>SKCR01029333.1:0-101356 GCA_019454045.1 Zanthoxylum bungeanum | reverse complement strand
TGTTTTAAAGTAATAATAAATAGAAATTTAATTTATCACAAAATAATGGAATTAGGTACTCATGTTTTGAATAAAAACACATATAATTTTATTATTGAAAGAAAAAAATGACAATAAAGCTAGAAAAATAAATCACACAAAGTTAGGACTCTTCACAAAATCTCAAAGAGAATATGTAGGAAAGTTGAAGAAAATGAGGTACTGAACACCTTTATTTATAATAGATGGTTCAACACCTCTACCTTTACAAATCTTCTTTTACTTTTTTCTTTATTTTTAATAAATTATAGTAATATATATTACACACACACCCATATATATATATATATATATATAATCTTGGTGGGTCATTCAAAATAATAATAATAATAATAATAATAATAATAATAATAATAATAATAATAATAATAATAATAATATAATAATAATAATAATACATGTGTGGGTAAATATATTATAAGCTCATTTTGTTGTTAATCTAACATGGTGAATGTTTTCCAAGTTCGATTTAAATCTAGTTGTCATGTTCTTTTGGGTTTCTGAGTCTTGAAATTCAAATTTCATATCCATTTTCCCGTTGAACATCCGAAACAGTATTTTACCTAAACAATAAATAAAAATTACAATAAAAATATATAAACATAAATATAATTTTTATTTTACAAATGTGCTAAATTAAGGGGATTAATGAAATTATAAATGTAAAAATGATTAGTTTTTATTTTAATAAATGTACATTTTTTAGTGTTCATCAGTAGGCATTTTCTTGTGCTAAACAAGCTCAAAAACGTGTCCAAAATAATCCAGTCCCGTGATTTCGTTCGAACGCCTATCAAACGCAAGTCGATCGTGCAATGTTCTACAATTTATTCGAACGCAGCCTTGAATGCACCTCGAACATAAACACACTAGAAGGTTTCGTTCACACGGGAAGATGAACGCACTACACATGAGAACCTATTGACAAGTTTCGTTCGAACCCAAACACGAACATAACAATAACGCATATTTAATATCTTAATGCACAGTCTGCCACATACCAGACCAATTATTTCGAGATCTTCATGTTGGAATTCTCTATGGTCCAAGGATCAATTATCAAGCATGAAACAAGTGAATACAACAAAGGAGAATGGCAGAATCATACTCATATCGAACAGATTGGATGCTACGAAGAACAAAAATTATTTCTTCCCTCCTAGGTGCATTCGGCCACTGCAGAATTTTGTGCTCCAAAACAATCCAAGCTCCAAGCTTTTGGGTGGTTATTCCAAGCCCACGGGTTAGTTTCCCTATCACATACGCATGTCCTCATTTGGTGTGCTAGCACTCGGTGATTTTTGCCGCAAAAATCACTTATATCTTCCTCTCCAATCATGGCAAAATGAGCAGAAAAAAGAAGAGAAAATACAACCCCTTGGGCGTGAGCATGAGGAGAAGAAAGAGAAGTGAATGAGTTGTGTTAGTTGGTAAGAAAAGTGTATCAAATACCTTTTATTTGATTTTCAAAAAATCAATAAAATGGATTTACCAAATTTTGCTTCAAAAGTCAAATGGCAACAACCATTCCAACAACTACAATCAATCACATCAATCACATCAATCAATCAAGTTGTCAAGTCACATCACTCAAAGTGACAAGTGATTTGACGCTTGAAGTGACTAATGATTTGACGCTTGATTTGACTTGCGTGTCGCACTCAAATTTGAAATGCGAATGCGCTCATAAATAATCCCGGGCTCGGGTTCGCTAATTCCAAATTAACGAATTTTCCGTTGCGTCGTAATTAAATCTAATTTAATTAAATAATCATGTCAAGCATAATTACTTTTCACGTCGCTAACGAATTAATTCTAAATTAATTCGTTTTCCCGAATTAAAATCTAATTTCAATTCCGTGTCGAAATCCAATTTCGTTTAATATATCAAATATATTAATTTATCGATTAATTCCAATTAATCGTTCTCTCTTTTAAATAATATTTTATCATAGATAAAATATCTCCGTAATTAATCCCAGATTAATTTTCTCTCTCATCTAATTAATCCCAGATTAATTAAAAGTGTGAGTCATACGTCATCGGTGAATCTTCGGGAAGCGACCCATGAGATCCCCAGATATGTTGGCAGTAAATTCGGTCGTCGGACTATCCGAACACGTACGTACCTAGTACTACGTTTTACCGATTTACAAGACAAGGTTGGCTTCTAGCAAAGCGTCATGCCTACCCAATTCTCCAGAAATATCCTTATAGGAATATAGTGATCTATATCAGGCGTAGTATACGTAGTATTGTGTATTTAGATCCACTATCGGATGATCACGTGCTAGGCCTGTGGCTGGAATTGTGTCTGTCCCGTACGAAGCACATGTCAGATGTCTGGTAACTAGTCTCTATAATCGGATATACATGACCTTGTCATAATATCCTGATAGCTGCAGCATTTAAGAGAACCAGTCCCGTATCCTACGTGACCATCATCTCCATATGACTGGAGTGACACTTCCGTCTTGACATCACACCCAATGCACTACGATTCTCGATATACCCAGAAGAGGCGTACACAGAAAGCGGTTAAAGCCCTGGACGAAAAAAACCAAAGTATATTGATTGTCGCAAGTATTAGCGGTGCAAGTCTCAGGTTAAGACCAAATACACCTACCCTGATTTCGGACTTCCATAGACACATAGTCATACTACCAATGGAATTTCGAGGGGGTCTATTCAGAGCGAAGCTGTTTCCCGTACCATCGGTAAAACACAACCTCCTATTACACTTGCATGAGTATCCTATACCCAAATATATGAGAACATGTTGAACGTCTTGAATTGTTCAAGAACTGTCAATATGTTTCTAATGAAACTCGGATATAATATTTTAAATAGTTCAAAGATATTCTATCTGTAGTGTTGAAAACTGTATCTTTAGAAATTCATTGCGCGTCTTTGAATTGTTCAAAGATGTTTGATATGATCAAACTCATGAATTTAAGGCAATTAGTTCTAAAGTTATTAATGAATATAATTCTTACTCAATATTAAACTTCCACGGTTCCATTGTGATGGAATTGGTCAGTGGGAGTAATCGACTCTTATATGATTTGATTCGTTGTTATTGAGTGTTACCGAATTGGTTTTCAATACTCTTGGGATTATGCTCCAGTAACACTAATTCATCCCTTTAATTAAGGTTCCATTCGTTTATACAATTACGTATATGATATGTATAGGTAGAATATTCGAATCTTGAAAAATTTGAGATTTGAATCTTTCTTTTGTATAATGATTATATAATTGAAAGTACTTGTTCCTCGGAGATAAGAGTGAAAGGTTTATTATTTATTCTATTTAATGGAATATTGTATTCTATTTAATAGAATATCCTTTCTACGATCTCGAGTAATAAAATTTATTTGTTACTTGGTTGTTGACATTGGATGTTGACGATTGTAGAAAGGACTTGACTTAGTGAAGTAAAATGTGAGAATGATAAACTGTAATGGAACTACATAATTAATAAGATGAAATGCCATTTAGACAACTTCTGTATAAGTCCAATAGGATTTCAGAATCATTTACAAAGTATTTGATACTTAATAATTCTGTTCTATTCTTATCGAAGAAAATTATCCTATTACTTATAGTGAAAGCGATATTTGATATCGATTCCGTAATTTAGCATTGAACCATAGATCTAAAATTGTTCATGGCTTACTACGATCAAGTTTTAAACTTGATTAGGCTTTCGGTGTGAATAGTTCATAAAATGTGAAAATTATTTGTGCAGCAAAATCATAGTTTGCTTGATAAAAGTTTGACCTTTATAGTATGACAATGAGAAATGTTATCCTAAGTAGTCTATTGCATATTCTGAGGAAGCTTGTCTCTTGTCGCACTGATTGGACAATTTAGGATTTGTTGGTTAATGTTAATATTAGACTATGTATTTTAGCTAAAAAAATGCAAAGTGGCGTTCTTGAGTGATTTCTTCGAATGAGAAATCTGTCGTGGTTTCTTCGTTTGAAGAAGTTCATTCTGGAATGGCCCTACAATTTGTATTCTGCTAATATCACAGTTTGATATACTAGCTTATGGAGCCTATTGTAGACTCAGATAAGCTTTTTGGAAATTCGTGTTCTCTGATTTTGATATCAGTCAGATTGTCTGGTTTTATCGAAGTATAGAGAATACGTATTTGTCAGTAGGGTCAATGGGAGCGTAAAAATTTCTTTCTAGTATTACATATCCTAAGTCTTCTTTTCTCCGTGTAAGCCGTGAGAGTAGTCTCTGTTATATATTTGATATAAAGTTTTATATATGATATAAAACTAAGAGACTTGTGAGATACTTCCATTAATCACGCATTAGATATGATCTAATAAAGGACATAGAGAGACTATATGTATGACAGTTAGTACAACTGTTTGACAGTTAACATGTCTTTTATGAATATAGTATTCATCTTTCATTAATGATGATTCATTTGTCGAATGAAAGATTGATTGGAATGTCTAGTCAATCTTATGAATCATATGATGATGGCGTAATAAATACTATATTATGAGCGATTAAATATATCAATTTAATCGTAATTGTACGAGTTATTTTGATATACCACAGACCATATGATGGATCTTGAAACATCTTCTTTGTGATCTTTAAGATATTAACAAGTTTCTAATTCATGGAGAATTTAGTCAGCAACCATAAAGTCAGATTAGTTTTGATTCTAATTATGACAGTAGATGGTCTATGTCATATAAAGTCAGAAAAGATGCAGTGGGAGTGTCACCGATGATTCTACTAAACTAGTGGAATCAGTTGCAGCTTATGAAATATTGACTTATGAAGTTTGCATGGTGACCTCATAGATTAGAAGTTTCATATTAGTGAAGTGCTTGCGGTTGTCTCATAGTATTTGGATTTGATTTCTAAATACATAGACAACTCAGTAGCTATAGCACAATACTGATATAGTGTCTGAGTCATATTGTTGTAGAATTTGGATTCTGCAGAATATGAATGATGCTGGCTAAGGAAAACGGTTGGGTTTGTTAGACAGACTCGATTTGTTAAAGCAGACTTACTTGTTATTGCCTACCTTTGAGTGTTGGTGAGCTCTTGAGGACCATGAGTATGCGGTACACATTAAGATGTGTATAAGATACCATGGATTGGCACTAGAGCAAATGGGAGAAATTGTTAGGGTTGGTGCTTGGAGTGCCAATCCGGATCGTATTTATGTTCGATTCATGAATACAAGCAATTTTATTTTCCATAATATTACTTTATTTAACGGTAGCACCCTTGTCTTTTATACACTTATTTGATTTAATTACGATTAGATATCTGATTACGATTAGATCGAAACTAAATCTAGTTTAGTGATACGTGTATATTAGACAAAGACCCTAGGATTTACAGTATAGTGCGCAATTACAACGTAGTTTATAATTGACATTGGGAAATGCACTATTAGTTGTATATCCTTAAATAAAGTTCCTAGTAAAGATTTGCTAACACGGGTCGGTTAGTAAAATCTGCTAAGACTAATACATGTCGTATATCATGACTTGGTCCGATGGTTTATCCCAGTAAACCATGAGTCTCGGGATACTCGTATAGATATGTAGGTGTTTATTTAATAAGACACTGAACAACTCACTGAAGGTTTCCTAATGGATGGTACACCAACGTCAATAGGAACCTTCTCGAGTTGAGCGAGCATAGTGGTCATTCGACTTGAGATACCACAGTGGGATATATGAGTTATCCTCCACACTTTGATGGCAGTCATGTCAATGATCTATTCATGATCAGACCTCCGCCTGTTCGTTGGGTGTTGGCTGATGCTCATGATATCCAGTGAGTATCAAGATAGGATCCGTTAGTCCTATGTACAGGGCATATGCATCCAGCACGTGTTCACGATCTAGTAAATCCATGGCCGTGGTATAGTTTCGGAAATAAGTTCTGAGTTTTATTTAAAGATAATAAATTGAAAGTCGACTGTATATTACCGAACGAATTTGACGTTGTTATCTATATCGCAGGTATAATACGGATAGCCTATGAAAGAGGGATTATACATATGCAATGACCTCGGCTTGCATAGTTTAGCGAGATTATCCGTGGTCGCCATAATCCATGTGTGGGTGGATTATGAGCACGAAATTGGATTTCATGACGGATAAACCTAAACTTAGAGAGTCTCACAATATGAAGTGTACTCGTTGAGCACTTGGGCAACTCGATATGAATAATACAGATTATTCATAATACTTCACCAGATTAAATAAGTTAATTCAGATCGTTTAATCGGTTAAACGATAACACATGCGTTAGAGGATTTTGGCCGATTGTAATTTTTACGTATTTGTATTTGATACATAATACGATTAGATACACATTAATTTTTCGTCAAATGAGATTTTGACCCATGCCATAAATATATGTATTTGTTATTTAATGTAAATAAAAATACATATATGGATGTTATTTAATTATTTAGTTATTTAATTGTTAAATAATTAAATAATTAGAAATTATATATCTTATCCATTTGTCATAATTAGTATGACAAATGGTGATACATAATTGAAACACATGGCATGAATTTATTATACTTTATATGTGTGCCATTTTGATTGGTTATGTAAAGTATTAGTTGAATTTAATTGATTAAATTGCTAAATGACCATCTTGTCCTCCTAAAAGTCGACCAAATGGATTTTTAAAATGAAAATCGTTTTCTTCCTCCTACATGAACTGCCATAGCCGAAACTCCAAAGAAAAAAATTAGTTTGGAAAATGTTTGAAAAATCCATGAAGATTTGAAGAAAAATTAAAGAAAAAAACATAGGAAACAAGTGATTAAAGGTAATCCACTTAAACCATAAGCTTAGAATTTGATTTCTTGTTTCTTGATGATTTAGAATTGTTTTAGGTTTTCTTCAAATCTGAAAATTTGAGGTTTTGTGGTTTGGTGGATGGATTGGAAGTTGTTGGCTTGTGTGAAGTTGATTTTGGATGGAATTATTGTAATTTATATCCAATTTAATCAATTGTTGATGGTTGCTATTCTAGAGTTGTTGAACCACTCTAAAATATCCTAGAATTATTCTAGAGTTCTTCATGTGTGGTGAGACTTATTTGGTGTAAGATTAATTTGATTAATCTTGTGATAAAATTGGTTTTAAGCATGAAAAATGGGCAATTCGTTTTCTATATTATACCTGGAAATGATTCTGATTTTGTGATGAAATTGTTGTCTTATGAATGCTTTGAATGCATTTTGGGTGTTAGAACAATTGCCGGAAAGTGTTTCCGAGTTGAAATAAGCGAGAACGGCCAAAAACGGCGTTACTGGGTGGATTTTGAGCCAACCGGATGACGGCTATCGAAACAGTGAGTTCATCACTGTTTGGGCAGCCCATGAACTTCCCCAAAACTATTGGGGTTGACCTGGGCGGTCCCCATAAGTGTCGGGTGATCGGTTTGGTTAAAAACACGTTTTAGGCCATTTTGCGGAAAAAAAACGGTTTTCGTAAAAGTTTCATGAGTTTTCAACTTTATTTATGTTAATATTTGATATTGAATAAATAGGTTTAGGTGAAATATGAATAAATTATTCATATTAAATATTGAATAATTTATTTGGTATTTTGAAAAAGTTATAAAATACGATTTCGCCCGACCCACGTTTCTGCCGCACCCATCGCCAAAACCCCAACAGTTATATGATATCGAATAAATAAGTTTAGGTGAAATATGAATGAATTATTAATATTGATATTGAATAATTTATTCGTAAGTTTAAAAATTTTAAACTACGATTTCGCCCGAACAGCGCTTCTTCCGCTGCGCCTCCCTGATTTGATCCCAACAAAAATGGTATAAGAGCGATTCTGATCTTGGATGCCTGATATGATTAGCCCTTTAAAATTCAATGTTTAATTTAATCATTACTTTATACATGCTTGTGCTTATTTAATTTGATTAAATAAAGTAAAAATATCTTTTGTTGGAAAATCCCCGTTAAATAAGGTTTTAAGAAAGTGACTAGTATTAGGAATACTTGTTTCTTCGTCCGCCTTGTCAATACATATGTAAATATTTTCATGATGCTATGGCTGTAACGTGCCAAAGCTGTGCAGTTATAGTTGAAGGTAGTTCATTTGCGCCGGTAGAACTTATATGATAAGAGACAAATTCAAGTGAAAGTGGAAATCCTGAACGTGCCAAAGCTGTCAGGTCTACATCGGTAGCTTGAGTTTGTCATTGACAAGTTTAGCCTTGATACGCCTCCTTGTGAACGTGCCAAAACTATTATAATGAGAAACGATCAGGATTGAACCCAAGAGTCACAGTGAGTGTGATTGATAATGAGTTATCTACCTAATGAATATACGCAGGCGAGAACTGGCCAAAGATGCGAGTCGAAATATATTCATGGGGTCCACTTCCCATTATGAAATTCAATTTATTTATTGAATTCTCATTTCCATTGGGGATTATAGTATTACGTAAAGTAGTGGGAGGCACTGCTAGGTTAAAAATCCTTAACTTATGCGATATGTAATATTATGTAAATTGTCGCTCCTGATGTTCCTTATTCTATTAGTTTGATAGAATTAAAATTTTATCCACTGCATGCATATTATATATGTTTTCTGACTTCAATTATGGTTGCAGATTTCTAGAATAGGTTCTAAATTAGAATAGATAATGATATAATCATTCTAGACAAAATAGTTTCTTATGCAGTAAAGATTGACATGAATTGGTTCATGTCTCGAGATTCTTCACTATCATTAAGAAAACCCTATTAGGTATTTGTTTATCTAATAATGACGTTTCTTGACTTCAGTGACATTCAGAGGTCACGTGTTAGACACTATTTGTTTTTCGATTATTTGCAAATGTTGTAAATAATAAAACTAAAGAAAGAAGATGCGTATAGTTGTGTATAGAAAATATTGATTTTCATAATACGACAACTGTAGATATTGGATATCAGATCTCTTGTCTAGTTATTTAAAATAATGTTAAATGATTGTTTCGATATTTGATATCAGTACTTATGACTATTTGATAGTCACTTGTTCTTTATAAACAGTTGTTGCATATTTTAATACGACTAGTAGTGTCATTATGAATAGATAAACATTGAGAAAAATATCCGGTTAAGTAAATAACTTAGAACATTATTTTATGAGATTTTATCACTTAAGTAATGGATGCTTATTTCATATGGTAAATGATGGTCTGATATGAGATCATACCACATATCCTTATCTATTTAACGAATATTGTATTCGGGAAGTTGACTAAATATCATTTAACCAATGACTGTCATTGGAACATAAAATTTATTAAATTGATACATTATATGTATGTAATTTAATTAATTATAAATTGCTCGAGGTAGTTTTCTTTACTTCGTAACTTAGTCAATGAACTGTCGTGACTTAGTTACGCCTTTCTGATGAAACACGGATAGAATATTTTGAATGGTTCAAAGATATTCGATCTGAAGTCTTGAAAATTATATCTTTAAAATTCATCGTGAGTCTTTGAATTGTTCAAAGATTTTTGCGATCAAACATATGAATTTATGGCAATTTATTCTAAGATTATTCAAAGAATATAATTCTTACATCAATATTATTCTTCCACGATTCCATATTGATGGAATTGGTAATGGAAGAAATCGAATCTTATGCGATTTGATTCGTTTGATATTGAGAGTTACCGAATTAATTTCAATACTCTTGGGGTTATGCTCCAGTAACACTAATTCATCATTTTAGTAAATGTTCCATTAGTTTCTACAGTTACATAGATGATGTGTGTAAGTAGAAAATTTGAATCTTGAAATGTTTGAGATTTGAATCTATGTTTTGTATAATTGTTATATAATTGATATTACTTGCGCCTCAGATGTATGAGTAGAAGTTTATCATTTATTTTATTTAATAGAATATTGTATTATATTTGCTAAAATATCTTTTCTACGATCTCGAGTAATAAAATTATTTATTACTTAGTGTGTAACATTGAATGTTGACTATTGTAGAAAAGATTTGACTTATTGAAGTCAAATACGGTGATAAAGTATAAATGGAACTACATAATTAATAAGATAAAAGTACCATTTTATTACATCCATATAAGAGCCATAAGATGTTAGAACCATTCGTAAAGTATTTGATACTTAATGGTTCTGTTGTTTTCTTATCAAAGAAAATTATCCTAAAACTTATAGTGGAATGATATTTGATATCGATTCCGGAAATTAGTATTAGACCATAGATCTAAGATTGTTCACAAGCTTACTACTATCAATTTTGGAACTTGATTGAGCTTTTATTATGAATCGTTCATAAAATGTGCAAATGGTTTACGCAGCAAAAGCACAGTGAGCTTATTAAAGTTTGACCTTTATTGTATGACAGTGAGAAAAGTTATACTCAGCAATCTATTGTAGTTTCTGAGGAAACTTGTCTCTAGTCATACTGATTGAATAATTTAAGATCTTTTGGTTAATGATGATATTAAATTGTACATTTTAGCTAAAGAATACAAAGTGGGGTTTCTGAATGGTTTCTTCAGATAAGAGATTCATTGTGATTTCTTAGTTTGAAGAGTTCATTTTGGAATGTCCCTGGAGTTTGTATTTTGCTAAGATTACAATTTGGTATATTAGCTTATAGAGCCTATTGTAGACTCGGGTGAGCTTTCTCGAAATTTTGTGTTTTCTAATTTTGATATCAGTCAGATTGTCTGATTTTATCAAAGCATAGAGAATACATATGAGATAGAAGGGTTAGTGGGAGGGTACACATTTCTTTCTAGTGTTTACATCATAATGACATTATCATTATTAAGGTAATAATGAGATGTTAATGAGGTAAAAGGTTTACCTGAGTCTTTTTCTCTGTGAAAACAGTGGGAATGGTGTCTCTATTAAATTCGATATAAAGTTTTGTATAAGATATAAAACTAAGAGACTTGTGAGATACTCCTATTAATCGTACATAAGATATGATCTAATAAATGACACAATAAGACTATCTGTATGACAGTTAGTATAACTGTCTGACAATTAGTGTGTGTCTTATGTATAGTATTCATCTTTCGTAAAGGATGATTCCTTTTACGAAAGAGATGTTGACTAGAATGTCTAATCAATCTTATGCATCATAGGATGATGGCATAATGAATACTATATTAAGTATGAAAGAGATATCAATTTAATCATAATTGTTATGAGTTATTTTGATATTCTCAAGACCATAAGATGGGTCTTGAAACATGTTCTTTTTTATCTTTGAGATATTAAGAACGAGTTTCTAATTAATGGAGAATAAAATTGGCAACCATTAGGGTCAGATTAGTTTTGGGCCTAATTATGACGTTAGACAGTCTACGTCATAATGGGTCAGAAAAGATGCAGTGGGAATGTCATAGATGATTCCACTACAAGAGTGGAGTTAGTTGTAACTTATGAAGTATTGACTTATGAATTTGCATAGTGACCTCGTAGATTAGAAGTTTGTTATTAGTATTGTGTTTGTGGTTGTCTACATAATATTTTGGATTTGATCCGTAAATACTTAGAAAACTTAGTAGCTGAAGCACAATGTTGATATGACATCTGAGTAATATTGATGTAGAACTTAGTTTCTAGAAAGATATGAATGGTGCTTGCTAAGGAAAATGATTGTGTTTGTTGGACAAACTCAATGTGTTAGAGCAGACTTACTTGTTGTTACCTACCTCTTGAGCACTAGGTGAGTTCTTGAGGGCCTTGAGTATGTGATACATATTGGGATGTGTATATGATACCATGGAATGACACTAGAGCAAGTTGGAGAAATTATAGGGTTGGTGCTCTGAGCGCAAATCCAGATCGTATTTATGTCTGATTCATGAATACGAGCAATACCTTTTTCCATAATATTACTAATTTAAATGGTAGCACCTCTTGTCTTTTATATACGTATTCGATCTAATTTCGATTAGATTGAAACTGAATCTGATTTAGTGATACATATATATATTAGACAAAGACTTCAGGACTTACAACGTAGTGCGCAGTTACAACATTGTTTGTAATTGACATTGGGAAGTGTCACTATAAGTTGTATATCCTTAAATTAAGTTCCTGGTCAAGATTTACTGACACAGGTCGGTTTGTAAAATCCGCTGAGACCAGTACATGTCGTATATCGGACTTGGTCCGATAGTTTGTCCTAATGAACCATGAGTCTTGGGAGACTTATATAGACGTGTAGATGTTTATTTGATAAACACTGAACGACTCACCGAAGATTTCCTAATAGATGGTATACCAACGTCAATAGGAATTTTCTCATGTTGAGTAGTATAGTGATTCTTTGACTTGAGATACCACTGTGGATATATGAGTTATCTTTCACACTTAGATGGCAGTCACGTCACCGATCTTTTTAGATCAAACCTCCGCTTATTTGTTGGGTGTGGACTCATGCTCATGATATCCTGTGAGTATTAAGAAAGGATCCGACAATTTTGTGTGCAGATCATAGGTAGTCCATCATGTGATTAACAATCTGTTAAATCTATGGCCATAGTATACTTCGGAAGTGAGTTCCGAATGTTATTTAGAGATTGCTAAAAGATACGTCGACGAGATTATTCCTATAGAGATTTGACATTTATATCTATATCTCTGGGATAATCTGGATACCTGTGACGGAGGGATTATACGTATGTAGTGACATCGACCTGTATAATTTAGCGAGTTTATCTGTGGTCGTCATAATTTACGGGTGGGTGAATTATGGACACGAAATTGGATTTCATGACGGATATGTCTGAATCTAAAGAGTCTCACTAATGAAATATACTTGTAGAAAAACTAGGGCAACTGTTATGAATAATACTGGTTATTTATAACTCGGTTAATGGTTAAATAAAAAATACATGCAATCGGGACTTACGGTCATTTCCGAATTAATGTGTATTTGTATTTAATACTTGATTTTATTAAATACACATTAATAAAATATCAAATTATGATTTTTGATATATATCATTTATATATGTATTTGAGATATTTATTGTAAATATAATACATATATTATGATATTTGTATTTAATTATTTAAATGTTAAGTAATTAAATTAATTAAATTAGCAAATATCTTTTACATGATTTATTTTTGGAAATGGCAAGTTATTATTGGTGACACTTGTTAGTTTACTTTATACATGATAAATGTTATCTTTTTATTAAGTAAACATGTTCCAATTAAAATGAAACAAATTACAAAATACTTATTGCTTTTTGGTTTATGTTTCACGGCAATAGCAAAAAACAATATATAAGTATTTTTGTTTCATTTTCCAAAGCTAAGACAAGTTTTTCAAAAATTCACTAAGTTAAAATTGAAAGAAAAAAGTGAATAACAAATGGAGAAAAGCTTGGAAACTTTGAGTTTTTGTAAGTTATTTCTAATTTTCTTCAACTAAGAAATTTTTTCAATAATTCTATGCTTCAATTGTGTAGCTTAGAATTTTCTCTAATGTTTAATTATTTGAATTATTGTGTTGAAAACTTGTTTGAAGGTGTTTAGCATGTATGATTAATTAATAAGCTAATTAGGAGTAATTAAGCTTATTTAATTAATTAGAAATTAAAGTTGCCATTCTAGAGTTAATTAGCCATTCATAATTAGCCTAGAATTGTTCTTGATTAATTTAATGATGGTGAGACTTGCTTGGTGTGGTAATTGAATGATTAAAGTATTGAATTTTGTCAATTTAATGTAAATTGTCCAATTTGAGTAATTTATAAAATTAGGATTCTTAACCCATTCAAATTTTGGAGCTTTTTCATATATATGACATATTTTGATGTATATTTGATGTATGTCAAATTTGGGATTGATTGGATTTGATCTTGATGTGATTTTGAACAAATTGGGCCAAATTACAATTAATATAAAATCTAGGTTGTTTTCGTAATTCTGGAAAAATACTGGGTAGTTTCGGAATTCTGGAAAAGTGTATGGTCTATGTTGCAAATTGTATAAATTATTTTGGGATTGATTTGGAATCGATTGAATATGTATTTGAATATTTAAGAACCAAAATGATTAATTTGTAAAGTTTGAGGGTCTCATAGCAATTAATGATAAATCTGATTTTTCAAATAAATTTCAGTTTTTATTTATTGAGTAATTAGAATAAATTATTTTATTTTAATTTCCCAATAAAAATATTTATCGGAAATTGTTTCGGAGTGAAAATACGCGAAAACAGCGAAAAATGGGGTTACCGGGTAACAGCTGCCCAAACAGTGAACTAGGAACTCTTCGGGCAACCCACGAACTATCCAAATATTTTTAGGCTGACCTGGGCAGTCCCCATGTGCATTGGTCGGACGGTTCGGCCGGAAACGCGTTTTATGATATTTTGCGGAAAAATATTTTCGTAAAAGTTTCGCGATGTTTCCAAAATATTTATGTCGTTATTGTTAGGGTTGGCGCTCGTAGTGCAAATCCGGATCGTATTTATGTTCGATTCATGAATACGAGCAATTTTATTTTCCATAATATTACTTAATTTAATGGTAGCACCATGGTCTTTTATACATTTATTCGATCTAATTACTATTAGATATCTGATTACGATTAGATTGAAACTAAATCTGGTTTAGTGATACGTGTATATTAGACAAAGACCATAGGATTTACAGTATAGTGTTTAGTTACAACATAGTTTATAATTGACATTGGGAAGCGCACTATTAGTTGTATATCCTTAAATAAATTTCCTGGTCAAGATTTGCTAACATGGGTCGGTTAGTAATATCCGCTGAGTCCAGTACATGTCGTATATCGTGACATGGTCCGATGGTTTATCCCAGTGAACCATGAGTCTCGGGAGACAGGTATAGACATTTAGGTGTTTATTTAATTATATGTGGTCGTCATAATCCATGAGTGGGTGGATTTTGGACATGAAATTAGATTTCGTGACGGATAAACCTAAACTTAGAGAGTCCCACAATATGAAGTGTACTCATTGAGCACTTGGGCAACTCGATATGAATAATACAGATTATTCATAATACTTCACCGAATTAAATGAGTTAATTCGGATCGTTTAATCGATTAAACGATAACACATGCGTTAGGGGATTTTGGCCGTTTGTCATTATTTTGTATTTCTATTTGATACATAATACGATTAGATACACATTAATTTTTCTTTAAATGAGATTTTGACACAAGCCATAAATATATGTATTTTTTATTTAATGTAAATACATATATGGATGTTATTTAATTATTTAGTTATTTAATTATTAAATGATTAGAAATTATATATCTTATCCATTTGTCATAATTAGTATGACAAATGGTGATACATAATTGAAACACATGGCATGAATTGATTATACTTTATACGTGTGCCATTTTGATTGGTTAATGTAAAGTATTAGTTGAATTTAATTTGATTAAATTGCTAAATGACCATCTTGTCCTCCTAAAAGTCGGCAAAATGGGTTTTTAAAATTAAAATTATTTTCTTCCTCCTACATGAACTGCCATAGCCGAAACTCCATAAAAAAAAGGGGTTTGGAAAATGTTTGAAAAATCCATGAAGATTTGAAGAAAACTTAAAGAAAAAAACATAGGAAACAAGTGATTAAAGGTAATCCACTTAAACCATCAGCTTAGAAATTTGATTTCTTGTTTCTTGATGATTTAGATTTGTTATAGGTTTTCTTCAAATCTGAAAATTTAGGGCTTTGTGGTTTGGTGGATGGATTGGAAGTTGTTGGCATGTGTGAAGTTGATTTTGGATGGAATTAGTGTAATTTGCATCCAATTTAATCAATTATTGATGGTTGCCATTCTAAAGTTGTTGAACCACTCTAAAATAACCTAGAATTATTCGAGAGTTCTTCATGTGTGGTGAGACTTATTTGGTGTAAGATTAAATTGATTAATCTTGTGATAAAATTGGTTTTAAGCATGAAAAATGGGCAATTTCGTTTTCTATATTATACCTGGAAATGATTCCGATTTTGTGATGAAACTGTTGTCTTATGAATGTTTTGGATGCATTTTGGGTGTTGGAACAATTTCCGAAAAGTGTTTTCGAGTTAAAATAAGCGAAAACAGCTAAAAAACCGGCGTTACCGGGTGGATTTGAGCCAACCGGGTGAAGACTGTCCAAACAGTGAGTTCGTCACTGTTTGGGCAGCCCATGAACTGCCCCAACACTATTGGGGCTGACTTGGGTGGTCCCGATAAGTGTCGGGTGGTCAGTTCGGTCAAAAACATATTTTAGGCCATTTTGCGGAAAAACTGTTTTCATAAAAGTTTCGCGAGTTTTCAACTTTATTTATGTTAATATTTGATATTGAATAAATAGATTTAGGTGAAATATGAATAAATTATTCATATTAGATATTGAATAATTTATTTGGTATTTTGAAAAAATTTTAAAATACGATTTCGCCAGACCTGCGTTTCCGCCGTACCCATCGCCCAAAACCCCAACAAATATGGTATCAGAGTGGGTCTGATGCTTCATACATTACATTACTCATGATTTATATTTGATAAATAATCCTATTTTATTGTCTGCACATGCTAGGAATCTTGATATATTTCTTTACTTTTCGGTTTTACGTTAACGGAAAATATAATGGAAATTTAATGGTTAAAATGTGTTATGTTTTCTAAGGTAGAATTGAATTGTTTAGAAAATGATTTAGATTAAAATTCTACATTTGATGTAGATTATAGCTTCCAAAGGAAAATCCCCACTTTTTTAAATATGGCTGTAAAATAACATGTATTGGGTACATGTTTCTGGTCCACCTTGTCAGTACAGTTTATGGGTATTTTTCTATAACTGCATCCGATATCATACCAAAGCTGTGAGGGTATAGGTTATAAAATTGTTATCCATACCGGTTGTTTATTAATACTGCACAAATTCAAGTGAAAGTGGAAATCCTGAACGTGCCAAAGCTATCAGGACTACACCGGTAGCTTGAGTTTGTCATTGACAAGTGTAGCCTTGATATGCCTCCTTGTGAATGTGCCAAAGCTGTCATAATGAGAAACGGTCAGGACCAAACCAGGAGTCACTGGTGAGTGATTGAAAATGGGTTGTCTACCTAATGAATATACGTAGGCGAGATCGTGCCAAAGCTGTGAGTCGAAATATATTCATGGGATCTTTCTCTCACTATGGAATTCGATTTAATTATTGAATTCCCGTTGTCCATTGGGGATTACTGTATTACGTAAAGTAGTTGGAGACATACTAGGTTTAAAATCCATAACTAAGCACTGCGTAATTTTATGGAATTTAATGCTTTCGTTTTCCTTTCTTTCTATATTGTTTATAGAATTATGCTTCTAATCCTCTGCATAGTATATTATTTGAATATATATAGGTTTTCTGACTTTTCTTATGGTTGCGTAGTTCTTCTTGTAAGCTGTCCGGTAGGCCCATAATGCGTCATCCAGTTTTGTAGACCAGTCCCTCCTTGTTGATCCAACGGTTCTCTCCAAGATTCTTTTGATCTCCATGTTTGAAACTTCAATCTGTCCATTTGACTGCGGATGGTAGACAGTGGAAACCTTATGAGTAACTTCATATTTGATAGAAGTGCATCAAAATATTTGTTGCAAAAATGTGTACCACCATTGCTGATAATTGCACGAGGTGTTCCGAAGCGAGTGAAAATATTATTTTTAAGGAACTTGATCACCACTTTTGAATCATTTGATGACAGTGTAATTGTTTCAACCCATTCGGAGACATAGTCTACTGCAACCAGTATGTACATGTTTCCCATAATATCAATCCCCTATACATCAAATATCTCCACTTCCAGAATGTTTTACAGAGGTCATTCATTTCTTCTGGAGATATTTCCTATTCTCTGGCACCTGTTACATTGAAGAGCAAACATATAAGCATCTTTAAAAAGAGTGGGCCAGAATAAACCTGATTGCAGGACTTTGGCTGCAGTTTTGTTCCCGCTGAAGTGTCCGCCATATGGTGATGAATGAAAGTGTTACAGACCACTATTAAATTCCTCTTGTGGAACACACTGTCTCAGTAATTGATCAGCACAGCGTTTGAACAGGTACGACTCATCCCAGACATAGTGCTTGACTTTTTTGAAGAATTTCTTTCGTTGCTGAGTTGTCCATTCCAACGACCATTTTCCTGATAATATGTAGTTGACATAGTCAGCATACCAAGAGACTTCCTGTTGTTTCATGGCAAACAGCTTTTCATCTGGAAAAGTTTCTTTAATTGTCAGATCTTTGCCAGCTGTTTCTCTATTCTCGAGCCTCGATAAATGATATGCCACTTGATTTTCTATCACTTTCCTGTCTCTAATCTCCACGTCAAATTCTTGTAGTAGAAGTATCTAACGGATCAATCTGGGTTTGGCATATTTCTTTGCGATCAAGTATTTGATTACTGAATGATCTATGTAAACCACCACTTTAGGACCCAGTAGATAAGAGCAGAATTTGTCAAAAGCGAATACAACTGCAAGCAACTCATTTTCAGTGGTTGTGTAGTTGAGTTGAGCTTCATTCAGAGTTCTGCTGGAGAGTAGTAAATGGTGTGGAAAAATTTTGCTTTGCGTTGTCCCAAAACTTCACATACAGCAAAATCAATAGCATCGCACATTACTTCAAATGGAAGGGTCCAGTCTGGTGCTACAATGATGGGAGCAGAAACCAGCTTATGTTGCAAGATCTCAAAAGCTTCGTGACATTCTTTGGTGAAGTTGAAAGGCACATCCTTCTCCAGAAGATCGCACAGAGGTTTAGCAATCTTGGAAAAGTCTTTGATAAATCTCGTGTAAAAACCAGCATGTCCGAGAAAACTTCGAATCCCTTTAACAGATGTTGGTGGAGGTAATTTTATAACTGTCTCAATTTTTTCTTTGTATACCTCGATTCCCTTTTGTGAGATCCGATGTCCAAGGACGATGCCTTTCTGTACCATAAAATGGCATTTCTCCTAGTTGAGTACCATGTTGGTATCTTCGTATCTTTGTAACACTTGTTCCAGATTTCGCAAGCAATGGTAGAAAGAGTCTCCAAACACAGAGAAATCATCCATCAAAGCCTCCATACTATGCTCCAGCATATCTGAGAAGATAGCCATCATGCAACGCTGAAAGGCATGGGCATTACATAATCTAAATGGAATCCTGTGAAAAGCAAAAGTACCATACGCACATGTAAATATGGTTTTCTCCTGATCTTATGGGGCGATGGAAATCTGATTGTACCCCGAATATCCATTCAGAAAACAATAGTACTCATGTCCCGCCAGTCTGTCTAACATCTGATCAATGAATGGCAGAGGAAAATGGTATTTCCTCGTTGCTTTGTTCAACTTCCGGTAGTCCATGCATATACTTTATCCAGTCACCGTCCTTGTTGGAATCAGCTCGTTCTTTTCATTTATGACAACAGTAATTCCTCATTTCTTCGGTGCACACTGAATAGGACTCACCCAGCTGCTATCTGAGATGGGGTAAATGATGCCAGCATCCAACTATTTGATGATTTATTTCTTTACGACTTCCTTCATGATTGGATTGAGTCTCTGTTGATGCTCCATTATGGGATTGTACTCGTCATTCATCAGGATCTTGTGCATGCAAAATGATGGACTAATGCCTCGGATGTCCGCTATAGTCCAGCCAATGGCCTTTTTGTGTTCTCGTAACACTCTCAACAACTTTTCTTCCTGATCCAAT
Source organism: Zanthoxylum bungeanum (assembly GCA_019454045.1). NCBI lineage: Eukaryota > Viridiplantae > Streptophyta > Magnoliopsida > Sapindales > Rutaceae > Zanthoxylum > Zanthoxylum bungeanum. The sequence continues at coordinate 81,541 of SKCR01029333.1, read as the reverse complement.
GTTAGAGAAGAAGAAATAATAACATGTAATTCAGAAGAGTTTCCTAAGAAAGCATACCTGAGATGGCTCGGCAATAGCTTCAGCTCCAGCTGCGGTGGTTCTTCAATTGAAGGTTTGATTCAATCTTTCTTTGGTAGTTCCAGACTTTCCACTGGTGGTGTTGATTTGAAATGAAACGGCTTGTCAAGATAGTTGATACATTCCAGAATTTCAGTATCTAGCTCGCTATCAGTCATGTTGGTGATGCAAGCTTCAAGTTTATCCATGGGAATTGTATCAGTTTCCTGGATGATACTATCAACAACATCAATTCTGAAACATTCTTCCTCCTTTTCATCATTCAGGAATTTCATGGCTTTGAAAACATTAAAGGTAACTTCTTTGTCATGTACTTTCATAGTTAGTTCTCCATTTTTTACATCAATAACAGCTCGACCTGTAGCCAAGAATGGTCTCCCAAGGATGATAGGAACATCTTTATCCTCTTCCATGTCAAGGATAATGAAATCTGCTGGGAGAATGAGTTTATCGACTTTGACCAGCACGTCTTCAACAACACCTCTTGGAAATGCGAGCGTCCGATCAGCAGGTTGCAAAGAGACTGAGGTAGGCAGTGCTTCTCCAATTTATAGTTTCCTGTAAATAGAAAAAGGCATTAAATTAACACTTGCACCTAAGTCACATAAATCCTTACCGATATAATGTTCTCCAATGGTGTATGGGACAGGAAAACTGCCAGGATCTTTCAACTTCGGGGGAAGTTTCCTCTAAATGATGGCGCTGCATTCTTCTATCAATGCTACTGTCTCGTAATCACCAAATCTTCGATTTCGTGAAAGAATGTCTTTCATGAATTTAACATAAATGGGCATTTCTTCCAACGCTTCTGCGAATGGATTGTTGATGTGCAGCTTTTTGAACACGTCCAGGAATCGAGCAAACTGCTTGTCCAATTTGTTTTTCTAAAGTCACTGTGGAAAAGGTGGAGGTGGAGAGATTCTTTCTCGATCTTTTTCCTTTGCTTCCTTTTCCTCCATCTGTGGAACTGCTTCTTTAGAAACTTCTTCGATGGTTGCCTTGATTCCAACATCTTTATTGATTTGTGTACCGCTTTTCAAAGTAATGGCTTGACATTGCTCATTCCCTCGGTTTCTTGGATTTGGTTCTGTGTTGCTAGGAAGGTTTCCCGGCGGTCTGTAACTCTGAGCATTGGCCAGTTGTCCAATTTGATTCTCAAGTACTTTGATGGAAGCAGATTGGCTTTGAAACATAACATCATATGTTGCTTGTTGCTTTTTGAACATCTCTGCAATCCATTCTTTCATTTCTGGTTTTTTTTGAAACTTCTGGCTTTTCTTTTGCTGATAGAATCCAGGTGGTGGATTACTCTTTTGCCCTGAATTGTTGCTCAATGAATAATTGGGATGATTCCTCCACCCTGAGTTATAGGTGTTGAAATATATAATGTTACATTATCTGTTGAAATTGTTGACGTAGTTCACCGTCTCTTCATGTTGAACTGGTTCTGGTGCTCTTCCATATGGTGAACTTGTGGTTCCGACAATGTTTACAACTTGCGCACTTAGAGTTTCTAGGCATTTGCACATTTGATCCAACTTAGTATTCTCTGCTGAGTTGGCTCCAACTTTATAAATTCCTGCAATTTGTTGAATCATGCTCATTTTTGTTGGCCACAAGGAATTGTTGTTAGCCATTTCTTCGATTAAGTCCCAAGCCCGATCTTCTCCTTTTGCCATCAAAGCTCCTATAGCAGCAACATCAATTATAGTTCTCATTATTCCAGAAAGTCCATTGTAGAAAGTTTGGACTCGAAGCCATTTTGGAATCTCATGGTGAGCACATTTCCGGAGCAAATCTTTGTACCTTTCCCAAGCTTCATAGAGAGTTTCCGAGTCATGTTGTACAAAGGATGTGATGTCATTCCTCAGTTTTGCTGTTTTGGCTGGTGGAAAGTATTTTACAAGGAATTTAGTGGCTAGAGTGTTCCAAGTTATGATGGAACCTGCTGGTAGTGAATGTAGCCAAGCTTTAGCTATGTCTTTCAAGGAATATGGAAAAACACGCAGTCTCATTGCTTCTTCAGATTCTATGTTGTAATTGAAAGTGCCGCAAACTTTCAAGAAGTTGCTGATGTGGACATTAGGATCTTCAGTTGCATTCCTCCCAAACTGTACTGACTGCTGAATCATCTGAATGCATGTTTTGATATCACACGCATTTGCTGGTAATGGAGGAAGTACAATACATGAAATGAGGCCGTCAACCACTGGAATGGTTCTGTCTCATATGGGAATTAGTGGTGCAACTTCTAAATGTTCAGGTTCCATGTTGACAATTGCTTCTTGGCCTTCTCGCCTTTCCCTTCTCAACTGTCTGATGGTTCTTTCAATCTCTGGGTCAAGCGGTCGGAGGTCAAAGCTTCTGGTTCGTCTCATGTAGTGTCTGAGAACCTGAAACACAAGAAAATAAGTAAAAAGAAATTAAATACAAGTAAATGTATCTAACCCCAAAACTAATAGTGAAAGATAAATACGTCCTCGGCAACAGCGCCAAAAACTTGACCGGCGTAATCACACGCGTATAACACAAGCGCACGTATCGTTCAAGTAGTATAAAAATATTGATCCCACGAGGACTTAATTCATACTGTTGTTATTAATTATTGATACTATTTATTTACAAGTATCTAATTGAGGGAGAAAAGAATGATCGCTTGATTGGTTGGTTGTTTGTGGATTTGCTAAATAAATAAAAATAAAATAAAAACACAAAAGAAAATACTAAGGAAAATAAATAAAAGACACAAATATCTAGGGTCATGACTCGACACAATATTATTCTAATGATGAATTGATTTTCTTATAATGTGTAATCATTCAGTTGCTAACCTGGAATACGACGATATGCAAAAGCCTCAGTCGATGGTTAGATGCAAACACCCAAATAACCCAATTAATCATATGTCTATGTTAACCAAGTTACCTGAATTCATTATGTTCAAGTTCCAATAGTGGCTACCCCCGCCCGTCAGGTATATGTCAATCCTGTAAGGAAATCTATAAAGGGTTATCTATCCTCAAGGAAGATCATGGGCAGTTGCATCTAAGGCTGAAACCTAAAATCCCTTCATCAAGTTCATTTTAAATTTACCATATCAATCTTATTGGTGATCAGGTAACAAGAACCATTAAGCTTAAGACTCAATAAACAAACTAAGGAATTACCCATATATAATTAAATCAATTATTAAGTATGTGAATATTGTGTTTCATCACTTCCCTAGAATAAAAATAAAATATTGGGGGTTAGGGGATCCACCTTTACTAATTATAATTTAGAAATCTCCCTTATTATAATATAAAAATTATCAGTGATATTACCAACCGACCATACATGCGGTATCCTCATTAAGTCAGATTTTCAATTAAGTCCACCGACCATAAAGGCGGTGTTATTATTGTTGGGTGTCTAGGTTAGTCCCAATATCGATTCAAGCAAGAAATTATGTCTGAATACAGCAAAGAAGCATGACGAAATCATACTTATATTGATCGACTTTGCGATACGAGGAACAACAAAACTTCTTGGCTCATTGAGCTCTTGGCAATGGCCCAAAATTGTGCTCCTCTATTTTCGGTCATATCCTCCATTGATGCTCCAAGCTCCAAGCTTTGCAAATGGTGATTCCATGCTCATAAGTTAGTTTCCCTATCACCTTAGATAACCCTTTTGGTGTGCTAGCACTTGCAAATTTTACCACAAAATTCCCTTTGGCTTCTCATTTGTTCTCGGCCAAGCAAGAATCAAGAAGAAAATAGGCACCAAGTGCCGAATAGAGAGAGGAAGAAAAATGGCCTCTTGGCCGAATTGTGTAGGGAGAGAGAGAGAGAGCGATGTTGGGTGTTGTGTATCTAATACACAAAATGAAATTCAAAATCCATTTACCAAAATTTGGTACAAGGCTTTAAAGCCTTCAACCACCTCCATCAATCAATGAAAAGTGACTAGTTGTCACATCACTCAAAGTGACTAGACATCACATCAATCAAAGTGACTAATGATTTGACGCTTGATGTGACTTATGGGCCGCACTTGATTCGAAATGCGAGTGGGCCCACAAACACTCCCGGGCTCAGGTTCGCTAATTCTGAATTAATGATTTTTCCATTGCGACGTAATTAAATCAAATTTAATTAAATAATTGTGCCTAGTAAAATTACTATTCACATTGCTAGCGAATTAATTCTAAATTAACTCGTTCGCCCGAATTAAAATCTAATTTTAATTCAGTGTCGAAATCTAATTTTGTATAATATATCGAATATATTATTTTATCGATTAATTCCAAATTAATCGTTCTCTCTCTTTAAATAATATTTTATCCCAGATAAAATATCTCCGTAATTAATCCCAGATTAATTTTCTCTCTTATAATTAATCTCATTTTAATAAAGTATGAGTCATACGTCATCGGTGAATCTTCGGGAAGCGACCATGAGATCGCCGGATATGTTGGCAGTAAATCCGGTCATTGGACTATCCGAACACGTACGTACCTAGTACTATGTTTTTACCGATTTACAAGACATGGTTGGCTTCTAGCAAAGCACCGTGCCTACCAAATTCTCCAGAAATATACTTATAGGAATAAGTGATTTATATCAGGCGTAGTATACGTAGTATTGCGTATTACGATCCAGTATCGGATGTCACGTGCAAGGCCTGAGGCTGGAATTGTGTCTGCCCCGTACGAAGCACATATCGGATCTCTGGTAACTAGTCTCTATAATCAGATAAACATGACCTAGTCATAATATCCAGATAGCTGCAGCATATAAGAGCACCAGTTCCGTATCCTACGTGACCATCATCTCCACTATGACTGGAGTGATACTTCCTTCTTGACATCACACCCAATACACTACGATTCTCAATATACCCAGAAGAGCCGTACACAGAACTTGTTAGAGCCCTGGATGACCAAAACCAAAGTATATTGATTGTCGCATGTATTAGCGGTGCAAGTCTCAGGTTAAGACCAAATACACCTACCCTAATTCGGACTTCCATAGACACATAGTCATACTACCAATGGAATTCCGAGGGGTCTATCCAGAGCGAAGCTGTTCCGTACCATCGAAAAACACAACCTCCTATTACACTTGCATGAGTATCATATACCCAAATATAAGAGAACTATGTCGTTATGCTCCCACAACTCGCACAAGTGTAAAACTAGTCTTTTACGCATTATCGATGTTCAATCTCGATAATACTCTGACTAGGGACATTTAATGATTAAACCTTCGTGGATTGATACTGTCTCATATCATCTCAATCCGGAACTAATCATATTGACCTTTCATCATTTATACATCTTGGTAATCTAATTACAAATGATAAAAGGGCAATTTCATTTGTCACATAGTCAATTTGTACAATAACACCATGATTTGTACAAATAGTGATGCTATGGGTCATAATTGTCCAACAATCTCCCACTTGGCCTATAGCCAATCACTCAAGTGTCCTACTGTTGGAATTTTCTAAGCATCCCAAGATCATTTAACAAGCATGAAAAAAATGCGAATACAACGAGGGAGCTGTGGAATACTCACATAGAGCGGTTGAGACGATGCGGTGAAGACAAAAATCATTTTCTGCCCTCTAGGATGTCACGGCAGTGAGCTGCTGGGTGTCCTCCATTTGCGGCTTCAATCCATCTCCGTCAAGCTCCAAGCTTTACGAATGGTATTCCAAACCCACGTGTGGGTTTCCCTATCACCTTCGCAAGACTCCGATGTGTGTGCTAGCACTTGTGATTTTGCCACAAAATCATCACAAGCTTCTCCATGACTCAAGGTTTTTGGAAAACCAGTGAAGAAGAACAAGAACAGCTTAAAGGGCGTGACAGAGAGAGATGGAGAAGAAAGAGAGAGTGTTATTTGTGTAATTGATTTTCAAAAAACATATACACAATTTTGGCTTTCAAAAGTCAAACAATTAAAGCCATAAATGCCAACCACTACATCAATCAATCAATCAATCAATTAATCAATTGTCACATCACTCAAAGTGACATGATTTGACGCTTGATGTGACTAGCGATTTGACGCTTGATTTGACTTGCGTGCCGCACTCGAATTCGAAATGCGAATGCGCAGTAATATAATCCCAGGCTCGAGTTTGCTAATTCCAAATTAACGAATTTTTCGTTGCGACGTAATTAAATGATTATGCCTAGCGAAATCACTATTCACGTCGCTAACGAATTAATTCTAAATTAACTCGTTCGCCCGAATTAAAATCTAATTTTAATTCCGCGTCGAAATCTAATTTCATTTAATATATCGAATATATTAATTTATCGATTAATTCCAAATTAATCGTTATCTGTCTTTAAATGATATTTTATACTAGATAAAATATCTCTGTAATTAATCCCAGATTAATTTTCTCTCTCATCTAATTAATCCCAGATTAATTAAAGTGCGAGTCATACGTCATCGATGAATCTTCGGGAAGTGACCCATAAGATCCCGGATATGTTGGCAGTAAATCCGGTCGTCGGACTATCCGAACACGTAACTACCTAGTACTACGTTTATACCAATTTACAAGACAAGGTTGGCTTCTAGCAAAGCGCCATGCCTACCAAATTCTCCAGAAATATCCTTACAGGAATATAAGATCTATATCAGGCGTAGTATACGTAGTATTGCGTATTTAGATCCAGTATCAGATGATCACATGCTAGGTCTGGGGTTGGAATTGTGTCTGCCCCGTACGAAGCACATATCGGATGTCTGGTAACTAGTCTCTATAATCAGATATACATGACCTAGTCATAATATCCGGATAGCTGCTGCATATAAGAAAACCAATACCGTATCCTACGTGACAAACATCTTCACTATGACTGGAGTGATACTTCAGTCTTGACATCACACCCAACACACTACGATTCTCAATATACCCAGTAGAGGCGTACACAGAAACCGGTTAAAGCCCTGGACGACCAAAACCAAAGTATATTGATTGTCACAAGTATTAATGGTGCAAGTCTCAGGTTAAGACCAAATACACCTACCCTGATTTCGGACTTCCATAGACAAATAGTCATACTACAAATGGAATTCCGAGGGGGTCTATCCAGAGCGAAGCTGTTTCCCGTACCATCGGTAAAACACAACCTCCTATTACACTTGCATGAGTATCCCAAATATATGAGAACTATGCCGTTGTGCCCTCACTAACGTGCACAAGTGTAATACTAGTCTTTTACACATTATCGATGTCTAATCTCGATAATACTCTGACTAAGGATATTTAATGATTTATCCTTCGTGGACTGATACTGTCTCATATCATTCTCAATCCAGGAACAAATCATAGGGACCTTCTATCATTTATATATCTTGGTGATCTAATCACAAATGATAAGAGAGCAATTTTCTTTGTCACATAGTTAATTTGTACAACAACACCATGATCTGTACAAATAGTGACGCTATGGGTCATAATTATCCAACAATCTCCCACTTGGCCTATAGCCAGTCACTCGAGTGTCTAACACTCGAACTATGTACGGTTCGTTCAAACTGCTGAGGAAAGGTTTTCATTTGCGGATTTGCATGATTATCGTCTGATGCGATTTATACGATCATCACATCACCACGATGTATGATCCGAACAAATCAGATGAATATCGAAGTATGTATTTGGATCATTGATGAGACCATTAATTCTTTAGCCTGTGCTGTAGCCTAGCTCAACTGCTAACAGATTATATCTAATCTAATTAGATTTATTATCGACCCAAATGGCTTCTATTGCCGCCTCAGCTGCAGCAATAACCCGCATTTGTTGTTTATTCAGTAATAGTATCTTGCTTGGAAGATTTTTATCTCACTGTTCCGTTATTCAAACTGTATAGTATCGTTTTTGACTTATAGTCGTTTTCATTAGTTATGAAACGTGCTACAGTGATCCCAGTCACTTCAAGTTCTCCATCTCCACAGATTAAGATAGCATCCTTAGTTCTCTAAGAAACTAACGGATGTTCTTAATATCAATCCAGTGACTATCACTCGGATTGGCCTGTTTGTGAATCCATATGCTCAAAGCGTATGAGACACCAAGTCACGTACATTTTTCAATGTACGATTTCTCGGAGAGTTTTTCATGAAAGCCAAGCTTTTGCCGATTGTTTTTATGGGAATATCATTTCCAAGAAATGACATGTCATCATTATTTATAGGACATTTATTGTCAGTGCGCTCCCACTAACCTCCTTATATACACAAGAATCATTTCGTTTTGAATTAAATCATAAACTATTATGATTACATCAAAATGGTGATTCCAAGAACCTAATGCTTGCTTCAATCCAAACATGGATCGAATAACCTGCAAACCTTATTTGCTAGTTATGTTACGACAAAACCGACAGGATGTTGTAAACATCCTCCAAAAGGTTTCCTTTTAAGGAAAGCGATTTTCCCGTTCAGTTGACATATTTCATAAATGAAATATGCAGCATTAGCAAGCATTATCCAAATGGATTTACTGTGGCAACAGGTAAAAGGTTGAATCGTAATCGACATAATGTTGATAACAATACCTTTTCGCTTAAAGCCTAGCTTTATACGTTGGTATGTTTCCATTCATGTATGTCTTCATTGATGACTTATATAGTACCAATAGGCACAATGCCTTGCGGTACATCAACTAGTGTCCAAACATAGTCGATTTACATGGAATCCATTTCGGATATCATGGCACTTTGCCATAATTAGGGAGTCGATACCTTGTATCACTTCCTCATACATAGTCAGTTGGTATACCTCAATAAGATTGACATCTTTATGAGGTGAGATCAGAAACCCATACCCCAGGTTGTTTTCTGACTCTCTCCGACATACGCGGTTCTTGTGTATTCGAAGATTAATGGTATAGTTTCATCCTTGATGAACTATTTATGTTCCATTAAGGAATATGTGCCAGGAATAGTATTACTACGATTTTCATCGAGTTTTTCTATCCTCCCACTTACCACTGCATATAGGTATTCCTCTTAGGAAAACCGCATGGTGAGCAACAATAAAATTGTTCCCAAATTTATAGGAATGAGAAAACCCAATTTCTTTCCTATTCATATCTAATATGAAATCTGTCAAACAGATTTTTATGGAACCTTATTCTAAATAAATTCTGCATTGTTAATGCTTATCCGTTGAAGGAAATGGTAGCTCAGAGCGACTCATGATTAACCTTTATCATGTCCAACAAAATTCGGTTACTCAGTTCGGACACATCGTCAAATTGACGTGTTCCGGGAGGAGTCCTCGTTGAAAGAATACTATACTCTTTCAAGTATTTGAGAAACTTATTGCTTAAGTATTTTCCATTACGGTCTTACCGTGACAGTTTAATACTTTAGCCGATCTGTTTGTCTATTTCGCGTCGAAACTTTAAAAGTTTCCGATTTGTGTTCCTAAAGAAACACATAACCATAATGAGATGCCACATCCGTAAAGGTCACGAAATATTCATATCCACCTCTAGCCTAGCTAGACATGGGCCCACTTGCTTCACTATGAACTAGGGCTTACAGATCGGTGGCATTTGCACTTTTACAGAGTAAATAATGTTTTAGGAACTTTGCCCAATAAACTAGATTCGTAGACTTTATTTGAATAGAATAAAATTAGTCCTAGTACCCACTCTTCGAAAGTGTGGAAATAAGATTCTTGTTTAATTGTGTCTCAGACAACAATGCCACATTTAAGTTTCTTCGGATCAAATCAGTTTGAGCTATTTGTTTGTCATTTTATATGTTTGAGATTTATTTATATTCAAAATATAAATTCTGTTATTCACATCTAATGTGTTTATCTCAATATCATCTTTATAAAATAAAACAATTTAGTGTTCTAGGATATAAAGGTAAATCCGCAACGGATTATACACTGATAAAGAGATAATGTTTCTAGTGAAACTAGTTACATTATAACAGTTTCTAAATTTCGGTACACACCCGAGGGTAGTTCCTAAAATTAGGTACCTGCGGTTAAAACAGTGACTTTCGTCCCGTTTTTAATCCGCAGATTAATCTCAACTGAAGTCAGTATCCTGCTCATAGCAGATTCTGAACATCCGTATATATATATTTAACATACTAAGTATTTAAAATCTAATTTCAATACTAGTAGTGAATATATTTATGACAAACATATTTGAAGTCAGAGCCTTGCCCCGTCTTTAGTTCATTCATGTCTGCTTTATCCAAACGGCAGTCACGCTTCCACGATCCCGTTTGCCACATTTTAGGCAGACATTTTGGGACATGTCATTTATCTTCCCAGAAGATTATAATGATTTTGTCTTTGCCCATTTCATATTCTAGAAGCCTTTAGCCTAGCCTTGGCTGACTAGAATATCGAAGTAAGGTGCGACTAGCACTACTTGCCTTATTGCAAAGTTTGAATTTGTCTCCTTTAGAATAGTCATTAACTCTCCAAGAGTTATGTATTGCAATTTAAAATCTAAGTATAGATTTATTAAGACCCTCCAATTTCATTATCATACTTTAGGATCTAACCCTTAGTTCTGACAAAGAAACTAAGGAATCTTTGCGACAAGCTTAATGGATTAAGCACTAAAGTTATCATCACATAAATCTTCCAAAGATTATGCTCTACTATTTGTTTAACTCTTGGCTTAGGCCTAATATGTTATTTTATCAAATAAAGTAACTTATTAGTTTCCAGGACCATCCTAAAATTTATTCCCATTTGAAAATTAAACCATTTAAATACATTTTCCCTAGGATTATATTTTAAATGTCAATCTTTCAATTTTATCTTGATTTTAATAGTCCAACTATTTAATCAACGATTTATGTACTATTTATTATAATGATTATTATAGTCCAACTATTTAATCAACTATAATTAATTAAATCAAATATATTGATTATTATAATCCAATTATATAATCAAATACAAATGAGTAGTTTGAATACAGTCCAACTATTTATTAAAACAATAATTTAAATATTAGTCAAACTAACATTAAATTTATTTGACGAATGATATTTGATTGAGCGCGTATGGCAAGTAATTAAATGAATATTGCAAAATTCAATTCTTACCTCCCACTATTTTTCGGCGAGCCTCTAAGCCTCTGTCGAGTACTCGGGAAACCGGGTTTCCTAGTGGGATAAGATCCCGCTAAATGTCACACAATCTTGACTTTGGCCAACAAATTGTATGATAATTAACTAGGTAGATCTCTAAGATCAATTGGATCCAATCCAATTCCTAGATCCATTAGGGGACATCCAAGTCCGAAACATATAACTTATATATGCCAATACATCTAATGTATTGCCTAACCTTTTCCCTCTGAATCAACTAAGCCTTCGCTTTGGCACAACAAACTTAGTGATCCCAGTTAAGCGCGACCCATTGACCATGGAAAGCTTAGTAATCAATGTCAATGGACAAGAAGTGGTCTTGACTTTGGCCAACAAACCACAACTTGGACAAGACACCAATATGGAACAAAGCTCTTGTAACATCCCGCCTAGGCCAGAATGCTACCGATAGGAGACAGGAAAACCCATCTCCATAAGCCTCTGATTCTAACGAAATTTCGGCATGATTTATTCGTAACATCATGCAACCTGACCTGTAGCCAGCATCCAAATACAACAAGAACACAACAATCTCGGCCTCCGGCCGGTAACTCAACATCAATGCATTCATCTACAAGGCCTCAGGCATGAACTCAATAAACAAAATGCAAATACTTGGCCTCCGGCCAGAACTCAAAATAAACTATACTATTACATGTTTTATACATATATGATACAAATGCAATAGACAAGGGCCGTGAGGACCCATAACTCGACCCAAGACTCAGCACTCTCTTGAATGCTATTGGGGTGATCCACTGTCTTCAAAGTCTTCACCAAACTACTCCTACTAACCTGCAAAACTGCAACTGAAAAGATGTGAGTCATAATGACTCAGTAAGTAATCATGCAAACAATTATAAATTCTGAACTAGCTGTACAATTCTTATCTATTACAGAGACACATTACTCTTCCATCAACCCTTTTATTTGATCATGCACATACTTTAGTTTCTATTTAGCATTTACATTAATAAACATTTATCACGTGTCAGATTTCTATATCAACAACGACCTGACCAAAACTCTCAATGTTTTTACTGTGCTACTTAACTATCCTCCAACCATCTTAATCATTCTTTGTCGGTTAGGTTGGAACTTTTATTATAGTTATCTTTCTCTTATCTCATTGAAATATCATCAAATTTTATCATGTAATATACTTTTAGAAGATACTTTTTGAAAATCTTTTCCAGAAGACTGTTTTCTGAAAACTCTTTCTGAAAGTTTCTTTATAAAACTACACTTACTGAAAACATCCTTTAAATCTCTAGTTTCTGAAAACTGTCTCTAATATCTGTTTTCTAAAACTGTTTACTAAAATCTGACTTTTGGAATCTATATACTGATGAACTGAAAACTATATCTCAAAACTGTGAACTGTATCTGAAAGTTGAAAACTGAAATCTGAAAAACTATTTCTAAACTCTGTTTCTGAAAACCATGTACTAAAATCTGGTTTCTGAAATCTAAGCACTGAAAGTCTGAAAACCGTGTACTGAAAATCTGAAAATTGAAAACTGCTCTGCACCCAGAACCATAACTCAACTGGGTGTACTCGATGCCCAAGACCATAACTCAACTGGGCATCTCTAGAACTGGTGGTACCCTACGTCCAGGACCAATACTCAACTGGAAACGTAGAGATGTACACCCAGGACCATAACTCAACTGCAGTGTAGCCACCAAGTTCTGAAATCAGGATTTCGGGATCCTGTAGCCCCTAGTCCTGCTCGAGGATCTGAGAGCGTCCACTCAGTCCTCCACATGTGCACATGCTACTATATACGTCAATTCCAAAATATCCGTCAATTCCGAACTGTATTTCAAGTTACATACTGTGGTGAGGTTTTACCTCATGCCCCGAAAACCATAAAACCATAATCTGTATCTTAAAACTGTAAAAAAAAAAAAATTTTCTGAAATTCATTTCTTCTGAAAGAGAACACTTAAAACTTATCTTTTAAAAGTATCTGAAATTCTTTTTTAAAACACTTGAATCTCAACGTCATGCTTACACTATGATGCGTGTATATGCATATGTTCATCCACTTCTATAAACTAATGGTATATGTTTCTATTCCTTATACGCTGGTTCATCATGCACAAGCTCAATACATAAGCCACTAAAATTACATCAATCCACACTAACATATTGAACTCATTTTCCAAATCAATCCACTACACGCATACATCCACTGCTATACTAAAGCCTGATAAAAAATACACACCATATTTTCGTCTCTTCTCAACTAATCTATATAACATCAAAAATTATAGTTTTCATTTGCAAACACACTTTACTCATGCTCTCTTATTAACAATAACTCAATTATAACAGATACATAATCTTATATATCTACGTGTACATGCAAAAATACCCACACAAAACTATCTTGATAGTCATACATATTATATACTCACATGCACATAAACCAACAAGTTCAGGATCTCATTCTCATATGTTCATATGCAAATATATTCTACTCATTTAAACTTACATCGAGATACTTTTACCCCAAAACCCATACCTACCATATTCTAATTTACTTATGTCTCCATGCATACTTACCCGCCTTTATGTTTATATGCCTACTCTTTATAATTTTTATCTTTTAAACTTTAATCCCATTCCCTAGGGTGTAGTTTCTACAATCCCCACTCCCAAGTCTCAAAGTATTAAAAAATATAAACATGATCTCATTAATATGCTCTATTTCTAAATATGTATACAGGTTTATATCTACATATGCATCTCTTTACTTTCATATGCTCATGCTTATCCTTTTACTCATATGTCTGCTTATAATTACTTGTTTATATCTATATGTGTATTTACTTACACCTAATTCTTTCTTCCACAATCATCTTATATATATATAGGTTTCATACATATAACTAAATACAACTTTATTATATTAAAAATTTTGAGCAACGTTAAATTTCTTAAGTGTTCGGAGCATGAGTTACCTACCTGGCTTCGCGGACACTCCAAATCTGGACCCGATCTGTCAAAGCAAATCACAACATCTGTCAGAACTGCTATTTGCGGAACTTTCAACTCATCTATACTAAACTATGGACTCTCTCGGAATACACAAAATCTTTCTGATTCTACCATTTAAACTTCATTACTCTAATACATGCTCTTATATACTATTCTACACTAGCTAAATGGATCATATTCTCACTAAACGCATTTGCGGCAAAGCTTGCGGAAAAGTTTCCGCAAATGCTACGAAAGGGTCTCGAACCCTCCGAACTAACCCAGAATTACTTAATTACCCTCGCAATACTTTATTTATACCTTAACCATGGTCACGGTCGTCTACGCTCTTTCGCGCGAGAAACTCCGTTTTACCGGAAACTCGCTAATACTACCGGATTGATCTAATCCATTCCGTTCCTCCCCGGATTCTACCACATTTATCGTTTTAACACATTATATCATATTCAATTTATTTCATGCGAATTCGTTACACTACGAAACTACCGGAAACATCCGAATATAAATCGATATACTTGAAAATAACAAAATCTAAACGGAGAGTCGTACCGAACTTTCGAGGCCATATTCAGACTCCCATCGGCCATACGAACTCGCTGGTGTCGACGAAATTCCGATCGGAGCTACTGTTCATATGGGTCTACTATTCATCCGAATCTTCTTCCCTCGTTTCGCGTGCAACCAGCTGATGTTCGGTGAAACCGACTCCGCATACTCGTAGTACTCTCTGAGGGCTTCGATTTGGTAGGTGGTTCGGGCCGTGAAACGGGCCGATGAGCCGGGATCGGGAAACCCACCACCGCGCCTTTAACCTCCCTCTGTCGCCGTTCTCCGGCGTATCATCGTCGCCGCCGGCCACCCAAGGGTTTGGGTATTTTGCCAATTTTGCAATTTTGAGAAACTTTGAGGCTTTAAATACTAGCTGGGAAAATATCAAATAAGCCCTCGCGAAATTACTGATCAGCCCCTATTCTGGAATCTTCTGGAATATCGTAATTTAGGAGCCCTTCTGATGTGATTCTCGAAAAATGTTCAACACGAAAGTTGTTCATCTCGGAAAAACAAGTCCGATTGTTCAAGAATCAACTCGATCGGAGTTTGTTCGCCCCTTCTGTGACCAAAACTGTAAACTTTATGCGTTTTACGAAAATCGCGTATCTGACTTTTGATCCCACGCGTTTTCCAACGCGACGTAAATTCATAATATAATATTCCAACTCATATAGCATCACTTAAACTCTTATTCTTCCTCATCATCATGCTCCGAGACTAAAACATCTATCCAGGAATCTTCTAGAACAGTCCCGAAAATCTGGGATGTTACATTCACCCATCCTTATAAAAATTTCGTCCTCGAAATTTCTCCGCCCTTATAACTACTGATTCCAACCCGGTCGCATGTGCGGAAACTATCTTGTTCTAAACTCTATTGATATAACTTTTATGTCTCAACTGTTAACTAATCACTATCTATAAGCTAGGATCCATAATGGCTCATCTACTGCTTTAAACTAACTATACTGATCTTGTTCGCAGCTCTGACTATGCTGATCTGGTTCTTATCTCTAGCTATACTGTTCTAGTTCTGATCTCGAATTCTCTGGCCTAAACAGGGCCATATACTGATACTATCTCATTCTTACCAATTCATTGATTAAAAAGTGTGTAAAAGTACTATCTCAACTTAATCTCCTCCCATATGGAGATTGCCAAACTATGCACAACAAATGAGTCACCCATGGACTCATATTCAAGCAAACAAGGCACTAAACAATACAATCATAACATATCAAATAATCATATAAGATAGATACAAAGACCTACGTGGTCTTTACCAAACTGAAGACAATCTCTGACAGCTCGATCCCCACTATTGCAGTCACTGACTTCTAAACCATGCTACTAACTCTGACTCTTAAAACATGCTCTGATACCACCTTTGTAACATCCCGCCTAGGCCAGAATGCTACTGGCAGGAGACAGGAAAACCCATCTCCATAAGCCTCTGATTCTAATGAAATTTCGGCATGATGTATTTGTAACATCATGCAACCTGACCTGTAGCCAGCATCCAAATACAACAAGAACACAACAATCTCGGCCTCCGGTCGGTAACTCAACATAAATGCATTCATCTACAAGGCCTCAGGCCTGAACTCAATAAACAAAATGCAAATACTTGGCCTCCGGCCAGAACTCAAAATAAACTATACTATTACATGTTTTATACATATATGATACAAATGCAATAGACAAGGGCCGTGAGGACCCATAACTCGACCCAGGACTCAGCGCTCTCTTGACTGCTATTGGGGCGATCCACTGTCTTCAAAGTCTTCACCAAACTACTGCTACTAACCTGCAAAACTGCAACTGAAAAGATGTGAGTCATAATGACTCAGTAAGTAATCATGCAAACAATTATAAATTCTGAACTAGCTGTACAATTCTTATCCATTACAGAAACACATTACTCTTCCATCCACCATT
The DNA here is from genome assembly GCA_019454045.1 of Zanthoxylum bungeanum. Lineage (NCBI taxonomy): Eukaryota > Viridiplantae > Streptophyta > Magnoliopsida > Sapindales > Rutaceae > Zanthoxylum > Zanthoxylum bungeanum. The sequence goes on along the minus strand of SKCR01029333.1, from coordinate 64,823 downwards.
TTATCTGATCATGCACATACTTTAGTTTCTATTTAGCATTTATATTAATAAACATTTATCACGTGTCAGATTTCTATATCAACAACGACCTGACCAAAACTCTCCATGCTTTTACTGTGCTACTTAACTATCCTCCAACCATCTTAATCATTCTTTGTCTGTTAGGTTGGAACTCTTATTATAGTTATCTTTCTCTTATCTCATTGAAATATCATCAAATTTTATCATGTAATATACTTTTAGAAGATACTTTTTGAAAATCTTTTCTAGAAGACTGTAATCTGAAAACTCTTTCTGAAAGTTTCTTTATAAAACTAGACTTACTGAAAACATCCTTTAAATCTCTAGTTTCTGAAAACTGTCTCTAATATCTGTTTTCTAAAACTGTTTACTAAAATCTGACTTTTGGAATCTATATACTAATGAACTGAAAACTGTATCTCAAAACTGTGAACTGTATCTGAAAGTTGAAAACTGAAATCTGAAAAACTATTTCTAAAATCTGTTTCTGAAAACCATGTACTAAAATCTGGTTTCTGAAATCTAAGCACTGAAAGTCTGAAAACTGTGTACTGAAAATCTGAAAACTGAAAACTGCTCTGCACCCAGAACCATAACTCAACTGGGTGTACTCGATGCCCAAGACCATAACTCAACTGGACATCTCTAGAACTGGTGGTACCCTACGTCCAGGACAAATACTCAACTGGAAACGTAGAGATCTACACCCAGGACCATAACTCAACTGCAGTGTAGCCACAAAGTTCTAAAATCAGGATTTCGGGACCCTGTAGCCCCTAGTCCTTGTAACACCCCGGATTATTTTTACCCATATTTTTATTTTTGTGGGTTAAAAATTTAAGGATTTAATTATTAAATTGGTTGAATTTGGATTTAATTATGCTGTTAAGGAAGAGTTTTGGGTGGCAAACGAATTTTGCCATATTTGTATATATATTATATATATACACACACTTACGCACAGGTTTATAAAAAAAAAAAAATAAGAATAGAAAGATAAGAGACACAGAGAGAGAGACGTAAGCGGAGAGAGAAGAAAGAGAAAAAGAAAGAAAAAGAGAGAAGAGAAGTTTCGGTCCTGATTCATAGCTCTAATCCGACCGAGTCCTTAAGGAAAAGTGTAGATCTCGTCGAGAGGATCATTTTGGTGGTAGTTTCATTTCGGGAAACTTCCAATTTCGGAGAAATCTCGGTAAGAAACTTTTTATGATTTTCTCGATTTCCCGTTGATCCGGAACTCCGATCGACAAACCGTCAGCGCCATTAGATCCGGGAGAGAGAGGGGAACGTTCGGCCGTCGGAAAACTTCCGATCGGACCGGCGCGTGAAGCTCACGCGCGTCCCTCGTGACGGCGCGTGAGGCCCACGCGCGGCTTGGACAAACGGCGCGTGGCCACCACGCGCCGGGCAGTATGTTCGCATTGTTCTCCCGAGTCTCCTCCGTGAATTTCAGACCATTCCGAGTAGTATTGGGCCTCCGAATCGTAATTTCCGTGTAATTATCGAAATTGTCAATTTAAGCATGTTATGTATCTGGATTGTTGAGAATGAATCAGAATGTAAGATGATGAGTTTGGATTGTGTTGAGAAAGTCCGTTTTATAATCGAGACCTTGCCAGAATTTCATTAAGATTTCGAGAGTGACCGAACCACGTTTCATGCATATTCTTTCGTCTATTCTAGTTAGGAATATGTTCCTCATAGTATATTCTTTTGTCTTTTAGGTGATCGTGATACTGTAAGCAGGGACGGTCCTGCTGCTTAGTTTCTTTTTCCAGTAGTCAGCTCATCAGGTGCGTGGATAAACCTGTAACATTGATGTTTTCAAAAGTATATAGTATGTATGATTTCTTAAATGAATTTTAAGGTAATGCATTAAATGAGTTTGTTTTCAGAAAGTTTATATATTTTGCTATAAGGTATGGATCGAATATTGATTATGTTGAAAGCATGATTTGTGATATATGAGAAACTTGCATGATTTGAGATATATGAGCATGGATTTTGGAATGATTTTTATGTTAGGATGCACCCCGTGTACATATATGTTGCCAGATATTTGCCATGAGATAAGGTCTCATGTTGCCAGTTATTGCCGTAAGATAAGGTCTTACGTTGCCAGTTTGCTCCGGATGCCAGTTATTGCCGTGGGGATGCCCCATGTTGCCAGCTTTGCCATATTGTCATGAGGTTGTGCTTATAGATGAGAAATGTGATTTATTATTCAGAGTATTTCATGAGCAATATGAGTTTTATGAGAAATGAGAAATGTGATTTATTACTCAGAGTATTTCTTGAGCAAAGTGAGTTTTATGAAGAAATGAGATTTATGATTTCAAGCAAAGGTTTGAGATATGATTTACAGCTTATGTATTTATGTATATTATGAAATGCTTGTTCGATCCAGTTTGTTACTTGATTATCCACGGCACTAAGCTGTGATCCATTGCACTAAGCGTGAGCTTACCCCGTTCCCTAATATTTCAGGTTCAGCAGTTTAGTAGATCATCCTTTCCATCTGCTGTGTCATCATCATCATTCCTGCTATAGAGAAAGGTTGTGCCAACAATAGAATGTCCTGGTTATGTTTCAAAGTTTAAACTCTGGTTGTGTATTTCTTGAGAGAAACTTGTATTGTGTTGTGAGGCATTGAGCCTTTATATGTTATTGAGGATATTGTATTTCCTTATGATGTTATTTGAGTTGGATCATGGAGATCCTAAGAAAAATTTTCATGTTGCTAGTTTTCAGTTTTAGGTTTTCCTTGTATATGGAGGATTTGCCCATATTACAGGGGAAACTCTGCCAGTTTCTAGTCTCCGTCTCACCCCTAGCCTACCTAAGGGGACGGGTGTGACAGTCCTGCTCGAGGATCTGAGAGCATCCCCTCAGTCCTCCACATGTGCACATGCTACTATATCCGTCAATCCCAAAATATCCGTCAATTCCGAACTATATTCAAGTTACATACTGGGGTGAGGTTTTACCTCATGCCCCGAAAACCATAAAACCATTATCTGTATCTTAAAACTGTAAAAAAAAAAATTTCTGAAATTCATTTCTTCCGAAAGAGAACACTTAAAACTTTTCTTTTAAAAGTATATGAAATTCTTCTTTAAAACACTTGAATCTCAACGTCATGCTTACACTATGATGTGTGTATATACATATGTTCATGCACTTCTATAACTAATGGTATATGTTTCTATTCCTTATATGCTGGTTCATCATGCACAAGCTCAATACATAAGCCACTAAAATTACATCAATCTACACTAACATATTGAACTCATTTTCCAAATCAATCCACTACACACATACATCTACTGCTATACTAAAGCCTTATCAAACACACACACACACACACACACACCATATTTTCGTCTTCTTCTCAACTAATCTATATAACATCAAAACTTATAGTTTTCATTTGCAAACACACTTTACTCATGCTCTCTTATTAACAATAACTCAATTATAACAGATACATAATCTTATATATCTACGTACATGCAACTCCATACCCACACAAAACTATCTTGATAGTCATACATATTATATACTCACATTCACATAATCCAACAAGTTCAAGATCTTATTCTCATATGTTCATATGCAAATATATTCTACTCATTTAAACTTACATCGAGATACTTTTACCCCAAACCCAAAACCTACCTACATATTCTAATTTACTTATGTCTCCATGCATACTTACCCGCCTTTATGTTTATATGCCTACTCTTTTATAATTTTTATCTTTTAAACTTTAATCCCATTCCCTAGGGTGTAGTTTCTACAATCCCCAATCCCAAGTCTCAAAGTATTAAAAAATCATAAACATGATCTCATTAATATGCTCTATCTCTAAATATGTATACAGGTTTATATCTACATATGTATCTCTTTACTTTCATATTCTCATGCTTATCATTTTACTCATATGTCTGCTTATAATTACTTGTTTATATCTATATGTGTATTTACTTACACCTAATTCTTTCTTCCACAATCATCTTATATATATATAGGTTTCATACATATAACTAAATAACTTTATTATATTAAAATTTTTGAGCAACGTTAAATTTCTTAAGTGTTCGGAGCATGAGTTACCTACCTGGCTTCGCGGACACTCCAAATCTGGACCCGATCTGTCAAAGCAAATCACAACATCTGTCAGAACTGCTATTTGCGGAACTTTCAACTCATCTATACTAAACTATGGACTCTCTCGGAATACACAAAATCTTTCTGATTCTACCATTTAAACTTCATTACTCTAATACATGCTCTTATATACTATTCTACACTAGCTAAATGGATCATATTCTCACTAAACGCATTTGCGGCAAAACTTGCGGAAAAGTTTCCGCAAATGCTACGAAAGGGTCTCGAACCCTCCGAACTAACCCGGAATTACTTAATTACCCTCGCAATACTTTATTTATACCTTAACCATGGTCACGGTCGTCTACGCTCTTTCGCGCGAGAAACTCCGTTTTACCGGAAACTCGCTAATACTACCGGATTGATCTACTCCATTCCGTTCCTCCCCGGATTCTACCACATTTATCGTTTTAACACATTATATCATATTCAATTTATTTCATGCGAATTCGTTACACTACGAAACTACCGGAAACATCCGAATAAAATCGATATACTTGAAAATAACAAAATCTAAACGGAGAGTCGTACCGAACTTTCGAGGCCATATTCAGACTCCCATCGGCCATACGAACTCGCTGGTGTCGACGAAATTCCGATCGGAGCTACTGTTCATATGGGTCTACTATTCATCCGAATCTTCTTCCCTCGTTTCGCGTGCAACCAGCTGATGTTCGGTGAAACCGACTCCGCATACTCGTAGTACTCTCTGAGGGCTTCGATTTGGTAGGTGGTTCGGGCCGTGAAACGGGCCGATGAGCCGGGATCGGGAAACCCACCACCGCGCCTTTAACCTCCTCTGTCGCCGTTCTCCGGCGTATCATCGTCGCCGCCGGCCACCCAAGGTTTGGGTATTTTGCCAATTTTGCAATTTTGAGAAACTTTGAGGCTTTAAATACTAGCTGGGAAAATATCAAATAAGCCCTCGCGAAATTACTGATCAGCCCCTATTCTGGAATCTTCTGGAATATCGTAATTTCGGAGCCCTTCTGATGCGATTCTCGAAAATTGTTCAACATGAAAGTTGTTCGTCTCGGAAAAAAGAGTCCGATGGTACAAGAATCAACTCGATCGGAGTTTGTTCGCTCCTTCTGTGACCAAAACTGTAAACTTTATGCGTTTTACGAAAATCGCGTATCTGACTTTTGATCCCACGCGTTTTCCAACGCGACGAAAATTCATAATATAATATTCCAACTCATATAGCATCACTTAAACTCTTATTCTTCCTCATCATCATGCTCCGAGACTAAAACATCTATCCAGGAATCTTCTAGAACGGTCCCGAAAATCTGGGATGTTACATTCACCCATCCTTATAAAAATTTCGTCCTCGAAATTTCTCCGCCCTTATAACTACTGATTCCAACCCGGTCGCATGTGCGGAAACTATCTTGTTCTAAACTCTATTATATAAATTTTCTGTCTCAACTGTTAACTAATCACTATCTATAAGCTAGGATCCATAATGGCTCATCTACTGCTTTAAACTAACTATACTGATCTTGTTCGCAGCTCTGACTATGCTGATCTGGTTCTTATCTCTAGCTATACTGTTCTAGTTCTGATCTCGAATTCTCTGGCCTCACAAGGGCCCTATACTGATACTATCTCATTCTTACCAATTCATTGATTAAAAAGTGTGTAAAAGTACTATCTCAACTTAATCTCCTCCCATATGGAGATTGCCAAACTATGCACAACAAATGAGTCACCCATGGACTCATATTCAAGCAAACAAGGCACTAAACAATACAATCATAACATATCAAATAATCATATAAGATAGATACAAAGACCTACGTGGTCTTTACCAAACTGAAGACAATCTCTGACAGCTCGATCCCCACTATTGCAGTCACTGACTTCTAAACCATGCTACTAACTCTGACTCTTAAACCATGCTCTGATACCACCTTTGTAACATCCCGCCTAGGCCAGAATGCTACTGGCAGGAGACAGGAAAACCCATCTCCATAAGCCTCTGATTCTAATGAAATTTCGGCATGATGTATTTGTAACATCATGCAACCTGACCTGTAGCCAGCATCCAAATACAACCAAGAACACAACAATCTCGGCCTCCGGTCGGTAACTCAACATAAATGCATTCATCTACAAGGCCTCAGGCCTGAACTCAATAAACAAAATGCAAATACTTGGCCTCCGGCCAGAACTCAAAATAAACTATACTATTACATGTTTTATACATATATGATACAAATGCAATAGACAAGGGCCGTGAGGACCCATAACTCGACCCAGGACTCAGCGCTCTCTTGACTGCTATTGGGGCGATCCACTGTCTTCAAAGTCTTCACCAAACTACTGCTACTAACCTGCAAAACTGCAACTGAAAAGATGTGAGTCATAATGACTCAGTAAGTAATCATGCAAACAATTATAAATTCTGAACTAGCTGTACAATTCTTATCCATTACAGAAACACATTACTCTTCCATCCACCATTTTATCTGATCATGCACATACTTTAGTTTCTATTTAGCATTTATATTAATAAACATTTATCACGTGTCAGATTTCTATATCAACAACGACCTGACCAAAACTCTCCATGCTTTTACTGTGCTACTTAACTATCCTCCAACCATCTTAATCATTCTTTGTCTGTTAGGTTGGAACTCTTATTATAGTTATCTTTCTCTTATCTCATTGAAATATCATCAAATTTTATCATGTAATATACTTTTAGAAGATACTTTTTGAAAATCTTTTCTAGAAGACTGTAATCTGAAAACTCTTTCTGAAAGTTTCTTTATAAACTAGACTTACTGAAAACATCCTTTAAATCTCTAGTTTCTGAAAACTGTCTCTAATATCTGTTTTCTAAAACTGTTTACTAAAATCTGACTTTTGGAATCTATATACTAATGAACTGAAAACTGTATCTCAAAACTGTGAACTGTATCTGAAAGTTGAAAACTGAAATCTGAAAAACTATTTCTAAAATCTGTTTCTGAAAACCATGTACTAAAATCTGGTTTCTGAAATCTAAGCACTGAAAGTCTGAAAATCGTGTACTGAAAATCTGAAAACTGAAAACTGCTCTGCACCCAGGACCATAACTTAACTGGGTGTACTCGATGCCCAAGACCATAACTCAACTGGACATCTCTAGAACTGGTGGTACCCTACGTCCAGGACCAATACTCAACTGGAAACGTAGAGATCTACACCCAGGACCATAACTCAACTGCAGTGTAGCCACAAAGTTCTAAAATCAGGATTTCGGGACCCTGTAGCCCCTAGTCCTGCTCGAGGATCTGAGAGCATCCCCTCAGTCCTCCACATGTGCACATGCTACTATATCCGTCAATCCCAAAATATCCGTCAATTCCGAACTATATTTCAAGTTACATACTGGGGTGAGGTTTTACCTCATGCCCCGAAAACCATAAAACCATTATCTGTATCTTAAAACTGTAAAAAAAAAAACATTTCTGAAATTCATTTCTTCCGAAAGAGAACACTTAAAACTTTTCTTTTAAAAGTATATGAAATTCTTCTTTAAAACACTTGAATCTCAACGTCATGCTTACACTATGATGTGTGTATATACATATGTTCATGCACTTCTATAAACTAATGGTATATGTTTCTATTCCTTATATGCTGGTTCATCATGCACAAGCTCAATACATAAGCCACTAAAATTACATCAATCTACACTAACATATTGAACTCATTTTCCAAATCAATCCACTACACACATACATCTACTGCTATACTAAAGCCTTATCAAACACACACACACACACACACCACCATATTTTCGTCTTCTTCTCAACTAATCTATATAACATCAAAACTTATAGTTTTCATTTGCAAACACACTTTACTCATGCTCTCTTATTAACAATAACTCAATTATAACAGATACATAATCTTATATATCTACGTGTACATGCAAACTCCATACCCACAAAAAACTATCTTGATAGTCATACATATTATATACTCACATTCACATAATCCAACAAGTTCAAGATCTTATTCTCATATGTTCATATGCAAATATATTCTACTCATTTAAACTTACATCGAGATACTTTTACCCCAAAACCCATACCTACCATATTCTAATTTACTTATGTCTCCATGCATACTTACCCGCCTTTATGTTTATATGCCTGCTCTTTTATAATTTTTATCTTTTAAACTTTAATCCCATTCCCTAGGGTGTAGTTTCTACAATCCCCAATCCCAAGTCTCAAAGTATTAAAAAATCATAAACATGATCTCATTAATATGCTCTATCTCTAAATATGTATACAGGTTTATATCTACATATGTATCTTTTTACTTTCATATGCTCATGCTTATCATTTTACTCATATGTCTGCTTATAATTACTTGTTTATATCTATATGTGTATTTACTTACACCTAATTCTTTCTTCCACAATCATCTTATATATATATAGGTTTCATACATATAACTAAATACAACTTTATTATATTAAAAATTTTGAGCAATGTTAAATTTCTTAAGTGTTCGGAGCATGAGTTACCTACCTGGCTTCGCGGACACTCCAAATCTGGACCCGATCTGTCAAAGCAAATCACAACATCTGTTAGAACTGCTATTTGTGGAACTTTCAACTCATCTATACTAAACTATGGACTCTCTCGGAATACACAAAATCTTTCTGATTCTACCATTTAAACTTCATTACTCTAATACATGCTCTTATATACTATTCTACACTAGCTAAATGGATCATATTCTCACTAAACGCATTTGCGGCAAAACTTGCGGAAAAGTTTCCGCAAATGCTACGAAAGGATCTCGAACCCTCCGAACTAACCCGAAATTACTTAATTACCCTCGCAATACTTTATTTATACCTTAACCATGGTCACGGTCGTCTACGCTCTTTCGCGCGAGAAACTCCGTTTTACCGGAAACTCGCTAATACTACCGGATTGATCTACTCCATTCCGTTCCTCCCCGGATTCTACCACATTTATCGTTTTAACACATTATATCATATCCAATTTATTTCATGCGAATTCGTTACACTACGAAACTACCGGAAACATCTGAATATAAATCGATATACTTGAAAATAACAAAATCTAAACGGAGAGTCGTACCGAACTTTCGAGGCCATATTCAGACTCCCATCGGCCATACGAACTCGCTGGTGTCGACGAAATTCCGATCGGAGCTACTATTCATATGGGTCTACTATTCATCCGAATCTTCTTCCCTCGTTTCACGTGCAACCAGCTGATGTTCGGCGAAACCGACTCCGCATACTCGTAGTACTCTCCGAAATTACTGATCAGCCCCTATTCTGGAATCTTCTAGAATATCACAATTGCGGAGCCCTTCTGATGTGATTCTCCGAAACTGTTCAACACGAAAGTTGTTCGTCTCGGAAAAAAGAGTCTGATGGTTCAAGAATCAACTCGATCTGAGTTCGTTGGCTCCTTCTGTGACCAAAACTGTAAACTTTACGCGTTTTACGAAAATCGCGTATCTGACTTTTGATCCCCACGCGTTTTCCAACGCGACGTAAATTCATAATATAATATTCCAACTCATATAGCATCACTTAAACTCTTATTCTTCCTAATCATCATGCTTCGAGACTAAAACATCCGTCCAGGAATCTTCTAGAACGGTCCCGAAAATCTGGGATGTTACAGCTCTCGTGATTCAAACACATCTTCGACGCACAAAGGCCTTTACTTTGGCCAACAAGTCAATGCCAGTCTTAGATCTTGAGTGAGAATCACTCAATGGAAGGAAAAACTCTCAATATTTAGCGAGGGTTTTTCCCGTGCAAATTGGCAACCAATTTATTATCTTTGTTAAGGTCTCATCATCATACACCCTAAAACATGCTTTCTAAACACATAATAAAGCGCATATGATAAAATAATAATGATATGCGAATGGATACTTTATACATTGATCCTAGATCAAATCTCTCCATTTCTCTCTCCCGCTAGCACAAGTATTACTTCTACCCGTTACACTACACTTCTAAAGAAACCTCATTTACATTGAGGGGAATAGGTGAGAAGAGAAATACAATGAGAAAGGAGGTAATAAGGCTGGACACACAGGTCCAGTTAATAAATTCCAAATTTATTACAATAATTTCTAAAATTGCCCCACCCTTCTAATATCCATCCGATATATATTATTCATGCATTGCAACCATGTATTCACACAAGCATGTTATCAATCAATCTAATCAAATTAATTAATCTGATAATTAGTGACCATCCAATGTTCAAACAACGATTTGATTTTGCGCGAGTCAAACTCGTTTTGCGAATAAGTACTCAAAGTATGAATTCTTGAATTAAATTAAACTACATAATTAAATCCAATTCAGTTTGTATTTAATACTAATTCACTATTTAATTCCAAATTAAATATTACACTTTATTAATAAACCTTTACGACTTAAATTCCAAATTTAATCGTTACGGGTCTCAAAGCCCGATAAACGTCCAACGTTAATTTAATTAAAGTCCAATGGGCTTTTAATTAATTTCTTTAAGGCGTGGAATTTTAGTCAACTTGGGTCAAACCCAATAACCAAATCCCAATCAGGGAATTACCCCATAAGACTAGAAATCAATTTAGGCACATTAGGCCCAATTAAATAATTAAAGGTCCATTAGTCACATTTGGTCTTTATGGAAGCGGTTTTGGGCCCAATTGGATCCAACCAATTTAGCCTAAACCCAACTTAGTACAATCAAGCCCAATAATCCCAATAACAACTTTAAAAGCCCAATTTCTAAAATAGGCCTAAATAATTAAATTACCAAATTCCAAATTCCCAATTTAATTACACAAAGTGTATAACATAATTAATTACCCAATTAACATTTCTAAAACATCAATTAGCCTAATTAATCATGCTCATCAACAACAAAACATGTTCAACACATTTTATCAAAAAATCAAACCCAATTAACATGCTAGGTGTCTCGGCAATTTGGGATTTATTTGTTCGATTCCGAATTCAATCCAATTAAATCCAATTCAACATTACCCAATCGTTTCCAAATCATCCAATGATCAACGAAACAAAATTCCAAGACATTTAGGGCTAGTTGACATTCGGCCAACACAAGAAATTTGGGGAAATTTGTTCCAAATAAAATTTTATCAAATTGATCCAATCAATCCTCAATAAAATATGTATTAAGCATACTCAAACATCCAATTTAATCAAATCATGCTCAAATACATTTTACCCAATTTTAAGCCCTAATCATTTTTCATGCTTTTACTCCGCTGTAATACCATTGTTGGAATTTTCTAAGCATCCCAAGATCATTTAACAAGCATGAAACAAGTGCGAATACAACGAGGGAGTTGTAGAATACTCACATCGAACGGTTGAGACGATGCGGTGAAGAGAAAAATCATTTTCTGCCCTCTAGGATGTCACGGCAGTGAGCTGCTGGGTGTCCTCCATTTGCGGCCTCAATCCATCTCCGTCAAGCTCCAAGCTTTGAGAACGGTATTCCAAGCCCACGGGTGGGTTTCCCTATCACCTTCGCAAGACTCCGATGTGTGTGCTAGCACTATTGATTTTGCCACAAAATCATCACAAGCTTCTCTATGACTCACGGTTTTTGGCAAACCAGTGAAGAAGAACAAGAACAGCTTAAAGGGCGTGAGAGAGAGAGATGGAGAAGAAAGAGAGAGAGTGTTATTTGTGTAATTTATTTTCAAAAAACATACACACAATTTTGGCTTTCAAAAGTCAAACAATTAAAGTCACAAATGCCAACCACTACATCAATCAATCAATCAATCAATTAATCAATTGTCACATCACTCAAAGTGACATGATTTGACGCTTGATGTGACTAGCGATTTGACGCTTGATTTGACTTGCGTGCCGCCCTCGAATTCGAAATGCGAATGCACTCGCAAATAATCTCGGGCTCAGGTTTGCTAATTCCAAATTAACAAATTTTTCGTTGTGATGCAATTAAATGACTATGCCTAATGAAATCACTATTCACGCCGCTAACGAATTAATTCTAAATTAACTCGTTCGCCCGAATTAAAATCTAATTTTAATTCCGCGTCGAAATCCAATTTCGTTTAATATATCGAATATATTAATTTATCGATTAATTCCAAATTAATCATTTTCTCTCTTTAAATGATATTTTATCCTAGATAAAATATATCCGTAATTAATCCCAGATTAATTTTCTCTCTCATCTAATTAATCCCAGATTAATTAAAGTGCGAGTCATACGTCATCGGTGAATCTTCAGGAAGAGACCTATGAGATCCCCGAATATGTTGGCAGTAAATCCGGTCGTCGGACTATCCGAACACGTAAGTACCTAGTACTACGTTTATACCGATTTACAAGACATGGTTGGCTTCTAGTAAAGCGCCATGCCTACCCAATTCTCCAGAAATATCCTTACAGGAATATAAGATCTATATCAGGCGTAGTATACGTAGTATTGCGTATTTCGATCCAGTATCGGATGATCACATGCTATGCCTGGGGTTGGAATTGTGTTTGCCCCGTACGAAGCACATATCGGATGTCTGGTAACTAGTCTCTATAACTGGATATACATGACCTAGTCATAATATCCCGATAGCTGCAGCATATAAGAGAACCAGTATTGTATCCTACGTGACCATCATCTCCACTATGACTGAAGTGATACTTCCGTCTTGACATCACACCCAACACACTACGATTCTCAACATACCCAGCAGAGGCATACACAGAAACCGGTTAAAGCCCTGGACGACCAAAACCAAAGTATATTGATTGTCGCAAGTATTAGCGGTGCAAGTCTCAGGTTAAGACCAAATAGTCCTATCCTGATTTCGGACTTCCATAGACACATAGTCATACTACCAATGGAATTCCGAAGGGGTCTATCCAGAGTGAAGCTGTTTCCCGTACAATCGGTAAAACACAACCTCCTATTACACTTGCATGAGTATCCTATAGCCAAATATATGAGAACTATGTCGTTGTGCCCTCACTAACGTGCACAAGTGTAATACCAGTCTTTTATGCATTATCGATGTCCAATCTCGATAATACTCTGACTAGGGATATTTAATGATTTATCCTCCGTGGACTGATACTGTCTCATATCATTCTAAATCCAGGAACAAATCATATGGACCTCCTATCATTTATATATCTTGGTGATCTAATCACAAATGATAAGAGAGCAATCTCATTTGTCATATAGTTAATTTGTACAACAACACCATGATCTGTACAAATAGTGACACTATGGGTCATAATTGTCCAACACATACACCCGAACTATGTATAGTTCGCTCAAACTTCTGCTGAGAAAATGCTTTTGTCAGCGGATTTGTTGTGTTATCATCTGATACGATTTATTCGATTATCACATCGCCACGATGTATGATCCGAACGAATCAGATGAATATTTGAAGTATATATCTGGATTGTTGATGAGACCATTAATTCTTTAGCCTGTGCTAAAGCCTAGCTCAGCTGCTAACAGAACTACTCATAATCTTATTATGATTATTATCGATCCAAAAGGCTTCTATTGTTGCCTCAGCTGCAGCAATAACCTACTTTTGTTGTTCATTCGGCAATAATATCTTGCTTGGAAGATTTCCAGCTCATTGTTCCGTTATTCAAACTTTATAGTACCGTTATTGCGACTTATAGTCGTTATAATCGGTTAGGAAACTTGCAGCAGTGAACCCAGTCACTTCAAGTTCTCATTATCCATAGTTTAAGACAGCATCCTTAGGTCATCTAAGATACTGAAGGATGTTCTTAACATCAATCCAGTGACTATCACTTAGATTGGCCTGATTGTGACTCCATATGCTCAAAGCATATGAGACACCAGGTCGTGTACATTTTTAAATGTACGAGTTCTCGGAGAGTGCCAACAACCTTTAGATCTATCCCAGTAGATCCTTATTCATAGAATAAAGGTTGTCTCTACCAAGAATTATATGGAGAATTTTCATGAAAGTTAAGCTTTCACCGACTGTATTATGGGAATATCATTTCCAAGAAATGACACATCATTAATTTTAGGACAGTCACTGTTAGTGCGCTCCCACTAACCTCCTTATATACATAAGAATCATTTTCGTTTTGGATTAAATCATATACCATTATGATTACATCAAAACGATAGTTCCAAGAATGCTATGCTTGCTTCAACCCATCCATGGATCGAGTTAACTTGCAAACCTTGTTTGTTCGTTTTGGTACGACAAAATCGTCAGGATGTTTTAAACATCCTCCAAAAGGTTTCTGTTAAGGAAAGTGGTTTTTACTTCAGCTACCATATTTCATAAATGAAACATGCAGCATCAGCAAGCATTATCCAAATGGATTTAATCATGGAAACGAGTAAAAGGTTTCGTAGTAATCGACACAATGTTGATAACGATAAATTTTTTGCTACAAGCCTAGCTTAGTACATTGGTATGTTTCCTTCCATGTATGTCTTCCTTGAAGACTTATATAGTACCAATAGGCACAATGCCTTCCGATACAACAACCAGTGTCCAAACTTGGTTGGTTTACATGGAATCCATTTCGGACATCATGGCACTTTACCATAATAGGGAGTCGATACCTTGTATCACTTCCTCATACGTAGTTAGTTCGTATTCCTCGATAAGATTGACATCTTTATGAGGTGAGATCAGAAAACTATACCTCCCAGGTTGTTTTCTGACTCTCTTCGACTTGCGTGGTTCTTGTGTATTCGAAGATTATTGAATAGTTTCATCATTGATGAACTATCTCTGTTCCATTAAGGAATCAGTGCCTGGAATAGTATTACTTTGATTTTCATTGAGTTTTACTTTCCTCCCACTTACTACTGCATTTAGGTATTCCTCTTAGGAAAACCGCATGGCGAGCAATAATTAAATTGTTCTCTTGTGAGTTGTATAAGTACTATACTTTGGTTTCCGTAGGATAACCTACAACTTAGGCACTTATCTGATTTGGGTTCTAGTTTGGTATCATCCAAACATATGCCCAGCATTCCCAAATCTTCAGGAATGAGAAAACTCGGTTTCTTTCATGTTCATATCTAATATGAAGTCTGTCAAACAGATTCTTTTATGGAACCTTATTCAAAATAAGTTTTTTACTGTTTAATGCGTAACTTTTGAAGGAAAATGGTAGCTCAGAGAGACTCATGATTAACCTTATCATGTCCAACAAAATTCGGTTTCTCAGTTCGGACACACCGTCAAATTGACGTGTTCCGGGATGAGTCCTCATTGAAAGAATACTATACTCTTTCAAGTATATGAGAAACTTATTGCTTAAGTATTTTCATCATGGTCTAACCGTGATGGTTTAATATTTTAGCCGATCTGTTTGTCTACTTCGTGTCGAAACTCTTTGATTACATCAAAAGTTTCTGATCCGTGTTTCATAAGAAACATATAACCATAACGCGATGCAACATCCGTAAAGGTTATGAAGTGTTCATATCCACCTCTAGCCTAGCTAGACATGGGCCCACTTACTTCACTATGAACGAGGGCTAACAGATTGGCGGCACATGTACTTTCACCAAGTAAAAGGCACTTTAGGCACTTTGCCTAATAAACTAGATTCGTAGACATTATTTGAATAGAATCAAATCCGTCCTAGTATCCACTCTTCGAAAGTGTGGATATACGAGTCTTGTTTAAATGTGTCCCAGACAACAATGCCACAAATAAGTCTCAACTGATTAATTCAGTTTGAGCTATTTGTTTGTCATGTAATATGTTTGAGATTTATTTATATTTAAAATATAAATATTGTTATTCACATCTAATGTGTTTATCTCAATATCATCTTTATAAAATAAAACACTTTAGTGTTCTAAAATATAAAGGTATACCTGACCGGCGTAAACACACACGTATAACGCAAGCGCACATATCGTTCAAGTAGTATAAAAATATCGATCCCACGAGGACTTAATATCTAATCTATTAATTTTATGAGGTCAAATGATTACTAGTATCTAACAGGTTGTTTGATTGATTTGAAATGGTGACGATTCTAAATTTAAAAACAAGTAAATAAAATTGTTCGAAAGTAGGTTTTAAGAAAATTCAATATTAAAAACTATCTAGGGTTGTGATTTCTTCCAATATCATTTTAAGGATGAAGTGGTTATCTTAAAGTTGGGTAATATATTGATTTATTAACCTGGAACACTAAATTATGTGTAAGCCTATGTCGATGGTCAAACACAAATACCCAGTTTAACCAATTGAATCATATGTCTATGTCAACCAAATTATCTGGATTCATTAAGTTTAAGTTCCAATTATGGCTACCCCCACTCGACAGGTATATGTCTATCCTGTAAGGAAATCTATTAAAGGGTTATCTATCCTCAAGGAAGATCGTGGACTATTGAGTCTAAGGTCTTAAACTTAAAATCCCTATGTCTAGTTCATTTTAAGTTTCCCAGTTCAATTTTATTAATGGCCAGTTAATGAAAAAGTATTAAGATTAAGACTCAATAAATAAATCTTTATATTACCCAAGCTATAATCTAACCCCTTATAAACCGGTGATATTGGATTTCATCACAACCCCAGATAACTGGCTTAGTTACGACACATATTTACGGGTAGTAAAAAAAACTTAAATAAAATAAAAGACATAAAGTAAAATACTGAAAATTAAATACTGAAAATTAAATACTGAAAAGTAAATGCTGAAAGTAAATGCTGGAATTAAATACTGAAAATTAAATGCTGAAAAGTAAATGCTGAAAGTAAATTATTGAAAAGTAAATTGCTGAAAAGTAAATTGCTGAAAAGTAAATTGCTGAAAGTAAATTACTGAAAAGTAAAAAAAAGAAAGTGCGAAAGCGGAAATTAATTACTGAAAGCTGTAAATAAACAAACAAGATACAATCTTCTTAGTATTCTTAAGGAACTTCTTAGAAGAAAGTATGAATTTTACAAATGAAATGGCTTGGTATTTATTGGCAAAATTTTGCCTCCATCAAATCATCCACCAAATCAATTATTAATTGCTCCACAAAATCCATCATTAATTGCTCCACTAATCTCTTATCATGTTTGGTGATGATTTGATAATTTTTATTATTTCTTTATTAATTTATTTTTTTGCTTTGACAATGATTGAAAGTGACTTTAATAATTACACACAACACACTTCTGGATAGTTCATCAATTTCGGGCATGAAATCGTCAGAATTAGAAATTATTTTGTCTTTCAAAGTTTTAGATCTTTGAGTATTATTTAATCTGGAACTTTAATCAGCTCAATCCGATATCGGAGTAAACAGTTATGCCCTAAATACGACAGATGCATAAAACTGGAATTTCCAAAACTGCACTTCGTCAAAAACGCCCTTTCAAGTTTCCAATCTCCAAAATTAAAATATCAAGTCCAATAATTGCCCTTATTTGACCCATATTTCGTCCTAAATGATTTCATTGAGATCCGATATTATTTTATCTGCAAAATAAACTAAAACACATCAAAACATTCATCAAACCCGAGAAACTAAACAAAATATTAAGTTAAAGGGGTGGTAAATATTGATATATTTTCCGCTCATCACACCCTCAAACCTAAAATTTTGCTAGTCCTCGAGCAAAAAAATAAAATAAAATACAAGAAACAATTAAAATTAAACTAAGCCACTTTCGTAGGGATCACGGTTGCATTTAGCATATGCAACAAGCCTTTAAACCCCTAGGTGTCCCTAGTGGACGAGTTATAGTCTCGTGAGGGTTTACAGCAACGATACCCACAAACGTTTTACAAAAGTAAAAAGGTAGTGAAACTAATGCACACAAAAGTAAAAAGACAAGCGAAAAGAGAATAAAGATGTTAGTGACTAATCAGGTGAAACTTCTACTCCAAGTTACTAGTTGTTTTGTTTCATTCTAAATTACCGAATAAGTAAATTCTCTGATTATTTTTGCCATTCTTCATATACACAGCCAACAAAATATTAAACAACTCATTTTTGCCCACAACAGTCATAAGTGCAGTTGATAAGAGAGTAATATTTTTTTCCTAAAGTTCTATCAGATTTCACACCTTTTTTACAGCAATGGAATAATTTTTCTGATTTTTCTGAATTTTTCTTTGATTTTTCTCTATTTTTTTATTTATATACAATATCTTCCATCTATGTAACGAGTGTTAGGTCGGTAGCTCCCAAACCAGTTGGCTTTAGCGCACCAGGTGTTAAGACACCCCTACGGACTTAATTACTTAGACTTCAGAGATATATATATATATATTTTTGCAGCATCTTTGATCCATGTAGCGAGCTTTGGGCCAGTGACTCCCAAACCAGTTGGTTTTAGGGCACTTGGTGTTAAAACACCCTTACAGACTTAATAACTCGGATCTTAGATTTTTTTTTTACTTCATTACTTTTTGAGATGCTTCCTCCAATTTAATTAGAGCACTGAATATTACAAACTTTTCAATTACAGTTCATGTCCGTATGTTTCTATGTATGTTGATAATATCTGCTAACTGAACATATGAAGATCCATTTTAGTCATTTTTATGGAGAATTTACAAATTAAATAATTTAAAAGGAAATAAATAAAAATTAACTGATTTCGAAAATAGGTTTGAGATACGTCTCAGGAGTGGAAACTCCTTACTTAGCCATCTCTTACCAATTTCACCCTTTTAGTCAAAATAAAAACACGAAAACACAAAATATTTTTGTAATTTTTGAAAATTTTTCAATTTTTTTGTATTTTTCGAAAAATTTTAGACTAAAAACAACACACAAACTAAAAAATAGTTATTGATCAACTAATTCCCTCCCCAAACCTAAATGAGATATTGTCCCCAATGTCTTAAACAGTAGAAGAAAAGTTTAGAAGATAATACCTGGTTAGCTGAAATTCTACAAGAAATTAAAGGTTAAGATCCAGATTAATCCTACGCCTCTTACCACGATCGTCCTCGGACCAATTTATCTTTGAAAGGATAGGGTCAACTCGTGGTTCATAGGCTATGAGTTGGTCTATTAGATCCGGAGCAGTTCTGGCAGTAAAGAGGAGTTCTTTTAAAGGTTTCGACACGAACCCATTTCTCCGAGCATCATCAAGAAACACACAAAGAAAATCATAAAATCCATCAACGTTGAGCAGTCCAATTGGTTTCTGGTGTATATTCAGGTTCGCCCAAGATAGTACTATAAAAATTTCCTCCAATGTGCCCAAGCCACTTGGCAAAGCAATAAAATCATCAGCACAGTTAATCATTTCCACTAGTCGTTCAGACATACCTAGCACGATCAGTTCCTCTCCGTTTGATGGTTCAATAAGATTTGCTTCTGCCAAGGGTTTTGGAATGATTCCCAAAACGTGACTGCCTCCTTCCTGTACGGCCTTTGAAACGATCCCCATTAGTCCAAGATTTCCTTCGCCATATATTAAGTGCATATTCCTTGCAGCTAAGACTCGACCCAATTCCTGTGCTGCTTCTACGTGTTGTGGTTTAATACCAACACTACTACCGTAAAACACACAGATGTTCTCAATTCGTCTTCTTGAAGTGGCTTCCATTTTTTTTATGTATTTCTTTCTCAACTCTGGATGCCTTCAAAAGTGCAATGACGGGCCGAATTTATTGTACCTGAAAAGGGTGAGTAAAAATAGCACAAGTATCTTCCAGAGGACGATTAGTAGCGAAATAATATCGTGATAGTAAAAAAGGTCTGGATCCCGTCGGAGAAAATAAAAGAAAACAACAAAACAAATTACAATTATTAGGAAAAGACAAAGAGATATAATATTCACAAGAAAAGTAACAGCTTGATTGACGTCTATGCGTCGGGGACAAGCTTCCCATCCAAATTTCTTATAAATTGGCAAACAGGGTCTTTTAGAGTCAGATTCCCGAGACTTAACATTTGTCTTTCTTTTTGAAATTGTGTATTTAATTTGAGAATGACTATGTGAACATATCCACTGGGATACGTCTCAAGAGTCGAAGATATATCATCTAAAGACTCCTTACTCAAGCCATCCCTAATGAATTTAATTTTATCTTCGCGATTATCAGACACCATTCCTAAAGAACGACAACGAGTATTGCAATTCCAGCGTGCACATTTATAACAAACACACATTTGCTTAGCTCTACATTCTTTGCATAGGTGCTTCTTCCAAAACCAGGCAGATGTGAAATGAAATAGTCAGAAGACTCACCTGCCAAATGAACCCGTGCTTCAATAATCCAACGAATGTCAGTAGGAATACCTTTTATCATCAATAATCCCATCCGTTCCAAGCGAGCTTTGTATACTTTCATCAGAGATTTTTGAGGGAGAGAAGGAAATTGCTTGTGAAGATTTTCGAGAGCTTCTTCCATCTTGAAACGACTTAATCTGCAAAAAACTAAACACACAAAAATAAAACACACCAGATCACAATATATACACAAATTGCATGGGTTGCCTCCCTGCTAGCGCCAAGTTTAAAGTCGTCAGCCAGACTTGACTTCTCGAACGTTAAGCTGGATCTGAAAGTGTAACACTTTCTTTTTGTCACTCAAATGATTCTCCCCAGTAGTGCTTGACACACTTGTTTTTAACCTTGAAAGTTTTGTTGGAGTCAGGATCATGTATCTCAACGGCTCTATCTGGGAAAAATTTGGTGATCATAAATGGACCTGACCACCGTGATTTTGGCTTCCATGGGAAGAATTTCACCGTTGATTTGTTTAACAATACCTTCTGCCCTGGTTCCAGTTGTATGCACACTAAATTTTCATCATGTCTTTTCTTGCCCTTTTCTTTGTACAATTTGGCATCCTCAAAAGGCTGATTGTGAAATCCCTCCAATTCGTTGAGCTGGTGGAACTTTTTCTCTTCTGTTGCTTGTAGAGCAAGAATTGGCTCTTTCAGTGCAAAAGATGCTTTATCTTTAGGCTCCACAGGCAACTGACCTGTTTTAAGTTTGTCAGTAGAACTTTACATTGCATTGGAGTTCTGAATGGTACTGTGTGTCACTTCAAGTTTGAAACATTCCTCATTCTTTTCATCATCTGGGAAATTCATGGCCTTGAAAACATTGAATGTTACTTCTTGGTCCTCTACCCTCATGGTTAATTCTCATTTTTGTACATCAATAATGGTTCGACCTGTAGCCAAGAATGGTCTCCCGAGGATGATTGGCACGTCTGCGTCTTCCTCCATATCAAGGACAATAAAATCTGCTGGGAAAATGAATTTGTCAACCTTGACCAGCACATCTTCAACTACACCTCTCGGAAATACGAGCGTTCTATCAGCAAGTTGTAGTGAGACTAAAGTTGGCATTGTTTCTCCAATCTGTAATTTCCTGAAAATAGAAAAAGGCATCAAGTTAGCACTAGCACCTAAATCACACAAAGCCTTATCGAAGTCATGTTCTCCTATGGTGCAAGGAACAGTGAAACTGCCAGGATCTTTCAACTTTGGGGGAAGTTTCCTCTGAATGATAGCGCTGCATTCTTCTGATAATGCTACTGTCTCGTAATCTCCCAATCTGCGCTTTCGTGAAAGAATGTCTTTCATGAATTTGGCATAGCTGGGCATTTGTTCCAACGCTTCTGCAAATGGAATGTTGATATGCAGCTTTTTAATGATCTCCAGGAACCGAGAAAACTGCTTGTCCAATTTGTAGTGAGACTGAAATTAGATACAAGTAACGTATCTAACCCCTAAACTAATAGTAAAAGATAAATAAGTCCCCGGCAACGGCGCCAAAAACTTGACCGGCGTAAACACACACGTATAATGCAAGCGCACATATCGTTCAAGTAGTATAAAAATATCGATCCAACGAGGACTTAATATCTAATCTATTAATTTTATGAGGTCAAATGATTACTAGTATCTAACAGGTTGTTTGATTGATTTGAAATGGTGACGATTCTAAATTTAAAAACAAGTAAATAAAATTGTTCGAAAGTAGGTTTTAAGAAAATTCAATATTAAAAACTATCTAGGGTTGTGATTTCTTCCAATATCATTTTAAAGATGAAGTAGTTATTTTAAAGTTGGGTGATATATTGATTTATTAACCTGGAACACTAAATTATGTGTAAGCCTCTGTCGATGGTCAGACATAAATACCCAGTTTAACCCAATTGAACCATATGTCTATGTCAACCAAATTATCTGGATTCATTAAGTTTAAGTTCCAATTATGGCTACCCCCGCCCGACAGGTATATGTCTATCCTGTAAGGAAATCTATTAAAGGGTTATCTATCATCAAGGAAGATCGTGGACTATTGACTCTAAGGTCTTAAACTTAAAATCCGTATGTCTAGTTCATTTTAAGTTTCCCAGTTCAATTTTATTAATGGCCAGTTAATGAAAAAGTATTAAGATTAAGACTCAATAAATAAATCTTTATATTACCCAAGCTATAATCTAACCCCTTATAAACCGGTGATATTGGATTTCATCACAACCCCAGATAACTGGCTTAGTTACGACACATATTTACGGGTAGTAAAAAAAACTTAAATAAAATAAAAGACATAAAGTAAAATACTGAAAATTAAATACTGAAAAGTAAATGCTGAAAAGTAAATGCTGGATTTAAATACTGAAAATTAAATGCTGAAAAGTAAATGATGAAAGTAAATTACTGAAAAGTAAATTGCTGAAAAGTAAATTGCTGAAAAGTAAATTGCTGAAAGTAAATTACTGAAAAGTAAAAAAATGAAAGTGCAAAAGCGGAAATTAATTACTGAAAGCTGTAAATAAACAAACAAGATACAATCTTGTTAGTATTCTTAAGGAATTTCTTAGAAGAAAGTATGAATTTTACAAATGAAATGGCTTTGTATTTATAGGCAAAATTTTGCCTCCATCAAATCATCCACAAAATCAATTATTAATTGCTCCACCAAATCCATCATTAATTGCTCCACTAATCTCTTATCATGTTTGGTGATGATTTGATAATTTTTATTATTTCTTTATTAATTTATTTTTTTGCTTTGAAAATGATTGAAAGTGACTTTAATAATTACACACAACACACTTCTGGATAGTTCATCAATTGCCGGCATGAAATCGTCAGAATTAGAAATTATTTTGTCTTTCAAAGTTTTAGATCTTTGAGTCTTCTTTAATCTGGAACTTGAATCAGCTCAATCCGATATCGGAGTAAAAAGGTATGCCCAAAATACGACAGATGCGCAAAATTCGAATTTCCAAAACTGCACTTCGTCAAAAACGCCCTTTCAAGTCCACTAATTGCCCTTATTTGACCCATATTTCGTCCTAAATGATTTTATTGAGATCCGATATTATTTTATCTGCAAAATAAACTAAAACACATCAAAACGTTCATCAAACCCGAGAAACTAAACAAAATATTAAGTTAAATGGGCGGTAAATATTGATATATTTTCCGCTCATCAATACCCGCAACGGGTTAAACCCTGATATAGAGATAATGTTTCTAGTCAAACTAGTTATATTTTAAAAATTTCCTAACTTAAGTACAAACCTGAAGGGTAGTTCCTAAACTTAGGTTTCTACGGTTAAAACAGCGACTATCGTCCCGTTTCCGGTTCGCAGATCAATCTCAACTGAAGTCAGTATCCTGCTAACCAGCAGATTCTGCACACCAGTGCATATTTATATACCACACTTAGTATCTAAAATCCAATTTTAATACTAGTAGTGAACATATTCATGACAAATATTCTTGAAGTCCGAGCCTTACCCGTCTTCAATTCCTTCATGTCTGCCTTATCCATACGGTAGTCACGCTTCCGTGACCCAGTTTGCCATAGTTTAGGCAGACATCTTGGGATATGTCATTTGTCTTCCTAGAAGATTATAATGATTTTGCCTTTGTCCCTCCACACCCCAGAAGCCTTTGTCCAAACATTGGCCTTCCAGAATGTCGAAGTAAGGTGCACCTTGCGCTTCTTGCCTTATTGCAAACTTTGGCTTTGTCTCCTTGAGTATAGCCATTAACTCTCCAAGAGTTTACTATTGCAATTTAGTACTTCTAAGATTTAAGGATAGATCTATGAAGATCCTTCAATTTCAATATCATACTATAAGGATCTAATCCTTAGTTCTGATTAAGAAATTAAGGAGTCTATTTGGCAAGTATAATTGATTAAGCACAAAAGTTATTATCACATGAATATTCCAAATATCATGTTCTACTATTTGCTCAACTCCGGGCTTAGGCTCGAGACGTCACTCTATCAAATAAAGTAACTTCTTGGTCTCCAGGACTATCCTGAGATTTTATTCCCAATTTGAAAATTAAAGTCGTTTAATAACATTTTCACCCAGGATTATGTTTTAAACACTAATCTTTCAATTATCTTGATTGCTATAGTCCAACTATCCAATCAACGATTTTAGGTACAATTTATTACAATGATTACTATAGTCCAACTATATAATCAACTATAATTTAATTGTTTAAATTCAATTATATTGATTACTATAATCCAATTATAAAATCAACTATTAATTGAAGTAGTTTGAATACAGTCCAACTGTTTAATTAAAACAACGATTAAATTTTAGTCCAACTAATATATTAATTTATTTGACGAAATATTTGAATGAACGCGTATTGGCAAGTAACTAAACGAATATTGAAAATTTAATACTTGCCTCCCACTATTTTTCGGTGAGCCTCTAACCCTTTGTGGAGTACTCGGGAAACCTTGTTTCCTAGCGGGCTAGGATCCCATTAAATAACACACAATCTTGACTTTGGCCAACAAATTATATGATAATTAACTAGGTAGATCTCTAAGATCAATTGGATCCCATCCAATTCCTAGATCCAGTAGGTGGACATCCAAGTCCGAAACATATATCCTATATATGCCAATACCGATATATTTCCTAACCTTTTTCCTTTAAATCAACTAAGCATTGGCTTTGGCACAACAAACTTAGTGATCCCAGTTAAGCGGAACCCATTGACTATGGAAAGCTTCATAATCGATGTCGATGGACAAGAAGTGATATTGACTTTGGCCAACAAATCTTAACTTGGACAAGACACCGATATGGAACAAAGCATTCATGAGTCAAACACATCCGCGACGGACAAAGGTCTTGACTTTGGCCAACAAACCAGTGCCAGTCTTGGATCTTGAGTAAGAATCACTCAATGGAAGGAAAAATGCTTAATATGTAGTGAGGGTTTTTTCGCGTAATTGGCAACCAATTAATTATCTTTGTTAAGGTCTTATCATCATACACCCTTAAACATGCATTCTAAACACATAATAAGGCGCGTAAGTAAATAAATAATAATGATATGCAGATGGATATTTAACACATTGTTCCTAGAACAAATCTCTCCATTTCCCCTCTCCCGCTAGCACAAGTATTACTTCTACCCGATTACATAACACTTCTAAAGAAACCTCATTTACATTGAGGGGAATAAGTGAGAAGAGAAATACACAGAGTCAAGAGGTAATAGGCTGGACACGCAGGTCCAATTAATAAATTCTAAATTTATTACAATAATTTCCAAAATTGCCCTCACCCATCTAATATCCATCAGATATACATCATTCATACATCGCATCCATGTATTCACACAAAGCATGTTATCAATCAATCTAATCCAATTAATTAATTTGAAATTAATGACCATCCATTGTTCAAACAACGATTTGATTTTGCACGAGTCCGACTCGTTTTAAGAATAAGTACTCAATGTACGAATTCTTGAATTATATTAAACTACAACATTAAATCCGATTTAATTTGCATTTAATACTAATTCCTTTATTTAATTCCAAATTAAATAACTACACTTTTTTAATGTACCTTTATGACTTAGATTCTAAATCTAATCATTACGGGTCTCAAAGCCCGATTAACATCCAGTGTCAATTTAATTTAAAGTCCAATGAGCTTTTAATTAATTTCTTAAGGCATGGACTTTTGGTCAATATGGGTCAAACCCAAATACCAAAGCCCATTTAAGGAATCACCCTTATTTGCGAAGAAACCAATTTAGGCCCATTAGGCCCAATTAAAAATAAAGGTCCATTAAGTCATATTTGGACTTTATGGATATGGTTTTGGGCCCAATTCGATCCAACCAATTAGACTAAACCAAACTTGGCCCAACCAAGCCCATTAAGCCCAATTACAACTTTACAAGCCCAATTCCAAATTTGGCCCAATTAATTAAATAACAAAATTCCAAATTTCATAATTTAATTAACCTAAAGTGTATGTCATAATTAATTAACCAAATTAATATTTCCAAAACATCAATTTACACAATTAATTATGCTAATTATCATCAACACATGTCCAAAACATTTGAATCAAAAAATCATATCATTTTACATGCTTCTAGTCACGGCAATTTAGGGATTTCTTTGTCAGATTCGGTTTTAATCCAATTAAATCCTAAATCAACATTACCCAAATGATTTCAACTCATCCAATGATCAAAAACATAAAAATCACCATGACATTTAGGGTAAGCAACTTTCGGCCAAGCCATAATTTTGGGGAAAATTTGATCCAATCCAATTTTCACAAAATTGATCACAAATAACTCCAAGTCATTCATATACAAGCATGCTCAAACAAGTAATTTCACTCAAACATGCTCAAATCCAATTTACCCAATTTTACTCTAATTTCAATTTCATGCTCAAAATGGCTCAAGATACCATTGTTGGGTTTCTAGGTTAGTCCCAAGATCGATTCAAGCAAGAAGTCATGTGTGAATACAACAAAGAAGCATGGCAGAATCATACTTACATTGATCGGCTTCGCGATGCGAGGAACAACAAAACTTATTGGCTCCTTGAGCTCTTGGCAATGGCCCAAAATTGTGCTCCTCTATTTTCGGTCATGTCCTCCATTGATGCTCCAAACTCCAAGCTTTGCAAATGGTGATTCCATGCTCATAAGTTAGTTTCCCTATCACCTTGGATGACCCTTTTGGTGTGCTAGCACTTGGAAATTTTGCCACAAAATTCCCTTTGGCTTCTCCTTTGTTCTCGGCCAAGCAAGAATCAAGAAGAAAATAGGGAGCAAGTGCCGAATGGAGAGAGGAAGAAAAATGGCCTCTTGGCCGAATTGCGTAGGGAGAGAGAGAGAGTGATGTTGGGTGTTGTGTATCTAATACACAAAATGAAATTCAAAATCCATTTACCAAAATTTGGTACAAGGCTTTAAAGCCTTCAACCACCTCCATCAATCAATGAAAAGTGACTAGTTGTCACATCACTCAAAGTGACTAGATATCACATCAATCAAAGTGACTAATGATTTGACGCTTGATGTGACTTGTGGGCCGCACTTGATTCGAAATGCGAGTGGGCCAGCAAACACTCCCGGGCTCGGGTTCGCTAATTCCGAATTAACGAATTTTCCGTTGCGATGTAATTAAATCAAATTTAATTAAATAATTGTGCCTAGCAAAATTACTATTCACGTCGCTAGCGAATTAATCTAAATTAACTCGTTCGCCAAAATTAAAATCTAATTTTAATTTCGCGTCGAAATCCAATTTCGTATAATATATCGAATATATTATTTTATCGATTAATTCCAAATTAATCGTTCTCTCTCTTTAAATAATATTTTATCCCAGATAAAATATCTCCGTAATTAATCCCAGATTAATTTTCTCTCTTATAATTAATCCCAAATTAATAAAGTACGAGTCATACGTCATCAGTGAATCTTCGGAACGACCCTTGAGATCCCCAGATATGTTGGCAGTAAATCCGGTCATCGGACTAACCGAACACGTACGTACCTAGTACTACGTTTTTACCGATTTACAAGACATGGTTGGCTTCTAGCAAAGCACCGTGCCTACCCAATTCTCCAGAAATATACTTATAGGAATAAGTGATCTATATCAGGAGTAGTATACGTAGTGTTGCGTATTACGATCCAGTATTGGATGTCACGTGCAAGGCTTGGGGCTGGAATTGTGTCTGCCCCGTACGAAGCACCTATCAGATCTCTGGTAACTAGTCTCTATAATCGGATAAACATGACCTAGTCATAATATCCCAATAGCTGCAGCATATAAGAGCATCAGTTCCGTATCCTACGTGACCATCATCTCCACTATGATTGGAGTGATACTTCCGTCTTGACATCACACCCAATACACTATGATTCTCAATATACCCAGAAGAGGCGTACACAGAACCTGTTAAAGCCCTGGATGAGCAAAACCAAAGTATATTGATTGTCGCAAGTATTAGCAGTGCAAGTCTTAGGTTAAGACCAAATACACCTACCCTGATTCGGACTTCCATAGACACATAGTCATACTACCAATGGAATTTCGAGGGGTCTATCCAGAGCGAAGCTGTTCCTGTACCATCGGAAAACACAACCTCCTATTACACTTGCATGAGTATCATATACCCAAATATATAAGAACTATGCTGTTATGCTCCCACAACGCACAGAAGTGTAATACTATTCTTTTACTCATTATCGATGTCCAATCTCGATAATACTCTGACTAGGGATATTTAATGATTAAACCTTCGTGGATTGATACTGTCTCATATCATCTCAATCCGGAACTAATCATATGGACCTTTCATCATTTATACATCTTGGTAATCTAATTACAAATGATAAAAGGGAAATTTCCTTTGTCACATAGTCAATTTGTACAACAACACCATGATCTGTACAAATAGTGATGCTTTGGGTCATAATTGTCCAACAATTATTTGTCCATAAACCAGCCATATAGGCGGTAATCATCTTTCACTTAAAGACCGACCATATAGGCGGTGTCACATTATGTCAAATAAATAAATTCAGCCATTAAGGCGGTAATCCTTTAATTTAAATTATAATTTCCATATTATAATTCAGGGAGATTGATCTAAACTAAAATAATAAAAGCTTCACCCTTCCCCCAGCGGAAATTTAACTACTAAACCTAAAAGAAAAGGAAAGAAAATAAACTACTACTATTACTGAAAATAAAAATGCATAATTAAAATACTGAAAATAAATACAAACAAGATGCAATCCTTAAATTCCTTACAAAAACCTAAGGAAAGCATGAGAATTACAAATGAAATGGCTTGGTATTTATAAGAAAATCTAAAGGCTTCCACCAATTACTCCACCAAACATGGCACCAAACATGGCATCAAACATGGCACCAAATCCTCCACCACATGTTTGGTGGAAGTTTGACAATTTTATTTATTTATTTATTTATTTTTTCTTTGAAAATGATTTTAATAATTACACATAACACACTTTCGTATGTTTCATCAATTTCGGTCATAAAATCTGCAGAATTCGAAATTATTTTGTTCTTCAAAGTTGTAGATATTTGTAGGCAAGATGTTCGGTTACTAAGTACTTGCTTGGTTTAGTTTAATTTTTTTTTACAAACCCCATATAATAAATAATTGTAGACAGAAACAGAAACTCAGGCAAACGGTCATTCTTCAACCACCGATTATTTCAACTAGTCACTTTGTTAATTCCTTATTATTTACTGTCTACAAAACTATTTTTTAATGCGTATGAGTCTGACCTAGATATGAGGTTCAAAATAGGGATAAAAGTGAAATTATCATTTATCTTTTCCTAAAACTTTTTTACTAAGACAAACAATCAAATCATTGGACGTTTTTTTTAATAAAACACCCAAACACACACAACATGCAGAAAATAAAAAAAATTGCAGGAATGGAAAAACAAAAATAAAACACGCAACATGCAGAAAAGAAAATTTTTGACGGAATTTTGAGAAAAATTAGACGCAAACAACCCACACCCTCAAACATAAATCTAGCATTGTCCCTAATGCGTTATAAAGCAAAAATAAAAAGAATGGAACAATATTACCATGAGTTTGTCAGTTATCGGCCTCCTCCTCCTTGCTGTCGTCCTCTGACGGGTCAGGAAATTCTGGAACATCAATGTTCAAATGGTGAGCCACTCGTTGAAGCACTTAACCCATGGCCATGTTATATTGAATCAAGAAATCCATACGAGATTCCAGATGTTTAACATTTTGACATGGGATGAGATCGCGATGGTCGCAGAGTAGGGTGAGGTTGTGGTGGTGGAACCGGTGCTGATGAGGAAGTTCCGGCATGAGCATGTCTGTCTGCAAGGATTTGTTGAATGATTCAGGCTGTTAATGCAGTTGTAGGCTGCGTCAATTTTTCTCTAGGGTCAACTGAGACCCTAGTCAGCGTGCATAATGATGAAATCAAATGACAATATAGCAGGCCAGCCTGTGTTGATCTTGAAGCCCAAACAATATTGGCCGCAATCAGCTCACCAACATCAATAATATAGCCCTCCAATAAATAGTACAACCTAATCATACGTTCCTTTGTAACATTGGTGATATGGGTCCCAGGCAGCAATGTTCGAGTAAAGAATTGAAACCATATCCTAGCCTCAAGTCTCAGATACCTAGAACTCATCTTCAAATATTCCCCGCTGATAATCATGTCCCAAGCAGCATTGGAAATTCGACGGGTCTCAGTCAAATGAGTCATATCTATGTCATTCTTTACCGACGAATATTCATCAGCTTCGATATTTGGTAACCCATAAAACCTATTAATGGTCGTTGCATCAAACATCACCTGTTGTCCTCTCACCATCACCATATACGTCTGATGTTCGAAATCATTGGCATAAAACTCACGAATAATAGGATCACAGGCCGGGTGGGGCTGCTGGCAAAGCTTATGCCAGTGTCTGGTAGCTATGACTCTGTCAATGTTTGGGAATTGTCCGGGGTTAATTTTGAAACCCTTCTCCAAGATAAGAACCTTTTGGTCCATTCCTTTTTCGTATCGCTTTTCAGTGGCTGCCAAAATAAATTTGGCTACCGAAATAAATTTGGTGGCATCGAAACTCGGCTCGGCAGTCGCTGAAGTCCTAGCTCTCTTTGGTGTAATTTTTCAGTTAAAATTTCAAGAAATTTTTGACATAGTGACCCCCTACAAACTCAAAATATCCCCAAAATTCAACATAATCTAACATTTCAAATAAATCCACCGAATTTTATCACCTCGCACTTCGCTCCCAAATCTACGAGATTTACCAAAACAAAAAATTCACAACTTCTCTGTCTAAAGTTTTTACCAATTTACAAACCTCAAACAACCAATTCAAAACTAATCCAACTAAATCACCAAATCTTCAAGCCACAAAATCAATTTAAATCTCTTTTGTTCACGGTTTTGATTTTGATTTTTTTATGTTTTATTATTCGGAATTTAATAAAAACTTAAAAAATACCAAAACTGTGATGATGCGTTCCTAGATCCGAAAGTTTGTTGCGTTGAAGAACAAATCTCCTTCACAAATCAAATCCAAACCGTGTTGAAGAGTCCAAGAGTCAAGTGATTCACGAACAAATGGCCGATTGATGCGTTTTTGTGGGATTTTCTTTCTAAAAGATTCGGATCTTGAAAAAAGTTATGTAGGAATGGGTTTCGATTTGGATGAGTTTTGGTGGGTTTATAGTGATCTAAGTTGAGATATTTGATGTTTGGAGGCTCGGTTTTTAGTGGATTTGAGAGTAAAAATGAGAGGGTACCGAGAAGAAAAAGGATGCAAATGAATGCCAGTGGCGGCGGCTACTATTTTAAGTGTAGATAACGTTCGCGCATCACAACGCACTGTGTCTTCTTGCGTCGCGACGCTCAGTCTAGGGTTAGGGTTTTGTGTTTTAGGGCTCTATGTCGCGAGACGTAGGGTTCATCGTGTCGCGACGCGAGATATTTGTTTTTGGCAAAATCAATTCTTTTGAAGAATAAATCCACTAGGACCCGTATCAAGAGTTGACTCATTACTCAACCATCTTTACTAGATTGAATTTTTATCCTCGCGATTTTGTCAAATTTATTCTGTGAAAATCCCTCTTGCACTAGCTCGCTTTGCTTTAAAATATTTCGTCTTTATTTTTTCTGCAAAAATAATACATAAAATTAATAACTCTACAACTTGTATACACAAAATAAAAATTTAAATAAACTTAAAATGATTGCATGGGTTTCCTCCCTGCTAGTGCTAAATTTTTCATCTTCAGCCAGACGTGTCTGAAGTCTATTTGTCAATTAGGTTTCACCGTCGTCATTGATGTCCGATTAAAGACAATCCCGTGTGCGTTGATTTTGAAGGGTCTTTTCCAACGATAAAGTGGCAAAAAGAATTTTGTCTCATTCAGTGCTTGAGCCACCTTTTTTATCTTTGTTGCTCCAATGATTCCAGAAAGAATATCCGGAGGTCTCGTATGGTGTTTGACTTGAAATGGAGGTTCCATTTTGTCAAGCCTCTAGGTGATGTCTTTGTGTTGTACTCCCAAAAACAATGATGTTTCACCTGAATGTCAGAGATCTTCCATATGGTCAGTCATTTTCTCCTCTATTTGCTCTGCTTATTGCTCCACCTTTTCTTCAGAGATAAATTTCAAAATTTCCGCATTCAGTTCTTCATCTGTCATTTGTGAAATACATGCTCCATAAGTGTCGATCTGAGGATGTAAAGAGATGTTAGATTTTAGGTCTTCATCCTCTGATATGACTGGCTCATGTAGCTCTTCTTCAGACATTTGTGCAATGGAAGCCCCAAGATCTTCATTTTGAGGATACATAATTTCATCCTCAATTTTTGTTGTTACAACCAGCTCTGTTTCTTCATCCTCGTCAGAGTCAGAATAAAAAAAATCAAATCGAGACTTTGCTGGTTCGGGTTCCTGAACTGATACCTCAAATTCATGATACTGCTCAGCCTTATTCTCTGCTAAAATGTCATCGTGAAATGTTTGGTACTTGAAGGCTTCATCAGTGTCATTTCCTCCGTGAGATATGTAGCTCTGGTTTTCTGTTAATTATCTCGTTTGATCAGCCAATCTCTGAATAGATGCCTCTTAACTCTGAAGCATTGCATCCCACTTTTCATTACTTTTTTTTAGCATGTCCACCATCTCTCTTATCATCTGTTTTTCCTCTGGTGAATGTCGTTCTGGTTCTTGATGAAGATCAAAGGTTGATGGTGGATATGATGGAAAATAGGGGTCAGGGAAATATGCATTTTCATTATATGAAGGTCTCTGATAATTCTGCCACCCTAAATTGTAGTAGTGGTTTATGCTCGGGTGGTTACCATCACATATCTCGCATCTCCTCATTGCGTTATGTTGAGCAAATGTAGTATTGTTTAGTTCTGATATCCAGTGATAGATGTTGGTTTGAACATCATGCCTCAGAAAATCGGACTGTTGCTTCATGATTTGGGGTGTATCTTCACCTCGTAAAGCTCGTAATTCCTTTATCACCCAATTAAGATCCATGTCAACCACCTGAAAAATAAAAGAAGGAAATAAAAATTACAGATAAAAAGAAAATTAGATACAAGTAAATTAGATAGCTTCAAAATTAATAACTCAAGAAAAATAAGTCCCCGGCAACGGCGCCAAAAACTTGACCGGCGTAATCACACGAGTATAACGCAAGCGCACGCATCGTTCAAGTAGTATAAAAATATCGATCCCACGAGGACTTAATTTCTACTATTGTTACTAATTATTGAATCTATTTATTTACAAGTATCTAATTAAGGGAGAAGAGAGTGATTGCTTTTGGTTGGTTGAATGTGGATTTACTGTATAAATAAATAAAATACTTAAAACAAAATACTAAGGAAAGTAAACAAGAGACACAAATATCTAGGGTTGTGATTCTACATAATATTATTCTAATGATGAATTGATTCTCTTATATATGTGTAATAAATCAGTTTGCTAACCTGGAGCACGAAGTTATGAAAAGCCTCTTCCGATGGTCAGATGCAAATACCCAGTATAACACAATTAATCATATTCATATGTTGACCAAGTTATCTGAATTCATTAAGTTCAAGTTCCAATTATGGCTACCCACGCCCGATAGGTATATTCCTATCTTGTAAGGAAATATATTAAAGGGTTATCTATCCTCAATGAAGATCGTGAGTTATTGAATCTAATGCTAAAACCTTAAATCCATTTTGCAAGTTCATTTTAAGTTTACCATATCAATCTTATTGGTGATCAGGCAACAAGAAGCATTAGACATAAGATTCACTAAACAAACTAAAGTATTACCCTATACATAATTAAATCTATTATTAAGTATGTGAATATTGTGTTCATCACTTCCCTAGAATAAAAAAGAAAATGATGGGGTTAGGGGATCCATATTTAATATTCAAACCTAGGAATCTCACTTATTATAAAATATAAATTATTTTTCTTTTTTGCTTTCTCAGGAATTAATAATGTTAAACAATTATAACCAGCCATATAGGCGGTAATCCATTTTAGTCCCACTACAATAGCCATATAGGCGGTAATTATCTGTCACATAAAGACCGACCATATAGGCGGTAAAGTAATTTATATTTAAACCGACCATATCGGCGGTAATAAAGTATGCCATTAATTAATCCGGTTAAATATAATTTATATATTATAATTAAGTGAGATTGACCCAATTAATCATATCAAATGTTTCACCATTTACCCCAGCAGAAATTTAACTACAAAACATAAAAGAAATTAAAAATAAAATAATGAAATAAAAATTAAAAATAAAAATACATAATTAAATATTACAAATATTTACAAAATAGATGCAATCCTTAAAATTTATTAAAACCCTAAGGTAAGCACGAGGCAAATGAACTGAAAATGGCCTTAATTATAGGCATTATGGACTACCACGCGACGCGCGCAAGTCTGCGCGTCGTGACGCCAAGCTGGCACACGGCTGTAGACGCACTTTCACACGTGGCACGCGTAAATCTGTCGGCCCAATAGAAATTCGACACGTGGCACGCGGTAGAATTCGATCCATTGAGATACTGACACATGGTAGAAGATGATTGGCTGATGGTGATGTGGCTGAAACGTGGATGGATGACTCAGCATGTAGCTGATGTGGCGGACACGTGTTAGACATGTAGATGACATGTGGCACGCTATTGATGCGGTCCAATTAGATGATGACACATGGCACGCGTATTGTCGGCATCATGTGATGATGACACGTGGCACGGCACATGTTAGCAGATCTTATGTGATGATGACACGTGGCAGGTGCACGTTAGCATCCGGCGCACGTTAGCAGGTCCGACGCACGTTAGCGGCGTATTTTAGCAACTACATATTTTAGCAAACACCTCAGATTTTGACACGTGTCCGGCATATGTTAGTGGTGCACATTAGCAGTCACGACGCAGGATGCGTGTCGCGACGTCCAAATTACATATTTGCCCTTTTTTGTCCATTTTCCACTGTTTTGGCCCTGAATTGCTTCCAATGCTTCCCAAATTTATTTATCTGCAAAACAACACAAAACACATCAAAATGTTCATAAAACCCGAGAAAATTTACAAAATTTTAGGTTAAATGAATGGGAAATAGTGATATAATTGCCACTCATCAGTCAGGTACAGAAGCTTCAGTCCGAAATGACTGAGTGGGGCTCCAAGCTGGCCAAAAAGGATGAGGAGATCAAGAAGCTGGCCTCCAAAAATCAAAAGCTGAAGTAGACAGAGGCCAAGGCCAACACACTAATCGAAACCCTTTGTAACGCCTCAACTTTAGCAAAGAAAAAGATTGATGAGGCCGATGATGATGCCAAGATGCTGAGGTAGGACAAGGCCTCTCTGAACACAAAGCTCAAATAAACAACCAATGAGAGGGACCAGGCCTGTGAAGATCTGAAGTTCAAATAGGCCGAGCTGGGGAACTCAAAGGCAAAGGAAGCCGACCTGGAAGCTGCCATGGAAAATGCCAAGACTCAAGGGCTTGAGGACTGCATGGACATCTTCTCGTGGCTTTTACCCGGGGTGGACATGAAACAGGTCCATGCTGTCATCAAATTTTGCAAAGGTAAGCTTTCAGATGAAAAGGCCCAAGCCTTACGTCCTCCTCCACCCGAGCAAGCCCAGGATCCTGAACCCATACCTGCAGTACCCCTATCCTCAATTCATGAGAATGTTTCATAAATAATTGAGCTCGATGCCCCATCCATCGAACCTGAAGCCTTTGCCCTGGCTCCTACGATTGATATGGAGGTTCCTTATGCCGGTCAGAAGATGGTTGATCTCGATACAGTGGTCGAGGTCCAGGCCCCAACAACCGAGCCCGAGCTTGAAGCCTCTCATATTGCTTAAGTAAAAAGAAACGCCCATGCGTGGACTTGACAATAAGGGTGGCCCCAATGGGGCCCTTTGTAACAAATAATTTACATTTCTTCTGATAACTTATACTTAATACATTTTTTACTTTCACTGAATGAATGTTCGCTTTCTCTTTCTAACACTGATAAGTGCACGAAAGTGTACTTTAAACACTGCTAACTTGGCTTAATTATCATGTATTTAATCTTCATTAGAGTTTATTTTTTTGCTTTGTTATTAGGAAGAAAAGGAACAAGAGGATTGAAGCAATTACACGAATTTCGAAACCTTACGGAAGCATCGGAAGCGTGTGAGAGCATCGGAAGTGCAGAACTCGTAAAACCAACAAAGGAACCAGCAGGCGCCACAACGCCT
Organism: Zanthoxylum bungeanum; assembly: GCA_019454045.1. NCBI lineage: Eukaryota > Viridiplantae > Streptophyta > Magnoliopsida > Sapindales > Rutaceae > Zanthoxylum > Zanthoxylum bungeanum. Next base: position 28,012 of record SKCR01029333.1, on the reverse strand, counting down.
AAGTTCTTGGCACCGCAACACCCCCAGCAGATGCACTCCCATATATTGTTCCCGTGAGTTTTGAGCCCCAGCGCCCACTGCCAGCGCCGCAGCGCCCCGAAAGACCATAGAAACTTAATTTCGTCATGTTTTATACGTATATGGATTCCGAGACTTCTCTATATAAACCTAAGCTCGTCCTAAACCTTAAAAAATAGAAACAGAGGGAGAACACACAACAAAGAGCCATAAACATAATTTCGAGAGAGAGGAACGAAGAACTTTTAGCCGACATGATGTCTCTCCGATCTAACAAGGCTATATCTCTCTTTTGCATGGAGAACTAATCTCCTAGGCAAAGCTAAAGATGAACTCTTGTATTTAAGTTCTTATGTTTATGTTGTTGATTCCTAAATACTCTTACACATTTAATACAATAGATATTTATTATTCTTTATTATCCTTCGATTTATGAACCCAGAAACTGTGTTTATTCAACTTGCATATAGATTCAGTCATGCTTCTTTTTTATGTGATTGGGGAACCCAGTTGTGACTGGTAAAGTTGTTTTATGAGTTGGTCTTCTACTGCAGTATTTCCTGAGGGTATATTGTCGATGTTAGATAGGTGATAATGATAACTTTGTGTGCTGTTAACATAGAGAAAGTAAATCATCAATTACGTTAGAGTTTAATAGGTGTAGAATTGAATATATTCGGATTGTTGGTTTGAGATATGAAACCTTCAATTGAGTAATAACATGAATCAATAACTAAATATAGAAATTGGATACAAGAAGGATTCCCGATCTTTGCTGCTTTTCTCTACTGATATTCTTAAGTATTTTCCCATAGTCTTATTTTACATTATCAATTCAATCACTTTCTTTACTTTAGTTACTGCTAATATTTTCATTAAGTGAATCAGATCTTTGTAACCATCTCTCGACACCCCAACTATATTGCGATAACTACAAGTACTCTTTGGGCGTAATCAAAATTTGGCGCCGTTGTCGGGGAGACGGTTTACAACCTAATAGAGCAGGTTTACTTGGTCAAACACAAAGCGGTAACTTTGTTCATTCTTTAACTTTTTGTTGTTTTTATTTAATAAACTTTAATTTTTAGTTTCATTCTTTTATTTTTGGTTTCTCGTTTTAATTGTGGTTAATTACATGCCTAGACGTAGAGATAGGTTTGGTAGATTTGTTAGGATTGAAGAAGAAAACTCAAACTCAAAGAGTTTGTTTGACAATCTCTTTGCCACACCCTCCACATCTAGCACACATAGCATGAGTGAATATAAGAGACCACCCGTGAGGACTCTTGAAGAGTACGTCCACCCACTCGTACAGCTACACCATCGTGCATTATATTTCCTTATAATGCACCACATATAGATTTTAAACCTGGGATGATATGGTATCTCCCAAACTTTCACGGTTTAGAGAACGAGAACCCTTATGTGCATATTAGAGAGTTTGAAGAGGTTGTAGCGACCTTCCATGACCGATTTGGGACCACAGACACAATTAGACTTAAGTTTTTCTCCTTTGCCCTTAAAGATAGAGCTAAGAGCTAGTTGTATTCTTTACGATCTAGGTCGATAGGATCATGGGGTGAGATGACACAACCATTCTTTAATATATATTTCCCACTCCATAAGACGAATGCCCTGAAAAAAAAAAATCTCTACCTTCTCCCAAAAGGATAGCAAGACTCTTTATCAAACATGAGAGAGGTATAAGGAGATGTTAACTAGTTTTCCTCACCATGGGTATGCGACTTTGCATGTTGTAAGTTATTTTTATGACGGTCTAACCCCTAGAGAACGCCAATTCATTGAGACAATGTGCAATGGTGAGTTCATCCGAAAGAACCCTGATAAGGCATTCGAGTATTTAGATGACCTAGCTGAGGAATCTCACACATGGACTAGACCTAATGCCATGGATAGCACTGATAGGACACACCCCACTTCTTCTTGTAAAGGCATATACCACTTTAAGGAAGAAGATAGTCTTAAGGCACAATTCGATCTATTAAATAGGGGGATAAGAGCCTTAAAATCCAAGGACAGCAAGACCATGCATGCGGTAGCTCAGTTAGAACCTCAAGGGATATGTTTTGTATGTAAGGGGACTGACCATTTGGCCAAGAGTGTCCTGTATATGGTGAGATGAGGGGAACATATGAGGAACAATGCAATGCATAAGGGATGTACAAGAAGCCTTATACACCCTATTCAGACACTTAAAACCCTAGTTGGCAGAACCATCCCAATTTTATTTGGAGACATGACTCTCAACATCCATCCCAAGCACAATCACCTAGAGGTTTCAGTGCTCTTCAGTATCACACACCTGTCATTTCTAGGAATTCCTTAGAGGATACTATGCAAGCATTTGTGGAGGCCCAGAACAAAACTAATCGAAAATTTGAGTCACTGATAGCCTAAATGGTTGAGGAGAATAAGAGGATTAAGAGTCAAGTCTCGAAATTGACTAATGACTTAAGTGTGAAAGAACTAGACAAATTCCCATCTCAAGCTCAACCTAATCCACAATGGCAACACATGGCACATGCTGATCATGAGGGAGCCAATGTAAACGGTGTTAATGCCATAATCGCTGTGAGTGGTAAGGAGGTAGGGATACAAGACACTTCCAATGCTGCATGTGACACTAAGGATAATAGTGAAAATACTCCTAAAAAGAACAAGAGGCACCAAGCCACTACAGACCCAAATGGTGAGATCCTAGAACATCTTCAGCAAGTAAAGATCAACCTTCCTCTGTTGCATATGTTCAAACAAGTTCCCACATATGTGAAGGTTTTGAAGGATCTATGCATCATGAGGAGGAAGCATTATGTGAAGAAAACCGCATTCCTGATAGAGAAAGCTAGTGCAGTGATTAAGCAAAATGCCCCACCAAAATATAAAGATCTGGGCTGTCCCACTGTAACTTTCCATATTGGCACATATGAGTTTGGTCAAGCTTTATTAGATTTAGGTGTTAATGTTAATCTCATGCCATACTCCATCTATATCCAATTGGGGTTTGGAGAGATTAAGCCTACATCTGTGGTTCTACAATTAGCTGATCACTATATCAGAACTCCACGGGGGGTAGATGAGGACGTGTTACTCCAAATTGACAAATTCTACTATCCAGTTGATTTTCTGATTCTAGATACCCAGTTTGTGGTTAAAACCGAATCCAAAATTCCTCTTATCTTAGGCAGACCTTTCCTTGCCACAGCCAATGATGTTATTAATTGCAGGAATGGTCTCATGAAGTTATCATTCAGGAACATGACATTGGAAGTGAATATTTTTCACATCGGGAAACAGCCACAAGATGACGATGAATGTCACCATACATACATGATAAACATGGTTGTTCGAGAAATAGCCCCTATTCAACATGATTCTAACCCTTATGATCATCTTCTTCTTAATTCAAACATCTTAGATACTCTTGAATCAACTGAACTTCCTGATATCTCTACTTCCTGATATCTCTACTGGCTGTTCCACCAATCTGTGAAGGCTATCTTGGCTGTTGATGAGTGGTAAATATATAACTATTTCTCACTCATTTGACCTAATATTTTGTATAGATTCTTGAGTTTTGTGAATATTTTGATCTGTTTTGTGTTATTTTATAGATAAATAAAGTTTTAGGATATAATGAAGGTGATTTGGGGCCAAAACAGTGAAAAAGGACAACAAACGGCAAAAATGTCATTTGAAGCATCGCGACGCCTAACGCGCGCCAGCCTGTGCTAACTTATGCCACTTCATTCTAAAATGCACTGTGCCACATGTCAAAATCTGAGAAGTCTGCTAACATGCGCCGGATGGTAACATGCGCCTGCCACGTGTCAACATCAGAGGAGATCTACTAACGTGCACCGTGTCACATGTCATCATCATATGGTGCCAACAATCGCCATCACCACATGTCATCCATGTGTCATCCACGTGTCATCCATGTAGGCGTCCACATCACAACATGCCAAGTCAATATGCCACGTGTCAGCCACGTCATCATCACCCAATCATTGCGTGCCACATGTCGCAATCCTATGGTACCGACAATCCACATCGCCATATCATAGCCACGCCATCGCCACATCAGCGCCACGTCAGCATAATTATTGAGTTAATCATCCAAAATGCCACGTCAGTAGATAAGAATCTGAAGCAGCCAATCAGCGACTGACACGTGGCAGCTTCGCGACGCGTGAGGCTTATCGACCCTTATAAATTCAGCTCAAAATTTCAGTTTCAGATGTACCTTCCTCTCTGTAATTCTCTGAATAAATAAGGAGTTTGAATCTAGTTTTCTTTAAATTTCAGTTTTGTAATTAATTTTATTTACTTTCTGCAATAGTAATTTACTTTCTTTACTTTTTCAGTTTTTACTATTCAGCTATGAGGAGGTAACTTCCCCATGCTAGGGTGAAATGTAAAACTTTTATTACTCCTATTTAGATTAATCTCCCTTAATTATAATATATTTAAAATTTAAAATTTGACTCAACAAGGATACCGCTATATTGGTCGGTTGGTATCAATTATAAACTAGTTTTAACCTGACTAAGCATGGATACCGCCTGGTTGATCGATTGGTAATTACCGCCTATATGGCTGGTTTATGGACAAATAATGATACCGAATTTATGGTCGGTTGGACTTAATTTGACTTAATCAGGTTACCACTTATATGGCTGGTTGGTAATATCACACAAGTTAATATATTATATTAAGGGATATATCTCTAATAGTAGTGATAAAAGTAGATCCTCTTGCCCTAGCATTTTTTTTATTATATTTTTCTTTATTTACTTTCCAACATTTTACTTTTCAATATTTTACTTAATGTCTTTTATTTGTAAGTTTTTACTAGTCCTAGTCATGTGTCGTAAATAAGTTAGTTATCTGGGGTTGTGATGAATTTCAATATCCGACCGCTTGACCCAGAAATTGAAAGAGCCATCAGACAGTTGAGAAGGGAAAGACGAAAAGGCCAATAAGCTTTAGTCAACATGGAACCTGAACCTTTAGAAGTTGCACCACTAATTCCCATTCGAGACAGAACCATTCTGGTGTTCGATGACTTCATTTATTGTATTGTACTTCCTCCATTACCAGCAAACGCATGTGACATCAAAACATGCATTCAGATGATTCAACAATCAGTTCAGTTTGGGGGAATGCAACTGAAGATCCTAATGCCCATATTAGCAACTTCCTGGAAGTTTACGGCACTTTTAATTACAACCGAGGAGCTGAAGAAGCAATGAGACTATGGGTTTTTCCATATTCCTTGAAAGACAGAGCAAAAGCTTGGCTACATTCACTACCAGCTGGTTCCATTACAACTTGGAACATTCTAGCCACCAAATTCCTTGCAAAGTACTTTCCACCAGCCAGAATAGCAAAATTGAGGAATGACATTACATCCTTTGTACAACAAGACTCGAAAACTCTCTACGAAGCTTGGGAAAGGTACAAAGATTTGCTCCAGAAATGTCTTCACCATGAGATTCCAAAATGGCTTCAAGTCCAAACTTTCTATAATGGACTTTCTAGACTGATGAGAACCACAATTGATGCTGCTGCTGGAGGAGCTTTGATGGAAAAAGGAGAAGATCAAGCCTGGGACTTAATCGAAGAAATGGCTAACAACAATTCCTTATGGCCAACAGAAAGAAGCATGATTCAAATAATTACTGGAATTTATGAATTTGGAGCCAACACAGTAGTTAATGCCAAGCTAGATCAGATATGCAAATTTATGGAGACTCTCGATATGCAAAGCAATATTGGAGCCACAAGTTCACCATATGGAGGAGCACCAGAATCAAACCAACTTGAAGAGACGGTGAATTTTGTCAACAATTTCAACAGACAGGGGAACAATCCATATTCCAACACCTACAACCAAGATGGAGGAATCATCCCAATTTCTCATGGAGCAACAATTCAAGGCAAAAGAACTATCCACCACCTAGATTCCAGCAACAGAATAAAGGCCATGAGTTTAAAAAAGAACCAGAAATGAAAGAATGGATCGCAGAAATGTTCAAAAGTAACAAGCAGCATATGATGCTATTTTTCAAAGCCAATCTGCTTCCATCAAAGCATTGGAAAATCAAATTGGACAATTGGCCAATACTTAGAGTTACAGACCGCCAAGGAATCTTCCCAGCAACACAGAACCAAATCTAAGGAACCGAGGGAAGGAAAAATGTCAAGCCATTACCTTGAAAAGCGAAACTGAGATAAAAAAGATGTTGGAATCAATGAAACTTGAAGAAATTCCAAAAGATGCTGATGAGCGGAAAATAAATCAATATTTACCCCCCATTTTACTTATTATTTTGTTTAGTTTTTCGGGTTTGATGAACATTTTGATGTGTTTTAGTTTATTTTGCAGATAAAATAATATTGGGACTCAATGAAATCATTTTGGACGAAATGTAGGTCAAATAAGGGCAAAAATTGGACTTGACATCTTAATTTTGGATATTAGAAACTTGAAAGGGCGTTCTAACGAAGTGAAGTTTCGGAAAATCCAATTTTGCTCAACTGTCATATTTTGGGCATAACCTTTTATTCCGATATCTGATTTAGCTGATTCAGGTTCCAGATTAAAGAAGACTCAAAGATATATAACTTTGAAGAACAAAATAATTTCAAATTCTGAAGATTTCATGACCGAAATTGATGAAACATCCGTACGTGTGTTATGTGTAATTATTAAAGTCATTTTCAAAGCAAAAAAAATAAATAAAAAAATAAATAAAAATAGTCAAGCTCCCACCAAACATGATAGAAATTAATAATGGATTTGGTGGAGCAATTATTGGAGCAATTAATAATGGATTTGGTGGATGATTTAATGGAGGCAAAATTTTGCCTATAAATACCATGCCATTTCATTTGTAAATTCATAATTTCTTCTAAGGAATTCCTTAAGAATACTAAGAAGATTGTATCTTGTTTGTTTATTTACAGCTTTCAGTAATTAATTTCCGCTTTCACACTTTCTTTTCTTTACTTTTCAGTTTTTACTTTCCGCAATTTACTTTTACGCACATTACTTTTCTTTCTTTAATTTTCAGTTTTTACTTTTCAGTAATGAGGAGGTAACTCCCCTTTGCTGGGGTAAAAGGTAAAACTTTTATTACTAATATTTATATTAATCTCCCTTAATAATAATATATAAACTAGTTAAAACCTGACTTAACGAGGATACCGCCATATTGGTCAGTTGGTAATTATTTAAATTGGTTTTAACCTGACTAAACTGGATACCGCCTGATTGGTCGGTTGGTAATTATTATTAATTTGACTTAATCTGGATACCGCCTATATGGCTGGTTGGTAATTATCATGCAAAATTAATATATTTTATTAAGGGAGATATCTAAAATAGAAGTAATAAAAGTGGATCCTTTTACCTCAACATTTTTTTATTGTACTTTTACTTTATTTACTTTTCAGCAATTTACTTTCAGCATTTACTTTTCAGTAATTTACTTTCAGAATTTACTTTTCAGCATTTAATTTTCAGTATTTAATTTCAGCATTTACTTTCCGTCATTTACTTTTCAGCAATTTACTTTTCAGCAATTTACTTTATGTCTTTTATTTTATTTATGTTTTTACTACCCGTAAATATGTGTCGTAACTAAGCCAGTTATTGAGTTGTGATGAAGTCCAATATCACCGGTTTATAAGGGGTTAAATTACTGTTTGGGTAATATAAAGGTTTATTTATTGAGCCTTAGTCTTAATGCATCTGTTTAACTGGCCATTAATAAGATTGATTCGGTAAACTTAAAATGAACTTCGAAAAGGGATTTTAGGTTTAAGACCTTAGACTTAATAGCCCACGATCTTTCTTGAGGATAGATAACCCTTTAATAGATTTCCTTACAGGATAGGAATACACCTGTCGGGTGAGGGTAGCCATAATTGGAACTTAATCTTATTAAATTCAGATAACTTGGTTAACATAGGAATATGATTAATTGGGTTATACTGGGTATTTGTATTTGACCATCAGAAGAGGCTTTTACATAATTTCGTGTTCAGATTAATAAACCAATATATTACACAAATGTAAAATAACCAGTTCATCTTTTAAAAAGATATTGGAATGATTCACAACCCTGTATAGTTTTATAATTTTTAATTTTCTTTAATCTACTTTCAAGCAATTTTATTTAATTGTTTAGGTTTTAAAGTCACCACTCAATCAAAAAACCAATCCATTAGATACTTGTAAATATTTAACTTCATAAATTAATAACAAAAATTTTAAGTCCTCGTGGGATCGATACTTTTATACTACTTGAACGATACGTGCGCTTGCATTATACGTGTCTGATCACGCGCCGGTCAAGTTTTGGCGCCGTTACCGGGGACTTATTTATCTTGCACTATGTAGTTGGGGTTAGATACCTTTACTTGTATCTAATTTTCTTTTTACTTATTAATTTTGTTTTCTTGTGTTTCAGGTTCTCAAACACTACATGAGATGAACCAGAAGCTTTGAAGTCCGACCGCTTGACCCAAAAATTGAAAGAACCATAAGACAGTTGAGAAGGGAAAATTGAGAAGGCCAAGAAGCAATCATCAACATGGAACATGAACCTTTAGAGGTTGCACCACCAATTCCCATTCGAGACAGAACCATTCCGTGGTTGACGGCTTCATTTCTTGTATTGTACTTCCTCCCTTACAACAAATATATGTGACATCAAAACATGCATTTAGATGATACAACAGTCAGTTCAGTTTTGGGGGAATGCAAATGAAGATCCTAATGCCCATATCAGCAACTTCCTAGAAGTTTAAGGCACTTTCAACTACAACCGAGCAGCTGAAGAAGCCATGAGACTGCGATTTTTTCCATATTCCTAAAAGACAGAGCCAAAGCTTGGCTACATTCACTACCAGCAGGTTCCATCACATCACAACTTGGAACACTCTAGCCACCAAATTCCTTGCAAAGTACTTTCCACCAGCCAGAACTGCAAAGTTGAGGAATGACATCACATCCTTGTGCAACAAGATTCAGAATCCCTTTGCGAAGCTTGGGAAGGTTCAAGGATTTACTCCAGAAATGTCCTCACCATGAGATTGCAAATGGATACAAGTCCAAACCTTCTACAACTGGACTTTCTGGAATAATGAGAACCACAATTGATGCTGCTGTTGGAGGAGCTTTGATGGCAAAAAGGGAAGATCAAGCCTGGGACCTAATTGAAGAATTGGCTAACAATAATTCATTGTGGCCAACAGAAAGAGCTTGATCCAACGAATTGCTGGAATATATGAAGTTGGAGCCAACCAGCAGTGAATGCCAAGCTGGATCAAATATGTAAATTTATGGAAACTCTCAGCATGCAAGTTAATATTGGATCCACAAGTTCACCATATGGAGGAGCACCAGAGCCAAACCAACATAAAGAGACGGTGAATTATGTCAATAATTTCAACAGACAGTGGAACAATCCATATTCCAATACCTACAACCCAGGGTGGAGGAATCATCCCAATTTTGTATGGAGCAATAATTCAGGGAAAATGAACAACCCACCACTCGGATTCCAACAGCAGAACAAAGGCCATGAGTATGACAAAGAAACAGGAATAACAGAAGTGTTGACCCACTTGAAAAAGATAGAAGCAAAACGACTCTCAATCAGCTAGGTATGATGCTTTATTTCAATCCCAACAGCATTAATTCAAAGTCAATCTACTTCTATTAAAGCACTTCAAATCAAATTGGACAACTGGCCAATGCTCAGAGTTACAGACCGTCAGGAAATTTTCCTAGCAACACAGAACCAAATCCAATGAACATTGGGAAGGAGCAATGTCATGCCGTCATTTTAAAATCATTACTGAAATTAATAAAGATGTTAGAATCAAGGTAACTGCTTAGGAAGTTCCAAAAGAAAGCAGTGAAGTAGTTCCACAGATGGAGAAAAAAGAAGCAAAGGAAAAAGATCAAGAAATGAGCATTCTACCTCCACCTTTTCCACAACGTCTCCAGAAGAATAAACTAGACAAGCAGTTTTCTCGATTCCTGGAGATCTTCAAAAAGATGCATATCAACATTCCATTTGCAGAAGCGTTGGAATAAATGCCCAACTATGTCCAATTCATGAAAGACATTCTTTCACGAAAATAGAGATTGGGAGATTACGAGACAGCAGCACTATCAGAAGAATGCAGCGCCATCATTCAGAGGAAGCTTCCCCCAAAATTAAAAGATCCTGGCAGTTTCAATGTTCCTTGCACCATAGGAGAACATGACTTCGGTAAGGCTTTGTGTGATTTAGGTGGAAGTGTTAACTAATGCCTTTTTCTATTTACAGGAAACTGCAGATTGGAGAAACAATGCCTACCTCAGTCTCTCTACAACTTGCTGATAGAACACTCGTATTTTTGAGAGGTGTAGTTGAAGATGTGCTGGTCAAGATTGACAAATTCATTTTCCCAGTAGACTTTATTGTCCTTGATATGGAGGAAGACGAAGACGTGCCGATCATCCTCGGGAGACCATTCTTGGCTATAGGTCGAACCATTATTGATGTACAAAAATGAGACTAACCATGAGGGTACATGACCAAGAAGTAACATTCAATGTTTTCAAAGCCATGAATTTCTCGGATGACGACAAGAAGGAGGAATGTTCAGACTTGATGTGATACATAGTACCATCCAGAACTCCAATGCAATGTAAAGTTCTACTGATAAACTGTCTATGAAGCCTGAAGATAAAGCGTACTGCATACTGAAGAAGCCTATTCTTGCACTACAAGCAACAAAAGAGAAACAGTTCCACCAGCTCAACGAATTGGAGGAATTTCACATTCAGCCTTTTGAGAATGCCAAATTATACAAAAAATGCCAGGAAGAAACATGATGAGAAGTTAGTGCGCATACAACTGGAACCAAGGCAGAGGGTACTGTTAAACAAATCAAGGTTGAAACTCTTCTCATGGAAACCAAAATCTTGGTGGTCAGGAGCATTCTTAATCACCAAGGTTTTACCAGAAAGATCCATTGAGTTACATGATCCCGACTCCAACAAAACATTCAAGGTTAAAAACAAGCTTGTCAAGCACTACCGGGAGAATCATTTGAGCGACAAAAAGAAAGTGTCACACTTTCAAATCCAGCCTAACATTCGAGAAATCATGTCTATCTGACGACATTAAACTTAGCGCTAGCTGGGAGGCAACCCAAGCATTGTGTGTATATATTCAGATTTGGTGTTTTTTATTTTTGTGTATTATTTTGCAGGTTAAGTCATTTCAAGATGGAAGAAGTTCTCGTAATCTTCACAAGTAATTTCCTTCTCTCCCTCAAAACTCTCTGATGAAAGTTTACAACAGCTCGCTTGGAACAAATGAGGCTACTGATGATCAAAGGTATTCCTCCTGCTGACATTCGTTGGATTATTGAAGCACGGGTCCGATTGGCAGGTGAGTCCTCTGACTCTTTTATTTCACATCTGTCTGGTTTGGGCAGAAGCACCTATGTTAAAAAGAGAAGAGCTAAAAAATTGGGTGTTTGCTATAAATGTACTCGCATGACATGTAATATTTGTTGTCATTCTTTAGGAATGGTGTATGATAACCGCAAAGATAAGATTAATTTCATTGGGGATGGCTTGAGTAAGAAGTCTTTGGATGACATATCTAAGTCTTTTGAGACGCATCCCAGTGGATATGTGTATCATGAAATTCGCATGTTATATGCACAATTCCGAAAATAAAGACAACATTTAAGTCTCGGGAATCTGACTCAAAGAGACCCTGTTTGCCAATTTATAAGAAAATTGGATGGGAAGCTTGTCCCTGACGCGTAGACATCATTCAAGCCGTTACATTATTGTAAATATTATATCTCTTTGTCTTTTCCTAATAATTGTGATTTTTTTTGTTATTTTCTTCGACAGGATCCATGATACTTTTTGACCTTTCACGATTTACTATTTGCTACTAATCGTCCTTTGGAAGATACTTGTGCTATTATTACTCACCCTTTCCAGGTTCTATAAATTCAACTCATCATTGCACCTTTGAAGGCATCCAGATAAAAATGGAAGCTACTTCAAGAAGACGGGTTGAAAACATCTGTGTGTTTTGCGGTACCAGTGTTGGTGTTAAACCATAATACGTAACAACGGCATAAGAATTGGGTCGAGTCATTGCTGCAAGGAATATGCACTTAGTATATGGCGGTGGCAATCTTGGACTAATGGGGATTGTTTCATACACGGTACAGGATGGAGGCAGTCAAGTTTTGGGAATCATCCCAAAACCCTGGTGGAGATGAATCTTATTGGATCATCAAATGGCGAGAAACTAATCGTGCCAGGTATGTCTGAACGAGTGGTAGAGATGATTAACCATGCTGGTGCTTTTATTGCTTTTCCATGAGGTTTAGGCATGATTGAGGAAATTTTTACAGTACTATCTTGGGCAAACTTGAACATACACCAGAAACCGCTTGGACTGTACAATGTTGATGGATTTTATGATTTTCTTTGTATGTTTCTTAATGATGCCCGGAGAAATGGGTTTGTGTCAAAGCCTGTAAAAGAACTCATCTTTACTGCCAGAACTACCCCAGATTTAATTGACCAAATCTTAGCCTTTGAACCTCAAATTGACCCCATTCTTTCCAAGATAAACTGGTTTGATAATGATCGTGGTAAGAGGCGTCGGATAAATCTGGATCTTAACCCTTAACTTTTCATTTAGATGTAGAATTTCAGCTAACCAGGTACGATTTTCTAAACTCTTCTTCTACTGTTTAAGACATTGGGGACATGTCTCATTTAGGTTTGGGGGATGAGAATAGTTAAATTGTATCTTGTTTTTATTGTTTTATTTTTAGTCAAAATTTTCGCAAATGCCAAACAAATTGAAAAATTTTACAAAACCAAAACAAAAATTTTGTATTTTTTGTGTTTTAATTGATTAATCAGGTGAAATTGGTGTGAGATAGCTGTGTAAGGAATTTCCATTCGTGAGACGTATCTCAACCTATTTCGGAACAAGTTAATTTTTATTTATTTCCTTTTATTTAATTAATTTGTGATTCTCCATAAAACTAACTAAAATGGATCTTCATATGCTCAGTTGACAGATATTATCGATATGCATGGTAACATACAGCCTGAGATGTAATTAAAAAGTTTGTAATATTCAGTGCTCTAGTTTTAATTGGAGAAAGTACCTAAAAAAAGCGATGGGATAAAAAAAACGTCATAGATCCGAGTTATTAAGTCTGTAAGGGTGTTTTAACACCTAATGCCCTAAAACCAACTGGTTTGGGAGTCACTGACCCAAAGCTCTTTACATGGATCGAAGATGTTGCCAATATATATATATATATCTGAAGTTTAAGTAATTAAGTCCGTAGGGGTGTCTTAACACCTGGTGCCCTAAAGCCAACTGGTTTGGGAGCCACCGACCCAAAGCTCGTTATATAGATGAAAGATATTGTATATAAATAAAAATCAAAAATCAAAAATCAAAAAAAAAGAAAAAAAAAATCAGAAAAATAAAAAAAAAATATTCCATTGCTAAAAAAGTGTGAATTCTGATAAAACTTTAAGACAAAAATTACTTTCTTCTCAAATGCACTTTTGACTATTGTGGGCAAAAATGAGTTGATTAATATATTGTTGGCTGTGTATATGAAGAATGGTAAAAAAATAATCGGAGAATTCACTTATTCAGTAATTTAGAAAGAAATAAAACAATTTTTTACTTGGATAAGAAGTTTCACATGTTTAATCACTAACTTCTTTATTCTCTTTCTTTTCTTGTCTTTTTATTTTTATTTTTGTGTGAATTAGTTTTACTATCTTTTTACTTTTATCAAACCTTTGTGGGTATCATTGCTGTAAGCCCTCGCGAGATTACAACTCGTCCACTAGGGACACCTAGGGGTTTAAAGGCTTGTTGCATACGCTAAATGCAACCGTGATCCCTACGAAAGTGGCTTAGTTTAATTTTAATTATTTCTTGTATTTTATTTTGTTGTTTTGCTCGAGGACTAGCAAAATGTTAGGTTTTGGGGTGTGATGAGCTGAAAATATATCAATATGTACTGCCCCTTTTACTTAATATTTTGTTTAGTTTCTCGGGTTTGATGAACATTTTGATGTGTTTTAGTTTATTTTACAGATAAAATAATATTGAGACTCAATGAAATCATTTAGGACGAAATGTGGGTCAAATAGGGACAAGTGGACTTGACATATTAATTTTGGAGATTGGAAACTTGAAAGGGCGTTCTAACGAAGTGCAGTTTCAGAAATTCCAGTTTTGTGCAACTGTCGTATTTTGGGCATAAACTTTTTGTTCCAATATCGGATTAGCTGATTCAGGTTTCCAGATTAAAGAAGACTCAAGATATATAACTTTTAAGAATAAAATAATTTCAAATTCTGAAGATTTCATGACCGAAATTGATGAAACATCCGTAGTGTGTTATGTGTAATTATTAAGTCATTTTCAAAGCAAAAAAATAAAAAAATTAAATAAATAAAAAATAAAAATAGTCTAGCTCCCACCAAACATGATAGAAATTAATAATGGATTGCTAGAGCAATTAGTGGAGCAATTAATAATGGATTTGGTGGATGATTTGATGGAGGTAAGATTTTGCCTATAAATACCAAGCCATTTCATTTGTAAATTTATACTTCTTCTAAGGAATTCCTTAAGAATACTAAGAAGATTGTATTTTCTTTGTTTATTTACAGCTTTCAGTAATTAATTTCCGCTTTCACACTTTCTTTTCTTTACTTTTCAGTTTTTACTTTCCGCAATTTACTTTTACGCACAATATTTTTTCTTTCTTTAATTTTCAGTTTTTACTTTTCAGTAATGAGGAGGTAACTCCCATTTGTTGGGGTAAAGAAAAATTTTATTACTAATATTTAGATTATCTCCCTTAATAATAATATATAAACTAGTTAAAACCTGACTTAACGAGGATACTGCCATATTGGTCGGTTGGTAATTATTTAAATTGGTTTTACCTGACTAAACTGGATACCGCCTGATTGGTCGGTTGGTAATTAATTATTAATTTGACTTAATCTGGATACCGCCTATATGGCTGGTTAGTAATTATCATACGAAGTTAATATATTATATTAAGGGAGATAATCTAAAATAGAAGTAATAAAAATGGATCATTTTACCTCATCATTTTCTTTTATTGTACTTTTACTTTATTTACTTTTCAATATTTACTTTCAGCATTTACTTTTCAGCAATTTACTTTTCACAATTTATTTTAGTATTTACTTTTCAGTAATTTACTTTCGGCATTTACTTTTCAGCATTTAATTTTCAGTATTTAATTTCAGCATTTACTTTCCGTCATTTACTTTTCAGCAATTTACTTTTCAACGTTTTACTTTATGTCTTTTATTTTATTTAAGTTTTTCTACCCGTAAATATGTGTCGTAACTAAGCCAGTTATCTGGGGTTGTGATGAAGTCCAATATCACACCGGTTTATAAGCGGTTAAATTACGGTTTGGGTAATATAAATGTTTATTTGTTTGAGCCTTAGTTTTAATGCATCTTGTTAACTGGCCATTAATAATATTTATTCAGTAAACTTAAAATGAACTTGGAAAAGGATTTTAGGTTTAAGACCTTAGACTTAATATCCCACGATCTTCCTTGGAGGATAAATAACCTTTAATAAATTTCCTTACAGGATAGGAATATACCTATCGGACGAGGGTAGCCATAATTGGAACTTAATCTTAATAATTCAGATAACTTGGTTAACATAGGAATATGATTAATTGGGTTATACCGGGTATTGTATTTGACCATCGTAAGAGGCTTTTACATAATTTCGTGTTCCAGGTTAATAAACCAATATATTACACAAATATAAAATAACCACTTCATCTTTTAAAAAGATATTGGAAGGATTCACAACCCTGGATAGTTTTATAAATTTGAATTTTCTTCAATCTACTTTCAAGTAATTTTATTTACTTGTTTTAAGTTTTAAAGTCACCACCCAATCAAACAACCAATCCATTAGATACCTGTAAATATTTAAACTTTATAAATTAATAACAAAGATTTTAAGTCCTCGTGGGATCGATACTTTTATACTACTTGAACGATACGTGCACTTGCGTTATACGTGTGTGATTACGCCCCAGTCCGATGCAGTCCCACAGATAGAGAGAAAAAGAAGCAAAGGAAAAAGATCAAATCACTCACCTACCCTCCCACCTTTTCCATAGCGACTTCAAAAAATGAAACTGGACAGCAATTTGCTCGATTCCTAGAGGTGTTTAAAAGCTACATATCAACATTCCATTCGCAGAAGCCTTAGAGAAATGCCCAGCTACGTCAAATCATGAAAGACATTCTTTCACAAAAACGTAGATTGGGAGATTACGAGACAGAAGCATTGACGTAAGAATGCAGCGCCATTATTCAGAAGAAACTTCCCAAAGTTGAAAGATCTTGGCAGTTTCACTGTCCCGTGCACCATTGGAGAACACTACATCGGTAAGGGTTTATGATATTTAGGTGCAATGTTAATTTGATACATTTTTTCTATTTACAAGAAATTGCAAATTGGAGAAACAATGCCTACCCCAGTCTCGCTGCAACTTGCTGATCGACACTCACATTTCCGAGAGGAGTGGTTGAAGATGTGCTGGTCAAAGTTGATAAACTCATTCTCCCCAGCAGCAATTTCATTATCCTTGACATGGAGGAAGACAAAGATGTTTTCTATCATTCTTGGGAGACCATTCTTGGCTACATGTAGCAATATGATTGATGTGCAAAAAGAAGAACTAACCATGAAAGTGCAGGACCGAGAAGTTACCTTCAATGTTTTCAAAGCCATGAAATTCCCGAGTGATGAAAAGGAGGAAGAATGTTTCAGAATTGATGTTGTTGATAGTATCGTTGAGGATACTGATACAACTTCCACGGATAAACTTAAAGCATGCATCTCCAACATGACTGACATCGAGCTAGATGCTGAAATTCTTGAATGTATCAACTATCTGGACAAGCATTCCGCCTCAAATCAACACCACCAGTTGAAAGTCTGGAACTCCCGAAGAAAGATCGAATCAAGCCTTCAATTGAAGAACCACCACAGCTGGAGCTGAAGCTACTTCCGAGCCATCTCATGTATGCATTCCTTGGAAACTCATCTGAATTACCTGTTATTATTTCTTCTTCACTAACATTGGAGCAGGAAGAAATTTGATGAGAGTGTTACGAGAACAAAAAAGAGCCATTGGCTGACTATAGCAGACATTCAAGGCATTAATCCATCTTTTTACATGCACAAGATTCTGATGAATGATGAGTATAAACCCACAGTGGAGCATCAATGGAGACTTAATCCAATCATGAAGGAGGTCGTAAAAGAAATCATCAAATGGTTGGATGCTGGCATCATTTACCCCATCTCAGACAGCACTCGGGTGAGTCCTATGCAGTGTGTAATACGAAGAAGAAGGAATAGCTGTAATTACAAATGAAAAGAACGAGCTGATTCCAACAAGAACGGTGACTGGATGGAGAGTATGCATGGACTACTAGAAACTGAACAAAAACAACGAGGAAAGACCATTTTCCTCTGTCATTCATTGATCAGATGCTAGACTGACTGACGGTACATGAGTTCTATTGTTTTCTAGACTGATACTCAAGGTACAATAAGATTTCCATTGCCCCAGAAGATCAGGAGAAAACCACATTTACATGTCCGTATAGTACTTTTGCTTTCCGCAGGATGCCATTTGGATTATGTAATGCCCCTGTCACATTTCAGCGTTGCATGATGGCTATTTTCTCAGACATGTTGGAGCAAAGTATGGAGGTTTTTATGGATGAACTCTCTATGTTTGGAGACTCTTTTGACCACTGCTTGCAAAATCTGGAACATGTGTTACAAAGGTGTGAATATACCAACCTGGTACTTAATTGGGAGAAATGCCACTTCATGGTACATGAAGGCATTGTTCTGGGACATCGGATCTCACAAAAGGGGATCGAGGTAGACAAAGCAAAGATTGAAATAATTGAAAAATTACCTCCACCAACATCAGTCAAAGGGATTCGGAGCTTTCTCGAACATGCAGGTTTTTACCGGAGATTTGTCAAAGACATTTCCAAGATTGCTAAACCTATGTGCAATCTTCCGGATAAGGATATGCCTTTCAACATCACCAAAGAATGCCAATAAGTTTTTGAGATCCTAAAACAGAAGCTGGTTTATGCTCCCGTCATTGTCGCACCAGACTGGACCCTTCCATGTGAGGTGATGTGTGATGCTAGTGATTTTGCTGTAGGTACAGTTTTGGGACAATGCAAAGAAAAGATTTTCCATACCATTTATTACTCTAGCAGAACTATGAATGAAGCTCAACTCAACTACACAACCACTGAAAAAGAGTTGTCTGCAGTTGTGTTCGCTTTTGATAAATTCTGATCATATCTGCTGGGTCCCAAAGTGGTGGTCTACACATATCATTCAGCCATCAAATACCTGATCGTGAAGAAAGATGCCAAACCCAGATTGATCCATTGGGTACTTCTTCTGCACCAATTCGACGTGGAGATTCGAGACAGGAAAGGGACAGAAAACCAAGTGGCAGATCATTTATAGAGGCTCGAGAATGGAGAAACAGCTGGCAAAGAACTGACAATCAAAGAAACTTTTCCATATGAACAACTGATTTCCATGAAACAATATGGTGCTATTTGGTATGCTGACTATGTCAACTACATACTATTGGGAAAATGGCCGTTGGAATAGACAACTCAGCAACAGAAGAAGTTCTTCAAAGAAGTCAAACATTATGTCTGGGATGAGCCACACCTGTTTAAATGTTGTGCTGATCAATTATTGAGATGGTTTGTTCCACATGAGGAGGTCAATAGTGTTCTTCAACATTGTCATTCATCACCATATGGCGGACACTTCAGCGGAAAGAAAATTGCAGCCAAAGTCCTACAATTAGGTTTGTTA
The DNA here is from genome assembly GCA_019454045.1 of Zanthoxylum bungeanum. NCBI lineage: Eukaryota > Viridiplantae > Streptophyta > Magnoliopsida > Sapindales > Rutaceae > Zanthoxylum > Zanthoxylum bungeanum. The sequence goes on along the minus strand of SKCR01029333.1, from coordinate 8,939 downwards.
TGGCCCACTCTTTATAAAGATGCTTACTTGTTTACTCTTCAATGTGACAGGCGCCAGAGAACGGAAAATATTTCGAGGAGAAATGAAGAACCACTGTAAAATATTCTGGAAGTGGAGATATTCGATATGTGGGGTATTGATTTTATGGGACCTTTTTTGCCATCGTTCGGAAACCTGTACATATTGGTTGCTGTAGACTATGTTTCCAAATGGGTTGAAGCAATTTCACTACCATCCAATGATTTAAAAGTGGTGATCAAATTCCTTAAAAAGAATATCTTCACTCGCTTCGGAACACCTCGGGCTATTATCAGTTATGGTGGCACACATTTCTGCAACAAATATTTTGATGCGCTCCTATCCAAATACAAAGTTACTCATAAAGTTGCCACTACCTACCATCCTCAGTCAAATAGACAGGTTGGAGTTTCAAACAGGGAGATTAAAAGAATCTTGGAAAAAAACCGTCAGATCAATAATGAGGGACTGGTCTTCAAAACTGGATGACATATTATGGGCCTATCAGACAGCTTACAAGACACCCATTGGTATGTCCCCGTATCGTATAGTGTTTGGGAAAGCATACCATCTGCCAGTTGAGCTTGAACATAAGGCGTACTGGGCACTGAAGAAGTTGAATCTTGATCCACAAGCTGCAGGAGAGAAAAGTCTTCACCAACTCAATAAATTAGAGGAATTTCGCCTACCGGCTTATGAAAATGGCAGATTATACAAAGAAAAATCCAAGAAATTGCATGACCAAAAAAATAGTGCGTAGACAATTGGAACCAAGGCAGTAGGTGTTGTTGTACAATTCAAGGTTAAAAATTTTCCCTGGGAAGTTGAAATCAAGGTGGTCTGGTCCATTTATGATCACTCAGGTTTTACCATATGGAGCTGTTGAGTTACTTGATCCCAACACCAACGAAATATTCAAGGTTAATAGTCAGCGTGTCAAGCACTACTAGGGAGAATCATTTGAGCGACAAAAAGAAAGTGTCACACTTTCAGATCCATCATAATGTTCGAGAAGTCACGTCTAGCTGACGGTGTTAAACTTAGCGCTTGCAGGGAGGCAACCCATGAAATTTGTGTATATATTGTGATCTGGTGTGTTTTATTTTTCTGTGTTTAATTTTTGTAAGTAAAGTCATTTCACGATGGAAAATGTTCTCGCAAATCTTCACAAGCAATTTCCTTATTCCCTCAAAATATTCTGATGAAAGTTTACAAATCTTGCATGGAACGGATGAGACTACTGATGATAAAAGGTATTCCAACTGACATTCGTTGGATTATTGAAGCACGAGTCCAATCGGCAGGTGAGTCTTCTGACTCTTTTATTTCACATTTGTCTGGTTTATGAAGAAGCACCTATGCTAAAAAGAGAAGAGTTAAAAGAATGGGTGTATGCTATAAATGTGCTTGTATGTTTTGTGATACTCATTATCGTTCTTTAGGAATGGTATATGATAACCGTGAAGACAAGATTAATTTCATTAGGGATGGCTTGAGTAAGGAGTCTTTGGATGACATATCTTAAACTCTTGAGATGCATCCCAGTGGATATTTATATCACAAAATTCGTGTGTTATATACACAATTCCAAAGAGAAAGACAACAGTTAAGTCTGGAGAATCTGACTCAAAAAGACCATGTTTGCCAATTTTTAAGAAAATTGGATGGGAAGCTTGTCCCTGACGCATAGACGTCAATGAAGCCGTAAATTATTATAAATATTATATCTCTTTGTCTTTTCCTAATAATTGTTATTTGTTTTGTCGTTTTCTTTTATTTTCTCCGATAGGATCCAGACCCTTTTTGACCTTTCACGATTTACTGTTTTGCTACTAATCGTTTTTTGGAAGATACTAGTGCTATTATTACTCACCCCTTTTCAGGTGTTATAAATTCAACTCATCTTTGCACTTTTGAAGGCATCCAAATTTGAGAAAAGAAACATACATAAAATGGAAGCTACTTCAAGAAGACGAGTTGAAAATATCTGTGTCTTTTGTAGTACTAGTGTTGATACTAAGCCACAATACGTAGAAGCAGCACAGGAACTGGGACGAGTCATAGCTGAGAAGAATATGCACCTAGTATATGGCGGAGTCAGTCTTGGACTAATGTGGATCATTTCAAAGGCCGTACATGATGGAGGCAGTCAAGTTCTGGGAATCATCCCAAGACCCTTGGCAGAGGCGGATCATATAGGATCATCAAATGGAGAAAAATTGATCGTGCCAGGTATGTCTGAACGACTGGTGGAAATGATTAACTGTGCTGATGCTTTTATTGCTTTGCCAGGTGGTTTAGGTACGTTGGAGGAGATTTTTACGGTGCTATCATGGGCGAACTTGAACATACACCAGAAACCAATTGGATTGTTCAACGCAAATGGATTTTATGATTTTCTTTATGTATTTCTTGATGATGCCCGGAGAAATGGGTTCGTGGCAAAACCTTTAAAAGAACTCCTATTCAATACCAGAACTGCCCAGGATTTAATTGACCAAATCTTAGCCTTCGAACCACAGATTGACCCTATCTTTTCCAAGATAAAATGGTCCGATGATGATCATGGTAAGAAGCATCGCATAAATTTGGATCTTAACCTTTAATTTTCCCATTTAGATGTAGAATTTCAGCTAACTAGGTATTATCTTCTAAACTCTTCTTCTACTGTTTAAGACATTTGGGACAATGTCTCATTTAGGTTTGGGGGTGGGGAATAGTTGATTAGTATCTTGTTTGTATGTTGTTTTTAGTCCAATTTTTTTTTCGAAAAATACAAAAAAAAAATGAAAAATTTTACAAAAATCAAAAAAAAAATTATGTTTTTAACTTGATTAATCGGGTGAAATTGGTGTGAGATTGTTGTGTAAGGAGTTTCCACTCCTGGGACGTATCTCAAACCTATTTCGGAACAAGTTAATTATTGTTTATTTCCTTTTAAATTATTTAATTTGTTAATTCTCCATAAAACTGACTAAAATGGATCTTCATATACTTAGTTGACATATATTATCAACGTGCATGGTAACATACGGACATGAGCTGTAATTGAAAAGCTTGTAATATTCAGTGTTTTAGTTTAATTGGAGGAATCATCTATGAAAAACGATGGGATAAAAAAAACGTCTGAGATCCGAGTTATTAAGTTTATAAGGGTGTTTCAACACCTAGTGCCCTAAAACCAACTGATTTGGGAGTCACTGGCCCAAAGCTCGCTACATGGATCAAAGATGTTGCAAATATATATATATATATACCTGAAGTCTGAGTAATTAAGTCCGTAAGGGTGTGTTAACATTTGGTGCCCTAAAGAAAACTGGTTTGCGAGTCACTGGCCTAAAGCTCGCTACATAGACAGAAGATATTGTATATAAATAAAAAAAATCAAAAAGAAAGAAAATTTCAGAAAAAATCAGAAAAAATTTCAAAAAAAATTAAAACTTTAGGACAAAAATATTAATCTATTCTCAACTGTATTTGTGACTATTGTGGGCAAAATGAGTTGATTAATATTTTGTTGGCTGTGTATATGGAGAATGGTAAATATAATCGGAGAATTTACTTATTCGGTAATTTAGAAAGAAACAAAACAACTAGTAACTTGGAGTAGAAGTTTCACATGTTTAGTCACTAACTTCTTTATTCTCTTTTCTCTTGTCTTTTTTCTTTTGTGTGCATTAGTTTTACTATCTTTTTACTTTTGTAAAATGTTTGTGGTATCATTGTTGTAAACCCTCACGAGACTACAACTCGTCCACTAGGGACACCTAGGGGTTTAAAGGCTTGTTGCATACGCTAAATGCAACCGTGATCCCTACGAAAGTGGCTTAGCTTAATTTTTATGTTATTTTATTTTATGTTTTGCTCGAGGACTAGCAAAATGTTAGGTTTGGTGGTGTGATGAGTGGTAAATGTATAACTATTTCCCACTCATTTGACCTAATATTTTGTATAGATTCTTGAGTTTTGTGAATATTTTGATGTGTTTTGTGTTATTTTGTAGATAAATAAAGTTTCAGGACATACTGGAGGTGATTTGGGGCCAAAATAGTGAAAAAGGATAACAAAGGGCAAAAATGTCATTTGACGTGTCACGCCGCACTCCACGTGTCGCGACGCCTAACGTGCGCCTTTTCATGCTAAAATGCACCGTGCCTCATGTCAAAATCTGAGAAGTCTGCTAACATGCGCATGATGCTAACGTACGCCCGCCACATGTCAACATCAGAGGAGATCTGCTAACGTGCACCGTGCCACATGTCATCATCTTATGGTGCCGATAATCGCCATCACCATGTGTCAGCCACGTAGGCGTCCACTTCAGCAATATGCCAAGTCAATATGCCATGTGTCAGCCACGTCATCATCACCCAATCATTGCGTGCCACATGTCGCAATCCTATGGTGCCGACAATCCACATCGTCATGTGTCACCATATCATCGCAACGTCATCAAATTAATTGAGTTAATCATCAAAAATTCCACGTTAGCAGATAAGAATCCGTAGCAGCCAATGAGTGACTGACACATGGTAACGTCGCGACGCAAGAACAATTCACGCGTCGCGATGCAAGAGTAATTCATACATCGCGACGCGTGAGGCTTATCGACCCCTATAAATTCAGCTCAAAATTTCAGTTTCATATTTACCTTCCTATCTGTAATTCTCTAAATAAATAAGAAGTTTGTATCTAGTTTTCTTTAAATTTCAGTTTTATACTTAATTTTATTTACTTTCTGTAATAGTAATCTACTTTCTTTACTTTTTCAGTTTTTGCTATTCAGCTATGAGGAGGTAACTTGCCCCTGCTAGGGTGAAAGGTAAAAATTTTATTACTGCTATTTAGATTAATCTCCCTTAATTATAATATATATACTATTTAAAATTTGACTTAACAAGGATATCGCTATATTGGTCGGTGGTAATCAATTATAAACTGATTTTAACCTGACTAAGCATGGATACCGCTTGGTTGGTCGGTTGGTAAATACCGCCTATATGGCTGTTTATGGACAAATAATAATACTGCATTTATGGTCGGTTAGACTTAATTTGATTTAATCAGGTTACCGTCTATATGGCTTGTTAGTAATATCACACAAGTTAATATATTATATTAAGAGAGATATCTAAAATAGTAGTGATAAAAGTAGATCCTCTAGCCCTAGCATTTTCTTTTATTGTATTTTTATTTATTTACTTTCCAGCATTTTACTTTTCAATATTTTACTTTATGTATTTTATTTTTAAGTTTTACTAGCCCTAGTTATGTGTCGTAACTAAGTTAGTTATCTGGGGTTGTGATGAATTTCAATATCACCGGTTTATAAGGGGTTATTTTATAGTTTGGGTAATTTAAATGTTTACTTATTAAGTCTTAAGCTTAATGCTTCTTGTTAACTGATCATTAATATGATTGATCTGGTAAACTTAAAATAAACTTGACAAATGAATTTTAGGTTTTAGCCCTAGACTTAATAGCCCACGATCTTCCTTGAGGATAGATAACCCTTTAATAGATTTCCTTACAGGATAGACATATACCTGTCGGGCGGGGGTAGCCATAATTGAAACTTAATCTTAATAAATTCAGGTAATTAACTTGACATAGACATATGGTTCAATTGGGTTATACTGGGTATTTGCATCTGACCATCGACATAGGCTTTTGCATAATTTCGTGCTCAAGGTTAGTAAACCGATATATTACATAAACATGAAATAACCACTTCATCTTTAAAAAGATATTGGAAGAAATCACAACCCTGGATAGTTTTATAAATTTGAATTTTCCTCAACCTACTTTCGCGTAATTTTATTTACTTTTTTTTAAATTTAAAGTCATCACTAGGTCAATCAATCAATCTATTAGATAATAGTAATCATTTGGCCTCATAAAAATTAATAGCTTAGGTTTTAAGTCCTCGTGGGATCGATATTTTTTATAATACTTGAATGATACATGCGCTTGCGTTATACGCGTGTGATTTCGCACCGGTCAAGTTTTTGGCGTCGTTGCTGGGGACTTATTTATCTTTCACTATTAGTTTTGAGGTTAGATACCTTTACTTGTATCTAATTTTATATTTGCTTATTATTTCTGTTTTCTTGTATTTTAGGTTCTCAGAAACTACATGAGACGAACCAGAAGCTTTGAACTCCGACTGCTTGATCCAAAAATTGAAAAAACCATCAAACAGTTGAGAAGGGAAATACGAGAAGGCCAAGAAGCTTTATTCAACATGGAACCTGAACCTTTAGAAGTTGCACCACCAATTCTCATTCGAGATAGAATCATTCCGGTGGTCGACGGCTTCATTTCCTGTATTGTACTTCCTCCCTTACCAGCAATCTCATGTGACATCAAAACATGCATTCAGATGATTCAGCAGTCAGTTCAGTTTATGGGGAATGCAACTGAAGATCCTAATGCCCATATCAGCAACTTCCTGGAAGTTTGCGGCACTTTCAATACAACCGAGGAGCTGAAGAAGCAATAAGACTGCGGGTTTTTCCATATTCCTTGAAAGGCAAAGCAAAAGCTTGGCTACATTCACTACCAGCTGGTTCCATTACAACTTGGAACATTCTAGCCACCAAATTCCTTGCAAAGTACTTTCCACCAGCCACAACAGCAAAACTAAGGAATGACATCACATCCTTTTTACAACAAGACTCAGAAACTCTCTACGAAGTTTGGGAAAGGTATAAAGATTTGCTCCGGAAATGTCCTCACCATGAGATTCCAAAATGGCTTCAGGTCCAAACTTTCTATAATGGACTTTCTAGACTGATGAGAACCACAATTGATGCTGCTGCTGGAGGAGCTTTGATGGCAAAATGAGAAGATCAAGCCTGGGACTTAATCGAAGAAATGGCTAACAACAATTCCTTGTGGCTAACAGAAAGGAGCATGATTCAAAGAATTGCTGGAATTTATGAAGTTGGAGCCAACACAGCAGTTAATGCCAAGCTAGATCAGATATGCAAATTCATGGAGACTCTCGGTATGCAAGGCAATATTGGAGCCACAAGTTCACCATATGGAGGGGCACCAGAACCAAACCAACTTGAAGAGACGATGAATTTTGTCAACAATTTCAACAGACATGGGAACAATCCATATTCCAACACCTACGACTCAGGGTGGAGGAATCATCCCAATTTCTCATGGAGCAACAATTCAGGGCAAAATAACTATCCACCATCTAGATTCCAGCAACAGAGCAAAGGCCAGGAGTTTGAAAAAGAACCAGAAATGAAAGAATGGATCGCAAAAATGTTCAAAAAGCAACAAGCAGCATATGATGCTATTTTTCAAAGCCAATATGCTTCCATCAAAGCATTGGAAAATCAAATTGGACAATTGGCCAATACTTATAGTTACAGACTGCAAGGGAATCTTCCCAGCAACACAGAATAAAATCCAAGGAACAGGGGGAAGGAACAATGTCAAGCCATTACCTTGAAAAGCGGCATTGCGATCAACAAAGATGTTGGAATCAAGGCAACTATTAAAGAAATTCCAAAAGATGCAGTCCTACAGATGGAGGAAAAAGAAGCAAATGAAAAAGATCAAATCACTCCACCTCCACATTTTCCACAGCGACTTTAGAAAAAAAAGCTAGACAAGTAATTTGCTCGATTTCTGAAGGTGTTCAAAAAGCTACATATCAACATTCCATTCACGGAAGCCTTGAAAGAAATGCCCAGCTACGTCAAATTCATGAAAGACATTTTTTCACTACAATGGAGATTGGGAGATTACGAGACAGTAGCATTGTAGCATTGACGGAAGAATGCAGCTCCATTATTCAAAGGAAACTTCCCCTAAAGTTGAAAGATCATGGCAGTTTCACTGTCTCGTGCACCATTGGAGAACACTACATCGGTAAGGTTTTATGTGATTTAGGTGCAAGTGTTAATTTGATGCCTTTTTTCTATTTACAGGAAACTGCAAATTGGAGAAGCAATGTCTACCTCAGTCTCGCTGCAAATTGCTGATCGAACACTCACATTTCCGAGAGGAGTGGTTGAAGATGTTTGGTCAAAGTTGATAAACTCATTCTCCCAGCAGATTTTATTATCCTTGACATGGAGGAAGACAAAGATGTTCCTATCATTCTTGGGAGACCATTCTTGGCTACAGGTAGAACTGTGATTGATGTGAAAAAATGAGAATTAACCATGAAAGTGCCTCAACCTGCCCATTAGATTTTGGGTGGGCGGGCGAGGTGAACCTCAGTGTAATTTTGAGGTCTTCGCAAAGCTTCTTGAAATTCTTACTATCAAACTATTTCCCATTGTCAGTAATAATTGCTCGAGGAATCCTAAACTGGCAGATGATGTTCTTCCTCGCAAAGTCTGTTGCATTCTTCTCTGTTATTACAGATAACATCTCGGCTTCTACCCATTTGGTGAAATAGTCTATGGCGACAATGGTATATTTGGCCTGACCCCGCCCAACTAGCATCGACCTAATGATGTCTAGCCCCCACTAGGCGAATGGCCATGGGTTGGCCAGGGTGGTCAGCTGCTTGGGCAGTTGATGCGAGATATTTACATTCTTCTGACACCCATTACATGCCCGAACTATCTTCATCTCGTCTTGATGCATGGTTGGACAGAAGAATCCTTGTCTCAATGCCTTGTACAAATCGACTGCCCTCCGACATGAATCCTATAAATCCCTTCATGTATTTCCCTGAGCACATAGTTTGTTTCCTCAGGTGCACGACATCTTAGAAACGGTTTCATGTACCTCCTTCGATATAAAATCCCTTCTATCAAACAGAATTTTGAGCTCTGGTACTTTATCTTTCTTGCATCCTTCTTATCTTCAGGTATCTCCCCAGTCTCTAAGTACCTCGTGATAGGGTCCATCCAAGAGGTCTTTGTAGGAAATGTTTTTCTTGCGCA
>SKCR01029332.1:0-114701 GCA_019454045.1 Zanthoxylum bungeanum | reverse complement strand
ATCCAAATGGTAGTCACTTTGGGATATGTCAATTATCTTTTCAATATTTCACAAACCTTTGGCCAAGCCTTGGGTTTCGGAATATCGAAACGATGTGCACCTTGTGCAACACGCCCAATTGCAAACATTGACTTTTCACCTCTAGAATAGTCAAATCAATTCTCTAAGAATTATTGATTGCAATTTAATACATTTAAATCTAAAGATAGATTTATGATAAGTATATTAAATTAAGCACTAAAGTCATCATCACATAAATCTTCCAAAGATTTTATGCTCTACTTATTTACTTAATTATGGGCCTAGATATAACAAGTTATTTTATCCAATAAAGTAACCTATTATGAATTCCCAATAAAATTAAATCATTTAAAACATTTAATCCAAGGATTATATATTTTAAATATTCAACTTTTCAATTCTTTCTTGATTTCAATAGTCCAACTATTTAATCAATTTTAATAAGGTACTATTTATTATAATGATTACAATAATCCAATTATTTAATCAACTATAATTTTAATATTGATTACTATAATCTAATTATAAAATCAACTATCATTTTAATTCAATTATATTGATTACTATAATCCAATTATAAAATCAACTATATATTGAATGAGTTTGTATATAGTCCAACTATATATATTTTTAAAACAACATAAAATATTAGTCCAACTAATACTTTTGATTAATATGACGAGTAAAATAGATGAGCGCGTTTAGCGAGTATTCGAACGAATGTTGCAAATTCAATACTTGCCTCCCACTATTTTTTGTCGAGCCTCTAACCCTCTGTCGAGTACTCGGGAAATCGTGTTTCCTAGTGGGCTAGGATCCCGTTAAATATCACACAATCTTGACTTTGGCCAACAAATAGTATGATAATTAACTAGGTAGATCTCGAAGATCAATTGGATCTCATCCAACTCCTAGATCCAGTAGGTGGACATCCAAGTCCCAAACATATATCTTACATATATGCCTATACATCGAATGTATACCCTAACCTTTTTCCTCTGAATCAACTAGGCCTTGGCTTTGGCACAACAAACCTAGTGATCCCAGTCAGCGCCGACCCATTGACATGGAAGCTTCGTAATCAATGTCAATGGACAAGAAGTGGTCTTGACTTTGGCCAACAAACCACAACTTGGACACGACACCGATATGGAACAAAGCCTCGTGATTAAAACACATCTTCGACGGACAAGGGCTTGACTTTGGCCAACAACCCCTGCCAATCTCGGATCTTGAGCAAGAATCACTCAATGGAATGAAAATAAACGCTTGATATTTAACGAGGGTTTTTTTTTCGCGTGCAAATTGGCTACCAATTTAATTATCTTTGTTAAGGTCTCATCATCATACACCCTTAAACATGCATTCTAAATACATAATAAAGCGAGTATGAAAATAAATAATAATGATATGCGGATGGATACTTTACACATTGATCCTAGATCAAATCTCTCCCTTTCTCACTCAAGCTAGCACTTGTATTACTTCTACCCGTTACACTACACTTCTAAAGAAACCTCATTTACATGGAGGGGAATAGGTGAAAAGAGAATACAAAGATAATAGAGGTGATAAGGCTGGACACGCAGGTCCAATTTAATAAATCGAATTTATTACAACAATTTCTAAAATTGCCCCCCATCTAATATCCATCCGATATACATTATTCATTCAACACAACCACGTATTCACACACATAAGCATGCTATCAATCAATCTAATCAAATTAATTAATCTGATAATTAAGTGATCATCCAATGTTCAAACAACGATTTGATTTTGTCGAGTCAAACTCGTTCTTGCGAATAAGTACTTAAAGTACGAATTCATGAATTAAATTAAACTACATCATTAAATCTAATTTAACATGTATTTAATACTAATTCACTATTCAATTCCAAATTAAATATTACACTTTTATTTAATAAACCTTTTACGATTTAAATTCCAATTTAATCGTAACGCGTCTCAAGACCGATTAACGTCCAACACATCAATTCAATTAAGGTCCAATGGGCTTTTAATTGATTCTTAAGGCGTGGACTTTTGGTCAACTCGGGTCAAACCGATAACCAAAGTCCAATCCGGGATTTACCCCATAAGCCCATAAATCAATCTTGGCCCATTAGGCCCAATTGAACTTTAAAGGTTCATTAAGTCGCATTTGGGCTAACGGAAGTGGTTTTGGGCCCAATTGGATCCAATCCATTTGGCCTAAACCCAACTTGATAAATCAAGCCCAATAAGCCCATTACAACATTAAAGTCCAATTTCCAAAATTAGGCCCAATTAATAAATATACAAAATCCAATTTCATATTCAATTAAACTAAAGTGTATTACATGATTAATCAACTAAATCAATATTTCTAAAACACCATATTAGTCCAATTATTCATGCTCATTATCATTATCATATGTCCAACATATAATGAAAAATCAACCCATTTACATGCTTCTTTAGTCTCGGCCAAGGAAGGATTTCACATCCGATTTGGTTTCAATCCAATCAAACCCACAATCGACATTAAATCAACATCCTAAATGATTTCATACACATCCAATGTTCATAAAATCAAAAATCCAAGACATTTAAGGGCATACACCAATTCGGCCAACATGAGAATTTTGGGGATTTATGTTCAATTCAAAGTACAATCCAATTGACCATAAATTAACATCATCCTACATGATTCTAACTCATCAAATGAATCAAAAACAAATATTCCAAGAATCCAAAAATCATCCACATATTCGGCCAAGTGACAAAAAATGGGGAAAATTATTCCAAATCAATTTTCAACAAATTGGTCCAACCAAAAGAAATTAGACATGTTATAAGCATACTCAAACAATCAATTTATTCAAATCATGCTCAACACACATTTACCCAAATTTTAAGCCCTACAATTTCATGCTTGAACCTATAGCTCTGATACCATTGTTGGTTATTATCTAGGTCCCAAGATCAAACAAGACATGAAAACATTGTGTGAACACACCAACGGAGATAGCGGAATACTCACATCGATCGGTTGAGTCGATTTGGAGACGAATGAAGCCCAAAATGCTCACTGCCAAGGGCGCCAAACTGCACAGTCCACTGCCTCCAAAAACTGAATTTTGAGTTGAGAAACGGAGCTCCAAGCTTCGTCGAACGGATCCCGGCTCATGGGTGAACTCCCTACACTACAAGAAAAAAGGCTTTTACTGATACTAAATTAGTGTCAGTAAAGGGTTTTACTGACACTATATAAATGTGTCAGTGTTGCCGCAGCCAGAAATCACTGACACTAGTTTCTAGTGTCAGTGATTCTTAGTGTCAGTAAACAATACTGTAGTATCAGAAAATTATTGACACTATGGTATCAGTAATCTCTCACACTATTTTAGTGTCAGTAAATTATTGACACTATATCATCAGTATTTAGTGATACTATAGTGTCAGTAAATTTTGTTACTGCAGTATCAGTATATCGCATATATTTGATTTTTAGTGTCAGTATTATTGTTACTATAGTATCAATATCCGTCAATATCTTTTAAAATTTAAAAATCGTATTATTTCACAATTATATTTTTCTTATTTTTTGTATTAAATTAATCATAATATATATATATATATATATATATATATATATATAAATATATATACCAACTCAATGAAATAAAACTAAAAAATTACATTTATATAAAATTCGCAATATAATAGATTAATCGTATTAATCAATTCAACAGTATCACATGATGAATACAAAAACTCCATAGACAATCTTTAAATTAACATATATATATATTTCAAAAACTACTCTTAAAGTCCCATCAAAATGTCATGCCCCCACCAAAATTCATGATACTTGTTGAGAAGCCTGCAACAATCCCCCAACAATATGATATCTGGCACAAAATCTGAAATTATAAACCAAATGTTAAGAATTAGATGGACTTCCAAAAAAAATCGATATCTTCATAAATAAAAACATTAAATACATCCAAATAAAAATACAAAATATAACCCTAATCTAATTTTTGTCACATAAAGCACTTATTGACAATAACCATACCAACAACCTAAGAGCATGCATATAAAAAACCAAATGGCATCCATAATAACAAGTTGTATCTTTCATACCGCTACATAATCACCAAAACAAACAAATCAATAAAACACACCACACAACACACACCACACACACACATATATATATATATAGACGGACATAAAACTGAAATAAAAGGATCTCATGAACCAGATGAAGTTTATCAGATGACATGATCTAATACTGTTTCCAAATGCAGGAAGCAAATCAAGATGACAAGATAGTTGTTCATTATGGAATTCCTGGAAACTAAAAGTTCAAAGCTCAAAATGTACTAGAATGTAACATTCCAGGTAATTGCCATAAAAATAGATGAGATAAACATGTTAGATCTCAATATATCAAATACTGCTTCCATAGCATTCATGCTGCACCTCAAAGCACATCAGATGACAGGTGCCATATCCCCCAAAGGTTTCAACAAGTATCAATCAGAACATGGCAAAACTTCATCAGGTAAAAAACTATCTCCAAGTTCATGTCTGACATAGAGAACATCGAGACACTGTTAATAGAATATTTTACATCATGATTGTTTTACTTTCAAGTCTCAAAGCAATCTTACCCACTAGCAAAACTCACAAATAAAACAAATTAACCCACCAAATTAAACCCATCAGGGCATAAAACTGAAATAAAAGATATGATTCATATTGCTTTCACTGAAGTAAAAAATCTGGGGAAAAAATTCTAAGCTAAAAGTAGAAACAAGAATGTATTAATTTACAGAAAAGAGAAATACCATACTACTTCATTAACTCAACGAACAATAGCTATGTTGTCCTTGTCATTTGTATTCTGCAAGAATAGAAGATTTCCCAATATGTCATGAATTAAAGTGAAAAAATAGGAAGTAATAATCACCTCTGTAAAACATGTCCTTGTTCCATCGCCCTTCTTCCCTTCGCTCTTTCTTTAATCTCAGGGCGATTTCGTTTTATGGTGGAGATTTTCGTCTGTTAACAAAATGCTTTCCCAAAACTCTCACCTAAATATACACACACGCATCCTATTTACAAGCAATAAAACCAAATTTAATTTCTTGTTTAACTTTTTGTACAATAACATTACATGTTATAAGATTCAATAATATTTTGCATTATCATTTTTATGTTCAATGTTATTATTATACGTGCATTTTAATAATATCAAACCGATATTATTATATGGTATTCAGTTCATGAATGTAAATACAACTGTTGAGCAGAAGTCCTATGAATGCAATCAACTGGGCTGAAAAACATATGGAATCATCATCTTCAGTTAATACATATAAATCAACATATGACAATGACTTGGAGTGAGACATAATGTAAGAATATAACATGTTCAATATTAACGAATTGATAATAATCCTAAATTAGTAAATTATTGCTGGAAGAATATATAATGGCATCAAAATAATAGAGCACATATGAACACAGTAATGTATAGATAAAACTTTTGTTGTTACTGAAGTCATAAATTGATATCGTAAATAAAAGCATCAAGACAATTAAAAAAAAAAATATCCACAAGGAAGGAACCTACCAAGTTTCAATAGCTTGTTGAATTAATTCATTGTTTCCCCACTGGCTGTAAACTCTTGCTCTTCCAAAGTCCTCTTCAATTTTAAAACATCCGGGGCCACATTGGCACAATTTTACAGCCTGTGAAGAAAATATGCCAGCTTCAGTAAAATTCTTAGAATTTCTAGGAACTTATATATCCTTCATCTTAGAATATAGTCTTCTGCGTACACAATTTGTAAAAGAGAGCGTTAAAAGTAGTAATGCTAGGAAAATGCCTTAACTTCCCAGATGCACTTCAGCACCTACCTTCACAGTCTATAAGCTTTTTCATAATCTACAACTGCTTGAAATAATAAAATTTTAGATGCTGACATCACAATCCCAGGGCTCAAAGTGACTTTATGCATACCTATGCAACTGAATTCATCGACAAACACGTGATCCTTTCGGCAGGAATCATCCAAGAAAGGATTGGTAGCAGTCAATGAATACCCATGAATATCATCATAAACCATCCGCTGCACCGGATCACTGAGAACCTGCACAGGAAGTGTCTATTTATAATAGAAAAAAATAACTACTTAAAAACCATACTATATAATCACTCCAATTCAAATGTGAACCCACCGCATAAACCTCATTAATGAATATGCAGAAGTTTGTGGTCTCTGGATCATTCCCACTCAAGTCTGGATGGCAAGATTTCATGCAATTATAGTAAGCTTTCTTAATCTGCTCTGCTGTGGCATCAGGTAGCTGTTAAAATCCAGCAATAGCAATCAAGTAACCACACATGGTAGATCTTCAATCACAATAATCACAATAAGCTTAAATGTAACAAATCAGTCAAAATTAAAGCATCTGGAAGAGAGAAAATAATCAAAATAGTGCCAACTTTACAACAAGAAAAACAGTAACAGAAATGAATTCAAGATTATAAATGCTTTTTTTTCTCATGATCGATCCAAGCAGAAAATTTAATAAATTACCAATCCCAAAACAGCATAATAGTCATCAGCAATGGAATCCGTTGTGGCAGACTCCTCTGTAGCGATTCTCACTCTGCCACAGCTTCTTATCTTGCCACCATGACCCACCAAGCTCAAACTGCTACTGTTATTAGGCAGCAAGCGCCGTGAGCTTCTTGCGCTGAAGCTATTCAGTAAAGGGTTTTGAAATTTGAGAGCATCAGTGCAAACAGGGGTCAGTAACTGGGCAGCCATTATTGTACAAGAAAGCATGCAATGTAAGAGAAGAGGAGTCCATTACAAGCAAAATTTCCATTACTTTTTAACCTTTCAAAACAATAAAAACACTTCCAGGTTATTGACCAAAATCAGGTCTTTATAACTTGTTTCTCTTCAGTTTAATAAACCCATCATTTTTTTTCCTCCATTTTCGAAACTCACAATATCACAAACACCCAAAAGAAGCAAAAAAAATTTAACATTTTTCCCTCTATTTTCTCAGCAACCAAACAAGAAAATACAGCAAAAGAAAAGGAAAAAAAAAAACACAAACCAACAACTTCGGCAGGAGGTCCCTCATCACGGAAACCACCACCACCGCGGCCGCCTCCACCAAAACGGCCGCCACCTCGTCCACCGCGGCCGCCGTCTCTTCCTCCCCTGAAACCGCCTCCTCCTCTCGGGGGTCTCATTTTTTTATCTGTGTTTTGGTTGATTTTAGGAGAAGACTTCAATGGAAGCAGTGTTACTGCGAGTTTGTGACTGTTAGAAGACTTTTGAGCTTAGGGTTTTAATTTAGGGTTTTGAAGTGGGTCATTCGTTGCTAAATGACCATAATATCCCCTGCTTTTCAATCCACCCATTTTTTTTTAATTTTAAATTTTAATTGCATAAAAAACATTTGCATGTATGGACTCTTAACAGGACTTGAAGCTTTTGAAGGTTGATAATCGAAGTTTGAACTGCTTACTGCTTACAGAGGACTGAGGAGAGACCGACTAACGAGAGTAAAAATTGAAGCCATTGAAGGTTGATAATTGATAGGATGTACTGGATTTTGTTTAGATTTTAGAAATTACAAATGAGAGATTCATATTTGAGAGTAAAGAAGGGGGAAACAAAGGCTGCGCGATGAAAAAAAAGGTGGGAATGAGAGGAACCCTAAATTACTAAGATTGATTTGGTAACTACGGTTCAGGTTTTGACCCGACAAATACATATATATTTTTATAAACCGCGGTTTAAGGAACAAAAGTCACGATTTGGCCCAGTGGTAAAGCCTTACAATAAAAAAAAATTTATATCAATGGTTACAATTTCGAGTCCCAGCAGACTTAAGGAAATAATTTTTTTTTTTAATTTTTTTACTGATACTAAGGTATCATTAATTACTGACACTAAATTTACTGATACTCTAGTGTCAGTAATATATGAAAAAACGTCACTTCCGCGAGGTGTTGGTTCGACTCCAGACGACTACGCGTTTTTTTTTTTTTTATTTTTTACTGATACTATTGTAATAGTAATTACTGACACTAAAATCGCTGATACCATAGTGTCAGTAATTATTGATATTTAAGTGAAAAACACGGAAATAGGCCATTTACACGTCGTTTCTGACACTTTTAGCCTAGTGTCACTAACCTTAGTGTCAGTAAAGGCCTTTTTTCTTGTAGTGCTACCAACTTCGCAAGAATCGTATGTGCTAGCACTTGGATTTTCCTTGAAAATCCACTCTTGCTTCCCTTGTTCACGCCATTTTGGCTCAAAACCAGTGAGTTTATTTTATGTTTTGGCGTGAGGAAGAAGAGAGAAAATGAGATAGATGAAAGTGTGTGTAATGTATTAATGAAAAGCTTTTCCAAAAACTTTATATATTTCCAAGAAAAAATAATAAAACCAATTACTTAATTGATTTAAAATAAAACCAAAAGTAAATGATTTTCCCTCCAAACACTATTACACCAACTTACATCAACTATTCACATGTCACTTTAATAAAGTGATGTGATGCAAGTCAATACCATCAATCCATCAATCAAAATCATCATCAATCAATCACTCAAAGTGACTTTTGATTTGACGCTTGATGTGACGATTGATTTGACGCTTGATGCGACTTGCGATGCCGCACTTGAATTCGAAATACGAATGCGCTCGCAATCACACTCGGGCTCGGGTTCGCTAATTCTAAATTAATGATTTTTCCGTCGCGTCGTAATTAAATGATTACGCCTAGCGAATTCACTATTCACGTCGCTAACGAATTAATTCTAAATTAATTCGTTCGCCCGAATTAAAATCTAATTTTAATTCCGCGTCGAAATCTAATTTCATTTAATATATCGAATATATTAATTTACCGATTAATTCCAAATTAATCGTTATCTCTCTCTAGACGATATTTTATCCTAGATAAAATATCTCCGTAATTAATCCTAGATTAATTTTCTCTCTCTTCTATATAATCCCATATTATTCAAGAGTGCGAGTTGTGCGTCATCGGTGGATTATCGGGAAGCGACCCATGAGATCCCCGGATAAGTTGGCAGTAAATACGGTCGTCGGAGTATCCGAATCACGTACGTACCAAGTACTATGTTTTACCGATTTACGAGACAAGGTCGACTCCTAGCAAAGCACCAAGTCTACCCAAGCGTAGTATACCAATGTATTGTGCGTATCGGCCCAGTATCGGATAGTCACGTGCTAGGGCTAGGGCTGGATAATTGTCTACCCCGTCCGAAGCACATATCGGATGTCTGGTAACATAGTCTCTATAATCGGATATTCATGACCTGGTCACAATATCCCGATTGGTTGCGCAACATTCAAGAGCACTAGTATTGTATCCTGCGTGACATCATCTCCACTATGACTGAAGTGATACTTCCGTCTTGACATCACACCCAATACACTACGACTCTCTGATAAACCCAGAAGTGGTGTACGCAGAACCGGTTAAAGCCCTGTACCACCAAGACCAAAGTCTACCGATTATCTCAAGTATTAGCGATGCAAGTCTCAGGTTAAGACTATACATACCTACCTTGATTTCGGCCTCCCATAGACACATAGTCATAATACCAATGGGATTCCGAGGGGTCTATCCAGAGCGAAGCTGTTTCCCGTACCATCGGTGAAACACGACCTCCTATCGCACTTGCATAAGTATCCAATACTTATATATATGAGAACTATGTCGTTGTGCCCTCACAACGCACACAAGTGCAATACTAGCCTATTCCGCAGTATCGATGTCCAGTCTCGATAATACTACTCCGGCTAGATATTTAAATGATAATCCTTCGGGACTGATACTGTCTCATATCATTCTCAGTCCAGGAACTAATCATAGGGACCTCTCTTTATTTATATATCTATGGTGATCTAATCACAAATGATGAGAGTGCAATTTCCTTGTCACGTAGTTAATTTGCTACAACAACACAATGATCTGTCCAAATAGTGACGCTATGGGTCATTTTGTCCAACAGAGGTATGTATCTGGATCGTTGATGAGATCATTAATTCTTTAGCATGTGCTGACGCCTAGCTCAGCTGCTAACAGAACTATATCTAATCTAATTAGATTTATTATCGACCCAAATGGCTTCTATTGCTGCCTCAGCTGCAGCAATAACCCGCATTTGTTGTTTATTCGGTAACAATATCTTTCTTGGAAGATTTCCAGCTCACTATTCTGTTATTCAAACTTTATTGTACCGTTTGGGACTTATAGTCATTTTATCGGTTAGGAAACTTGCAGCAGTGATCCCATTCACTTCAAGTTCTCATTCTCTATAGTTTAAGACATCATTCTTAGATCTCTAAGATACTAACGGATGTTCTTAACATCAATCCAGTGACTATCACTAGGATTGGACTGATTGTGACTCCATATGCTCAAAGCATATGAGACACCAGGTCGCGTACATTTATATCAATGTACGGGTTCTCGGAGAGTGTCAACAACTTTAAATCTAACCCAGTAGATCTTTATTCCTAGAATAAAGGTTGTTTCTCCTAAGAATTCACGGAGAATTTTCTCGAAAACCAAGCTTTCCCCGATTATATTATGGGAATATTATTTCCAAGAAATTATATATTATCATTATTTATAAGACTTATACTGTCAGTGCGCTCCCACTAACCTCCTTATATACACAAGAATCTTTTTCGTTTTGAATTAAATCATAAACCATTATGATTACATCAAAACGATAATTCCAAGAACCTAATGCTTGCTTCAATCCAAACATGGATCGAATAACCTGCAAACCTTGTTTTCTAGTATTGTTATGACAAAACCTTCAGGATGTTGTAAACATTCTCCAAAAGGTTTCCTTTTCAGGAAAGCGATTTTCCCGTTAAGCTGACATATTTCATAAATGAAACATGCAGCTTTAGCAAGCATTATCCAAATGGATTCATCGTGGCAACAGGTAAAAGGTTGAATCGTAATCAACACAATGTTGATAACGATATCTTTCCGCTACAAGCCTAGCTTATTACGTTGGTATGTTGCCTTCCATGTATGTCTTCCTTGAAGACTTATACAGTACCAATAGGCACAATGCCTTGCGGTACATCAACTAGTATCCAAACATAGTTGATATACATGGAATCCATTTCGAATGTCATAACACTTTGCCATAATAGGGAGTTGATACCTTGTATCACTTCCTCATACGTAGTCAGTTCGTATTCCTCAATAAGATTGACATCTTTATGAGGTGAGATTAGAAACCCATACCCCAGGTTGTTTTCTGACTCTCTCCGACTTACGTGGTTCTTGTGTACTCAAAGATTACTGGTATAGTTTCATCCTTGTTGAACTATTTGTGTTCCATTAGGATTTGGTGCCTGGAATAGTATTACTGTGATTTTCATCGAGTTTTACTTTCCTCCCACTTACCACTGCATATAGGTATTCCTCTTAGGAAAACCGCATGGTGAGCAACAATTAAATTGTTCTCTTGTGAGTTGTATAAGTACTATACTTTTGGTTTCCCTATAATAACCAACAACTTGGGCACTTATCTGGTTTGGGTTTTAGTTTTGTATCATCCAAACATATGCCTAGCATACCCAAATATTCAGGAATGAGAAACCTAGTTTCTTTCCTGTTCATATCTAATATGAAATCTGTCAAACAGATTTTTATGGAACTTTATTCAAAATAAGTTCTTGCACTGTTTAAAGCTCATCCGTTGAAGGAAATGGTAGCTCAGAGCGACTCAGGATTAACCTTATCATGTCTAACAAAATTCGGTTACTCATTTCAGACACACCGTCAAGTTGACGTGTTCTGAGAGGAGTCCTCATTGAAATAATATTATACTCTTTCAAGTATATTAGAAATTTATTGTTTATGTATTTTCATCATGTTCTAACCGTGACGATTTAATACTTTAGCCGATCTGTTTGTCTACTCCGTGTCGAAAACTCTAAAAGTTTCCGATTTGTGTTTCAAAAGAAACACATAACCATAACGCGATGCCACATCCATAAAGGTCACGAAATATTCATATCCACATCTAGCCTAGCTAGATATGGGCTCACTTGCTTCTCTATGAACTAGGGCTAACAGATCGGTGGCACTTACACTTTTACCAAGTAAATGTGTTTTAGGCACTTTGCCCAATTAACTAGATTCGTAGACTTTATTTGAATGGGATCAAATATGACCGAGTACCCACTCTTCAAAAGTGCGGATATACGAGTCTTTGTTTGATTGTGTCCCAGACAACAATGCCACAATTAGTTTCTTCTGATCAAATCAGTTTGAGCTATTTGTTTGTCATGTTATATGTTTTAGATTTATTTATATTCAAAATATAAATACTATTATTCACATCTAATGTGTTTATCTCAATATCATCTTTATATAATAAAACACTTTAGTGTTCTAGGATATAAAGGTAAATCCGCAACAGATTATACACTGATATGAAGATAATGTTTCTAGTCAAACTAGTTATATTATAACACTTTCCAAATTTAGGTAAATACCCGAGGGTAGTTCCTAAACTTAGGTATCTACGGTTAAAAAGCGACTTTCGTCCCGTTTCTGATTCGCAGATTAATCTCGATTGAAGTCAGTATCCTGCTCATAGTAGATTCTGAACATCAATATATATATTTATATATCACACTAAGTATTTAAAATCCAATTTTAATACTAGTAGTGAACATAATTATGACAAACATATTTGAAGTCAGAGCCTTGCTCGTCTTTAATTCCTTCATGTCTGCTTTATCCAAACGGCATTCACGCTTCCGCGATCCCGTTTGCCACAATTTAGGCAGACATTTTGGGATATGTCCTTTATCTTCCAAGAAAATTATAATGATTTTGCCTTTTCCACACTCCAGAAGCCTTTGGCTTAGCCTATGCTTTCTAGAACATCGAAGTAAGGTGCGCCTTGCGCTACTTTCCTTATTGCAAACTTTGACTTTGTCTCCTTGAGAATAGTCATTAACTCACCAGGAGTTTAGTATTGCAATATTATACTTCTAAAATCTAAAGATAGATTTATGAAGATCCTTCAATTTCTTTATCATACTTTAAGGATGTAATCCTTAATTCTGATTAAGAAATTAAGGAGTCTAATTGACAAGTATAATGGATTAAGCACTAAAGTTATCATCACATAAATCTTCCAAAGATTATGCTCTACTATTTGCTTAACTCCGGGCTTAGGCCTAATATGTTATTTTATCAAATAAAGTAACTTATTATTTTCCAGGACCATCCTGAAATTTTATTCCCAATTTTGAAAATTAAACCATTTAAATACATTTTCCCTAGGATTATGTTTTAAATGTCAATCTTTCAATTTTATCTTGATTCTAATAGTCCAACTATTTAATCAAAGATTTCGATACTATTTATTATAATGATTATTATAGTCCAACTATTTAATCAACTATAAATGAATAGTTTCAATACAGTCCAACTGTTTGTTAAAACAACATTTAAATATTAGTCCAACTAACATTTAATTTATTTGACGAATGATATTTGATTGAGCGCGTATGGCAAGTAATTAAACGAATATTGCAAATTCAATTCTTGCCTCCCACTATTTTTCGGCGAGCCTCTAACCCTCTGTCGAGTACTCGGGAAACCGTGTTTCCTAGTGGGCTAGGATCCCGTTAAATATCACACAATCTTGGCTTTGGCACAACAAACTTAGTGATCCCAGTCAAGCGTGACCCATTGACCATGGAAAGCTTCGTAATCAATGTCGATGGACAAGAAGTGGTCTCGTGATTCAAACACATCTTCGACGGACAAAGGCCTTGACTTTGGCCAACAAACCAATGCCAGTCTTAGATCTTGAGTAAGAAATTCTCAATGGAAGGAAAAACGCTTAATATTTGTGAGGGTTTTTCGCGTGCAAATTGGCAACCAATTTATTATCTTTGTTAAGGTCTCATCATCATACACCCTTAAACATGCATTCTAAACACATAATAACGCGCGTAAATAAAATAATAATGTTATGTGGATGGATACTTAACACATTGATCCTAGATCAAATTTCTCACTTTCCTCTCTCCCGCTAGCACAAGTATTTACTTCTACCCGTTACACAACACTTATAAAGAAAAATCATTTACATTGAGGGGAATAGGTGAGAAGAGAATACAAAGAGTAAGGAGGTAATAAGGCTGGACACGCATGTCCAATTAATAAATTCCAAATTTATTACAATAATTTCTAAAATTGCCACACCCATCTAATATCCATCCGATATACATTATTCATGCATCGCAACCATGTATTCACACAAGCATGTTATCAATCAATCTAATCAAATTAATTAATCTGATAGTTAGTGACCATCCAATGTTCAAACAACGAATTGATTTTGCCCGAGTCAACTCGTTTTGCGAATAAGTACTCAAAGTACGAAATCTTGTATTAAATTAAACTACAATATTAAATCCAATTTAATATGTATTTAATACTAATTCGCTATTTAATTCCAATTAAATATTACACTTTATTAATGAACCTTTACGACTTAAATTCCAAATTTAATCATTCCGGGTCTCAAAGCCCGATTAACGTCCAACGTTAATTTAAATAAAGTCCAATGGGCTTTTAATTAATTTCTTAAGGCATGGATTTTTGGTCAACTTGGGTCAAACCCAATAACCAAAGGCCAATCAAGGAGTAACCCCATAAGCCTAGAAATCAATTTAGGCCCATTAGGCCCAATTAAATTTTAAAGGTCCATTAGTCGCAATTGGGCTTTATGGAAGCAGTTTTGGGCCCAATTAGAACCAACCAATTTAGCCTAAACCTAACTTGGTACAACCAAGCCCAATAAGCTCATTTACAACATTACAAGCCCAATTTCCAAAATTAGCCCAATTTAATTAAATTACAAAAATCCAATTTCACAATTTAATTACATAAAGTGTATAGCATAATTAATTACCCAAATCAATATTTCCAAAACACCAAAATAGCCTAATTAATCATGCTTCTCTATATTAAATCATGTCCAAAACAATTTAACAAAAATCAAACCCAATCATGCTTCTTTAAGTCTCGGCTAAGTGAGGATTTTTAAGTCTAATTTTAAATCCAATCCAATTGAATCCAATTAAACATTAAATCAACATTTCCAATTGATTCCAACTCATCCAATGAATCAAAAATCAAAAATCCAAGACAATTAGGGCTATTCATCAATTCGGCCAAGCCTCCAAAAATTGGGGAAAAATGTTTCAAACACAATTTCATGAAATTGATCCAATCAATCTTCAATTCAACAACATTTAAGCATACTAAATCATCAAATTTTATTAAAACATACTCAAATACAATTTACCCAATTTTAAGCCCTAAATGAAATTTCATGCTTTTACTCCGCTCTGATACCATTGTTGGAGTTATACGGTCCCGAGGATCGAATAATCAAGCATAAACATGTGCGAATACAATCAAAGGAATTTGCGGAATACTCACAATGATCGGTTGAGCGATGCGGTAGACAACAAAAATAATTTTCTACCCTCCAACAGCTCACGGCAGTCCACTGCAACTTGGTCCTCCATTTTCGGCTTTGGTCTTCCATGAAGCTCCAAGCTTCTCGAATGGTATTCCAAGCCCACGTGTGGGTTTCCCTATCACCTTCGGAAGACCCAAATGTGTGCTAACACCTTTGATTTTTCCACAAAATCATCAAATTCCTTCTCCTTGCTCTCGGTGATGAAACACAAAACAAAAGAACAAGAACATCCAAAGGGCGTGAGAGAGAGAGAAGAAATGAGGGAGAGAGGGAGTTGGTTGTTACCAAAAGTGTATATATTATTTGTTTTCAAAAAATAAATAAACATATACAATTTTACTTTTCTAAAAAGTCAAGCCATTAAGGCTCCAACCACTCACAACACTTCCCATCAATCAATCCGTGAATAGTGACTGGTGTCAATCACTCAAAGTGAAAGACATCTATCACTTGATTAAAGAATGATGTGACGCTAGATGCGACTAGCGATTTGACACTTGATTTGACTTGCGTGCCAAACTCGAATTCGAAATGCGAATGCGCTCGCAAACAATCCCGGGCTCAGGTTCGCTAATTCCAAATTAACGAATTTTTCGTTGCGACGTAATTAAATGATTATGCCTAGCGAAATTACTATTCACATCGCTAACGAATTAATTCTAAATTAACTCGTTCGCCCGAATTAAAATCTAACTTTAATTCTGCGTCGAAATCCAATTTCATATAATATATCGAATATATTATTTTATCGATTAATTCCAAATTAATCGTTATCTCTCTTTAATTGATATTTTATCCCAGATAAAATATCTCCGCAATTAATCCCAGATTAATTTTCTCCCTCATCTAATTAATCCCAGATTAATAAAAGGGCGAGTCATACGTCATCGGTGAATCTTCGAGAAGCGACCCATGAGATCCCCGGATATGTTGGCAGTAAATCGGGTCGTCGGACTATCCGAACACGTAAGTACCTAGTACTACGTTTGTACCGATTTACAAGACAAGGTTGGCTTCTAGCAAAGCGCCATGCCTACCCAATTCTCCAGAAATATCCTTACAGGAATATAGCGATCTATATCAGGCGTAATATACGTAGTATTGCGTATTTTGATCCAGTATCGGATGATCACATGCAAGGCCTGGGGCAGGTACAGTGTCTGCCCCGTACGAAGCATATATCGGATTACGAGCAACTAGTCTCTTTATTATCGGATAATCATGACCAAGTCATATTATCCCGATGGTTGCAACCCTTTAGAGAACTAGTTCTATATCCATGCGCGATCATCATCTCCATATGACTGGAGTGATACATCTGTCTTGACATCACACCCAACACACTACGATTCTCAATATACCCAACAGAGGCGGACACAGAACCTGTTAAAGCCCTGGACGAACAAAACCAAAGTATATTGATTCTCGCAAGTATTAGTGTTGCAAGTCTCAGGTTAAGACCAAATACACCTACCCTGATTTCGGACTTCCATAGACACATAGTCATACTACCAATGGAATTCCGAGGGGGTCTATCCAGAGCGAAGCTGTTTCCCGTACCATCAGTAAAACACAACCTCCTATTACACTTGGATGAGTATCCTATACCCAAATATATGAGAACTATGTCGTTTGTGCCATCACAACACGCACAAGTGTAATACTAGTCTTTTACGCATTATCGATGTCCAATCTCGATAATACTCTGACTAGGGATATTTAATGATTTATCCTTCATGGACCGATACTGTCTCATTGTTGGATAATATGACCCATAGCGTCACTATTTGTACAGATCATAGTGATGTTGTACAAATTAACTATGTGACAAGGAAATTGCACTCTCATCATTTGTGATTAGATCACCTTAGATATATAAATGAATAGAGGTCCATATGATTAGTTCCTGGATTGAGATAATATGAGACAATATCAGTCCACGAAGGATTAATCATTAAATATCCATAGTCGTAGTATTATCGAGACTGGACATCGATAATGCGGAATAGGCTAGTATTGCACTTGTGCGGGTTGTGAGGGCACAAGAGCATAGTTCTCATATATTTGGGTATTGGATACTCATGCAAGTGCGATAGGAGGTTGTGTTTCACCGATGGTACGGGAAATAGCTTCGCTCTGGATAGACCACTCGGAATCCCATTGGTATTATGACTATGTGTCTATGGGAATCCGACATCAGGGTAGGTGTATTTGGTCTTAACCTGAGACTTGCACCGCTAATGCTTACGACAATCAATATACTTTAGTTGAGGTCGTCTAGGACTCCAACCGGTTCTGTGTACGCCGAAGCTGAGTATATTGAGAATCGTAGAGTATTGGGTGTGATGTCAAGACGGAAGTATCACTCCAGTCATAGTGGAGATGATGTCACGCAGGATACGGTATTAGTACTCTGAGGTGCTGCAGCCATCGGGATATTATGACAAGGTCATGTATATCCGATTATAGAGACTAGTTACCAGACATCCGACATGTGCTTCGTACGGGGAAGACACTTATCCAGCCCCAGGCCTAGCACGTGACTATCCGATACTGGGCCGATATGCACAATACTACTGTATACTACGCCTGATACAGATCTATATATTCCTGTAAGAATATTTTCGGAGAATTGGGTAGGCATGGCGTTTTGCTAGAAGCCAACCTTGTCTTGTGAATCGGTAAAACGTAGTACTTGGTACTTACGTGTTCGGATAGTCCGACGACCGTATTTACTGCCAACATATCCGGGGATCTCATGGGTCGCTTCCCAATGATACACCGATGACGTATGACTCGCACTCATAATTAATCTGGGATTAATTTGATGAGAGACAAAATTAATCTGGGATTAATTACGGAGATATTTTATCTGGGATAAAATATCGTCTAAAGAGAGAAAACGATTGATTTAGAATTAATCGGGTAGTTGATATATTGATATATCAATCGTAATTGGATTTCGACGCGAAATTGAAATTGGATTTTAATTCGGGCGAACGAATTAATTTAGAATTAATTCGTTAGCGACGTGAATAGTGAATTTGCTAGGCGTAATCATTTAATTACGACGCAACGGAAAATTCGCTAATTAGGAATTAGCGAACCCGAGCCCGAGAGTGATTGCGAGCGCATTCGTATTTCGAATTCGAGTGCGGCACGCAAGTCACATCAAGCGTCAAATCATTCATCACATCAAGCGTCAAATCAAATGTCACTTTGAGTGATGTGACAACTTGTCACTTGATTGAATGAAAGATGTGACTTGATGTGATTTAGTGGAGTGGTTGGAATGTTTGGTAAATGAATTGATTTTAGAAATCAATTAAATGATTTACACCATTTGACTTTTGGAAAATTAATTGGTAAATCATTAATATATTTTGGAAAATATATAAACCAAACATTTACACTTTTCTAAACTAACTAACACACAACTTCTTCTCTTCTAATTCTCTCTCACCATTCACGCCCAAGGGGCTGTGAAAATGCTCACTGGTTTGCTTCAAAACCGTGAGCTTAGGGAGGCAATGAGTGTTGATTTTGTGGCAAAATCAAGTAGAGCTAGCACTCCGAGAGACATGCGAAGGTGTTAGGGAAACTCACCCACGAGCCAGGAATCGTTCGACGCAAATTCGAGGCTAAAATCTCAGCTCAAAACAGAAGACAGTGGACTGAAATTCTGCTGCAGTGGGCGCCTAATTCAGTGAGCAATCTTGGAGTTTTGTTCATCGTTTCGTCTCAACCGATCGATGTGAGTATTCCGCAACTCCTTTGATATGTATTTCACACTTTATCATGCTTGTTTGATGATCTTGGGACCTAGATAAAACCAACAATGGCATCAAGAGCCTAGGTTCAAGCATGAAATTTTTAGGGCTTAAAATTTGGCTAAATTGATTTTGAGCATGATTTAGTTAAATTGTTTGATTAAGCATGTTTAAATGATGTTGAATTGAAGTTTGATTGGATCAATTTCATGAAAATTGATTTGGAATAATTTTCCCCAAAATATATGTGTTGGCCGAAAGTTTAGGGTTATTTGGAAATTTGGAATTTTTGATTTTGATTCATTGGATGAGTTTGAATCATATAGGATGATGTTAATTTAAGATTAATTGGATTGAATTTTGAATTGAACAAAAATCCCCAATTTCCTTAAGGTGGCCGAATGCATTATGCCCTATAATGTCTCGGATTTTTGATTTTGATAATTGGATGTATTGGAAATCATTCGGGAAATTAATTAGATGTCGATTGTGGAATTAATTGGATTAAATTCAAATCGGAAAAAAATTACTCCCTTGGCCGAGACTTTAAGCATGGTTTATGGGTTTGATTTTTCATTTATGTGTTGGACATGTGATGATGATAATGAACATGATTAATTAAGCTAACTTAATGTTTTGGAAATATTGATTTGGGTGATTAATCATGTAATGCACTTTAGGTAATTAAATTGCGGAATTGGATTCATGTAATTTAGTTATTTAGGCCTTAAATTGGATTTGGGCTTATTATGTTGTAAATGGGCTTATTGGGCTTTGTTGTACAAAGTTGGATTTGGACAAATTGGATTGGATCCAATTGGGCCCAAAGCCACTTCCGTTAAGCCCAAATACAACTTATAAACCTTTAAAGTTTAATTGGGCCTAATGGGACTAAATTGATTTCTGGGCTTATGGGGTTACTCCTTGATTGGGCTTTGGTTGCCGAAGCCACGCCTTAAAGAAATTAATTAAAGCCCATTAGACTTGAATTGAATTGACGTTGGACGTTAATCGGGCTTTGAGACCCGACACGATTAAATTTGGAATTTAAGTCGTTAAAGGTTTATTAAATAAAGTGTAATATTTAATTTGGAATTGAATAGTGAATTAGTATTAAATACATGTTAAATTGGATTTAATGATGTAATTTAATTTAATTCAAGAATTCGTACTTTGAGTACTTATTCGCAAAAACGAGTTTGACTCGACCAAAATCAAATCGTTGTTTGAACATTGGATGATCACATAATTATCAGATTAATTAATTTGATTAGATTGATTGATAGCATGCTTATGTGTGAATACGTGGTTGTGATGAATGAATAATGTATATCGGATGGATATTAGTCGGGTGGGGCAATTTTGGAAATTGTTGTAATAAATTCGATTTATTAAATTGGACCTGCGTGTCCAGCCTTATCACCTCTATTCTCTTTGTATTCTCTTCTCACCTATTCCCCTCAATGTAAATGAGGTTTCTTTAGAAGTGTATTGTAAGGGGTAGAAGTAATACAAGTGCTAGCTTGAGTGAGAAAGGGAGAGATTTGATCTAGGATCAATGTGTTAAGTATCCATCTACATATCATTATTATTTTATTTCATACTCGTTTTATTATGTATTTAGAATGCATGTTTAAGGGTGTATGATGATGAGACCTTAACAAAGATAATGAAATTGGTAGCCAATTTGCACGCAAAAAGCCCTCAACAAATATCATGCGTCTTTTCCTTCCATTGAGTGATTCTTACTCAAGATCCTAGATTGGCATGGGTTGTTGGCCAAAGTCAAGCCCTTGTCCGTCGAAGATGTGTTTGAATCACGAGGCTTTGTTCCATATTGGTGTCTTGTCCAAGTTGTGGTTTGTTGGCCAAAGTCAAGACCACTTCTTGTCCATCGACATTGATTACGAAGCTTCCATGGTCAATGGGTCCGCGCTGTTGGATAATATGACCCATAGCGTCACTATTTGCACAGATCATTGTGTTGTTGTAGCAAATTAACTATGTAATAAGGAAATTGCACTCTCATCATTTGTGATTAGATCACCATAGATATATAAATGAAGAGAGGTCCCTATGATTAGTTCCTGGATTGAGATGATATGAGACAGTATCAGTCCACGAAGGATTAATCATTAAATATCCCTAGCCGTAGTATTATCGAGACTGGACATCGATAATGCGGAATAGGCTAGTATTGCACTTTTGCGCGCGTTGTGAGGGCACAACGGCATAGTTCTCATATATATAAGTATTGGATACTTGTGCAAGTGCGATAGGAGGTCGTGTTTCACCGATGGTACGGGAAACAGCTTCGCTCTGGATAGACCCTTCGGAATCCCATTGGTATTATGACTAGGTGTCTATGGGAGGCCGAAATCAAGGTAGGTGTGTATAGTCTTAACCAGAGACTTACATCGCTAATACTTACGACAATCGGTAAACTTTGGTTTTGGGGTGGGGGGGATCTTAACTGGTTCTGTGTTCACCTCTTCTGGTTTATCAGAGAATCGTGTAGTGTATGGATGTGATGTCAAGACGGAAGTGTCACTCCAGTCATAATGGAGATGATGTCACGCAGGATACGGTATTAGTGCTCTTAAAGTGATGCGCATCCAATCGTGATATTATGACCAGGTCATGAATATCCGATTATAGAGACTAGTTACCAGACATCCGATATGTGTTTCGGACGGGGCAGACACTTATCCAGCCCCAGCCCTAGCACGTGATTATCCGATACTGGGCCGATACGCACAATACAATTGTATACTACGCTTGATACAAATCTAGATATTCTTTGATGAATATGTCCCGAGAACTTGGGAAGACTTGGTGCTTTGCTAGGAGTCGACCTTGTCTCGTAAATCGGTAGAACGTAGTACTTGGTACGTACGTGATTCGGGCACTCCGACGACCGTATTTACTGCCAACTTATCCGGGGATCTCATGGGTCGCTTCCCGATAATCCACCGATGACGCACAACTCGCACTCTTGAATAATCTGGGATTATAAAGAAGAGAGAGAGAGAATTAATCTAGGATTAATAACGGAGATGTTTTATCCGGGATAAAATGTCGTCTAAAGAGAGAGAACGATTAATTCGGAATTAATCGATGTATTAATATATTCGATATATTAGACGAAATTAGATTTCGACGCGGAATTAAAATTAGATTTTAATTCGGGCAAACGAGTTAATTTAGAATTAATTCGTTAGCGACGTAAATAATAATTTCGCCAGGCGCAATTATTTATTTAAATTCGATTGAATTAACGTCGCGACGTAAGCTCGGTATTTCGGAAATATCGAACCCGAACGCGTGAGTGCACGTGGGCCCACTTTTATTTGGAAACGTGTGGGGCCCACATGACACATGTCATTGTATGTATTATTTTATTGATAATGCATTGCATGTTGATAGTGTAGAATGCACTCAATGTTATTGCATGGAAATTGAGTGTTTGACACTCTAAGCCATTGCATGTTTTGTGTCATAATTTTATTATTTATTTAATAAATATTATGGCATAAATATAAATTGATTTTTGGTAAATCATTTTAACTTAACACAAAACTTCTTCTCTCTCATTTCTCTCTTCTCTCACGCCCAAATGAAGAAAATCTTCACTGGTTTGGAACCAGAAATGGCGTGAACAAAGGGAAGCCAAGAGTGGTTTCTCATGGTGAGAAATCAAGTGCTAGCACACTTTCAAGTCTTGCGAAGGTGGTAGGGAGGTTCGACCATGAGGCGGGACTCATCCGATGG
The DNA here is from genome assembly GCA_019454045.1 of Zanthoxylum bungeanum. Taxonomy (NCBI): domain Eukaryota; kingdom Viridiplantae; phylum Streptophyta; class Magnoliopsida; order Sapindales; family Rutaceae; genus Zanthoxylum; species Zanthoxylum bungeanum. The sequence continues at coordinate 91,529 of SKCR01029332.1, read as the reverse complement.
AGTTTGGAGCTTCGTTTTGAGACCCGAAACTGCCAAGACAGTGAGCATGGACTGGTTGCAGTGGCGTGAGCAAGGCAGTACGTTTTTGGCCTTGATTCGTCTTCAAATCGACATAACCGATCAATGTGAGTATTCCGCTACCTCCGTTGATGTATTCATGCATTATTTCATGTCTTGATTTGATCTTGGGACCTTAGAATAAACCAACACGCGCTTGACTGGGATCATTAGGTTTGTTGTGCCAAAGCCAAGGCCTAGTTGATTCAGAGGAAAAAGGTTAGGGTATATATTGGATATATAGGCATATATAAGATATATGTTTATGACTTGGATGTCCACCTACTGGATCTAGGAGTTGGATTAGATCCAATTGATCTTAGAGATCTACCTAGTTAATTATCATACAATTTGTTGGCCAAAGTCAAGATTTTGTGATATTTAACGGGATCCTAGCCCACTAGGAAACACGGTTTCCCGAGTACTCGACAGAGGGTTAGAGGCTCGACGAAAAATAGTGAGAGGCAAGAATTGAATTTGCAATATTCGTTCAATTACTCGCCATACGCGCTCATTCAAATATCACTCGTCATATAAATTAAATGTTAGTTGGACTAATATTTAAATTGTTGTTTTAATAAACAGTTGGACTGTATTATACTTGATTATATATAATTGGATTATATTAATCAATATATTTGAATTAATTAATTTCAGTTTACAGTTGATTTTATAATTGAATTATAGTAATCAATGTAATTAAGGTTAGTTAATTTGGATTATATTTGATTATATAGTTGGACTATTATAATCATTATAATATATATAGTACCACTAATCGTTGATTAAATAGTTGGACTATTGTAATCAAGATAAAATTGAAAAGTTGGATATTTAAAATATAATCTGGGATTAAAATATTTTAAATGATTTAATTTTCAAATTGGGAATAAATAATAGGTTACTTTATTTGATAAAATAACTTATTATACATTAAGCCCAAAATTAAGCAATATAAGTAGAGCATAAAATCTTTGGAAGATTTATGTGATGATGACTTTAGTGCTTAATTTAATATACTTGTCATAAATCTAATTTTAGATTTAAGAAGTCAAAATTTGCAATTGGGCATGTAGCACGAGGTGCACATTGTTTCGATATTCTAAAAACCCAAGGCTTGGCCTAAGGTTCCTGAAATATTGAAAAAGATAATTGACATATCTCAAAGTGACTATCATTTGGATATGGCAGACACGAAGGAATTAAAGAAAGGGCAAGGCTCTTACTTTAAAAATGATTGTCAAAGTTATATTCACTACTAGCATTAAAATTAGATTTTAAATACTTAGTGTGGTACATAAAATATATGTATTGATGTTCAGAATCTGCTTTGAGCAGGATACTGACTTCAAGCTGAGATTGCTCTGCGAATCGAAAACGGGACGGAAGTCGCTATTTCGACCGTAGATACCTAAGTTTAGGAACTACCCTTCGGGTGTGTACTTAAATTAGGAACTGTTATAATGTAACTAGTTTGACTAGAGACATTATCTCTATATCAGTGTTTAATCCATTGTGGATAAACCTTTATATTCTAGAACACTAAGTGTTTCATTATATAAAGATGATACTGAGATAAACACATTAGATGTGAATAACAGAATTTATATTTTGAATATAATTAAAATCTCAAACATATAAAATGACAAATAAATAGCTCAAATTGATTTGATCAATAGAGACTTATTTGTGGCATTGTTGTCTGGGACACAATTAAACAAGACTCGTATATTCGCACTTTTGAAGAGTGGGTACTAGGACTGATTTGACTATTCAAATAAAGTCTACGAATCTAGTTTGTTAGGTAAAGTACCTAAAACACTGTTTACTTGGTAATAGTGTAAGTGCCACCGATCTGTTAGCCCTATTCATGGTGAAGTTAGTGGGCCCATATCTAGCTAGGCTAGATGTTAACATGAATGTTTCGTGACCTTAACAGATGTGGCATCACGTTATGGTTATGTGTTTCTTTTGAAGAACACAGATCGAAAACTTTTAGAGTTTCGACACGAAGTAGATAAACATATCGACTATAGTATTATGCCGTCACGGTAAGACCGTAATGAAAATACTTAAGCAGTAAGTTTCAAACATACTTGAAAGAGTATAGTATTCTTTCAGATGAGGATTCCTCCCGAGACACGTCAGTTAGACGGTGTGTCCGAACGAAAATCGAATTTTGTTGGACATGATAAGGTTTATCACGAGTCGTTCTGAGCTATCATTTCCTTCAACAGGATATGTATTAACAGTGCAAAACTTATTTAGAATAAGGTTCCATATAAATCTGTTTGACAGATATCATATTGGATATGAACAGGAAAGAAACATGGTTTCTCATTCCTAATAATTTGGGTATGCCGGGCATAACGTTTGGATGATACCAAACTAAGGACCCAAATTGGATAAGTGCCAAATATAGGTTATCCTAAGGGAAACCATAAGTATAGTACTTATAAATCTCGCATGAGAACAATATGATTGTTGCTCACCATGCGGTTTTCCAAAGAGGAATACCGATATGCAGTGGTCAGTGGGAGGATAGTGATACTCGATGAAAATCGGAGTAATACTATTCAAGGCACGAAGTCCATAATGGAACACAAATAGTTCATCAAGGATGAAACTAAACCATTAATCTTCAAATAGAAAAGAACCGCGTAGATCGGAGAGAATCAGAAAACAACCTGGGGTATGGGTTTCTGAAGTAACCCCTTAAAGATGTAAATCTTATGGAGGTATACCAACCGACTACGTACGAGGAAGTGATACAAGGTATCAACTCCCTTTTATGGCAAAGTGCCATAAGTCCGAAATGGATTCCATGTATAACAACTATGTTTGGATACTAGTTGTTGTACCGCAAGGCATTGTGCCTATTGGTACTGTAAACGTCTTCAAGGAAGACATACATGGATGGAAACATACCAACGTACAAAGCTAGGCTTGTGACGGAAAGGTATCGTTATCAACGTTATGTTAATAACGGTTCAACCTTTTACCTGTTGCCATAGTAAATCCATTTTGATGATGCTTATTGATACTACATATTTCATTTATGAAATGTGTCAGTTAAAGATCAAAATCGCCTTCCTGAAAAGGAAACCTTTTGGAGGATGCTTACAACATCCTGACGATTTTGTATAACCGACAAACAAGGTTTGCGGGTTATTCGATCCATGTTTGGATTGAAGCAAGCATAAGGTTCTTGGAACCGACGTTTTGAAATAATCATAATGGTTAATGATTTGACTCAAGCATAAGGTTAGTGGGAGCGCACTGACAGTGAAATTCCCATAAAGCAATTGGTGGAAGCTTGGCTTTCATAGATATTCTCCGTAGAATTCTGGGGAGTAACAACCTTTATTCAAGGAATAAAGATCTACTGGGATAGATTTGGAGTTGTTAACACTCTCTGGGAAATTGTACATTTAAAATGTACTTGATATGGTGTCTCATACGCTTTGAGCATATGGAGTCACAATCAGGACAATCCAAGTGATAGTCACTGGATTGAAGTTAAGAACATCTATTAGTATCTTAGAGAACTAAAGATGTTGTCTAAAACTATGGAGAAGGAGAACTTGAAGTGACTGGGATCACTGCTGCAAGTTTCCAAACAGTTTAATACTGGGATCACATAGTTCGGGTGTACGACACTTGAGTGACTGGCTATGTGCCAAGTGGGAGATTGTTGGATAATATGACCCATAGCGTCACTATTTGTACAGATCATAGTGATGTTGTACAAATTAACTATGTGACAAGGAAATTGCACTCTCATCATTTGTGATTAGATCACCTTAGATATATAAATGAAGAGAGGTCCATATGATTAGTTCCTGGATTGAGATGATATGAGACAGTATCAGTCCACGAAGGATTAATCATTAAATATCCCTAGTCGTAGTATTATCGAGACTGGACATCGATAATGCGGAATAGGCTAGTATTGCACTTGTGCGCGTTGTGAGGGCACAACAGCATAGTTCTCATATATTTGGGTATTGGTTACTCATGCAAGTGCGATAGGAGGTTGTGTTTCACCGATGGTACGGGAAATAGCTTCGCTCTGGATAGACCCCTCGGAGTCCCATTGGTATTATGACTATGTGTCTATAGGAATCCGACATCAGGGTAGGTGTATTTGGTCTTAACCTGAGACTTGCACCGCTAATGCTTACGACAATCAATATACTTTAGTTGAGGTCGTCAATGACTCTAACCGGTTCTGTGTACGCCGAAGCTGAGTATATTGAGAATCGTAGAGTATTGGGTGTGATGTCAAGACGGAAGTATCACTCCAGTCATAGTGGAGATGATGTCACGCAGGATACGGTATTAGTACTCTGAGGTGCTGCAGCCATCGGGATATTATGACAAGGTCATGTATATCCGATTATAGAGACTAGTTACCAGACATCCGACATGTGCTTCGTACGGGGCAGACACTTATCCAGCCCTAGGCCTAGCACGTGACTATCCGATACTGGGCCGATATGCACAATACTACTGTATACTACGCCTGATACAGATCTATATATTCCTGTAAGAATATTTCCGGAGAATTGGGTAGGCATGGCGTTTTGCTAGAAGCCAACCTTGTCTTGTGAATCGGTAAAACGTAGTACTTGGTACTTACCTGTTCGGATAGTCCGACGACCGTATTTACTGCCAACATATCCAGGGATCTCATGGGTCGCTTCCCAATGATACACCGATGACGTATGACTCGCACTCATAATTAATCTGGGATTAATTTGATGAGAGAGAAAATTAATCTGGGATTAATTACGGAGATATTTTATCTGGGATAAAATATCGTCTAAAGAGAGAAAACGATTGATTTAGAATTAATCGGGTAAGTTGATATATTTGATATATCAATCGTAATTGGATTTTGACGCGAAATTGAAATTGGATTTTAATTCGGGCGAATGAATTAATTTAGAATTAATTCGTTAGCGACGTGAATAGTGAATTCGCTAGGCGTAATCATTTAATTACGACGCAACGGAAAATTCGCTAATTAGGAATTAGCGAACCCGAGCTCGAGAGTGATTGCGAGCGCATTCGTATTTCGAATTCGAGTGCGGCACGCAAGTCATATCAAGCGTCAAATCATTCATCACATCAAGCGTCAAATCAAATGTCACTTTGAGTGATGTGACAACTTGTCACTTGATTGAATGAAAGATGTGACTTGATGTGAGTTAGTGGAGTGGTTGGAATGTTTGGTAAATGAATTGATTTTAGAAATCAATTAAATGATTTACACCATTTGACTTTTGGAAAATTAATTGGTAAATCATTAATATATTTTGGAAAATATATAAACCAAACATTTACACTTTTCTAAACTAACTAACACACAACTTCTTCTCTTCTAATTCTCTCTCACCATTCACGCCCAAGGGGCTGTGAAAATGCTCACTGGTTTGCTTCAAAACCGTGAGCTTAGGGAGGCAATGAGTGTTGATTTTGTGGCAAAATCAAGTAGAGCTAGCACTCCGAGAGACATGGGAAGGTGTTAGGGAAACTCACCCACGAGCTGGGAATCGTTCGACGCAAATTCGAGGCTCAAATCTCAGCTCAAAATAGAAGACAATGGACTGAAATTCTGCTGCAGTGGGCGCCTAATTCAGTGAGCAATCTTGGAGTTTTGTTCGTCGTTTCGTCTCAACCGATCGATGTGAGTATTCCGCAACTCCTTTGATATGTATTTCACACTTTATCATGCAATCTCCTTTGTCACATAGTTAATTTGTACAACAACAACATGATCTGTACAAATAGTGACGCTATGGGTCATAATTGTCCAACATTATCATGATATTTAAATATTAATTTCTACTTTATTTTATCCTTGTGTAGACAGAATGTCTGTGTCGAACCCGCTTTCGCATATAATTGATACGTATAGGCTCCAGGGTGATTTTAACTATAATGTTTGGCTTATGAATCTCTGTATTCTTTTCCAAGCGGAGCAACTTGAATATGTTCTAGATCGTCCAATGCCCGCAAGGGTTTCAGATGATGCATTAGATGAAGAACATGAGACGTTCAACAGATGGAATGATGATGATCGGAAAGTCCGGTCATACATCTTGGGATCTATGGTACCAGAACTACAAAGGAAGTACATGTCGATGCTTGATTCCGGATCCATCTTGTTGCTTTTGAAGGAACTATTCAGTGATCGAACTCAGGTAGAGATGTATAGGGTGGCTGTCGAGCTTTTTCATACTTTCCTCTCGGAGGGAAAACCTGTTAGCCCACATGTGATGAAGCTAATAGAGCTCGAAAGGATGGATATTCCTATTGACAATCGCCTCGGGAATAGTGTGATTCTCGCGTCCTTTCCTAAGTTGTTCAAGGACTTTATCGTTAACTTTAATATGCATAAGATGCTTCCCACCTATTCTGAGTTGCACAATATGTTGTTAACAACTCAATAAGACTTGAATAAGAAATAGATCTGCATTCATGATCACTGGTGCTTCTTCTTCTGGACCTTCTCAGGCTTCTCAAAAGCCGGTTGGGAAGAAACATAAAAAGAAAAAGAAAGTTAAAGGTAAAGGTCCAAAGGTTGCTTCCGCAGGGGTTTCTAAACCTAAGGTGAAGACAAATTTTGCATAAGGAAAATGTTTCCACTGCGACATACTTAGACACTGGAAGCTTAAATGTCCAAAATATTTAGCTTTTTGAAGAAAGCTCCCTCAGGTATTTGCTTTCCTATTATTGACATTACACTTGCTTTTGATTCTAGTTCGATTGGGTGTTAGACACCGCTTGTCCTTCTCATATCTGCAATTCGTTGCAGGATCTGAGAGAAACTAGAAGACTAAAGCCTGGGGAGATCCAACTGCGAGTGGGGAATGAAGATTCTCTACAAGTTGAAGCAGTAGGAACTTTGTTTTTGAAACTCTCAGATGAATGTAATATTCGACTTAATAACTGTTATTTTGTGCCGAAGGATTTCATGTAAATATAAAAGATGGTCTTTTGAATTCATATGCTAATATAAATGTTTTTCTTGTTTCATGTCCCATGGTTGATGGACATTACATTCTTACAAAAAGTTGTGATATCTTTAATATAGAGAAATCTAAAAGGAAAATATCGGAAGAAATAAATAACACAGAACTTTGGCATATGAGATTAGGTTATATAGGCATAAAAAATGCCAAACCAAACTAGTTAAGGATGGTGTGATAGATGATCTAACCATAGAACCTTTACCAATTTTTGAATATTGTATTCAAGGTAAAATGACCAAATCTTCATTTAATGGTGTTGGACACCGAGCTAATGATTTATTGGAACTTGTGCATTCTGATGTATGTGGTCCTATAAATCATGCTGCAATGGGTGGGTTTCCATACTTTGTAAATTTTATCAATGATTTGTCACGATATGGTTATGTGTTTCTTATGAAACACAAATCGGAAACTTTTGAAAAGTTCAAAGAATAACGATTTGAAATAGAGAAACAAACCGAAAAAATCTTGAAATGCCTTCAATCAGATCGGGGCGGTGAGTACATGAGCAGTGAGTTCGTGAGTTATTAAAAAGAGAATGAGATTCTCGTTCAGTATGCTCCTCCAGGCACTCCTCAACACAATGGTGTTTGAGAACGGAGGAATCGAACTTTATTAGATATGGTTTGATCGATGATAAGTTTTACTGATCTACCAATATACTTATAGGGCCATGCTCTAGACACTGTCGCTCATCTTCTGAACAAAGTTCCATCGAAAACCGTTCCGACTACTCCGTATGAGTTATGGACTAGAAGGAAACCGAGTCTTAAATATGTTAAGATTTGGGGTTGTCTTGTAAGAGTTGCACAACGGGATAAACTTGCACCTAGAGGGTATAATTATCGATTCATTAGATATCCTAAAAACTCCATGGGATATAGGTTCTATGATCCCGAGAACCGAAATGTGTTCGTTGCTCAAAATGCAACTTTCTTAGAAACACAATTTGTGTTAGAAAGTGCAGATCATAGAATGATTGATTTAGATGATGTCAATCAAAGTAACATTGAATCGACGATAGAACCAGAAGTTTAGGAAGATGAGATATTTTTGACACAACCACCTCGTAGGTCAGAAAGGATATTGATACCCCCTATCAGTTACGGGATGTCATTTGATGATGCCATCGATGTTTTCTTAGTTGAAGAAAAAAATCTTTTAACCTACAGAAAGGAGATGTTAGACATCGATGAAGAAAAATGGCTGGAAGCTATGAAGTCCGAGATTGCCTCAATGCATGATAATCAAGTCTGGGACTTGGTTCCGCTCCCCGAAGGAATTGTTCCTATCGATTGTAAATGGGTTTACAAGAGGAAGCGGGGGCCCGATGGAAAGGTTGAAACCTTTAAGGCCCGACAAGAAGCAAAAGGATATACTCAGAAATCAGGTATTGATGATGAGGAAACCTTTTCTCCTGTAGCCATGCTTAAGTCAATCAGGATTTTATTAGCTATTGTCGGACACTATGATTATGAAATTTGGTAGATGGATGTGAAAACGGCTTTTCTGAATGGAAATCTTGAGGAAGATATCCATATGGAACAACCCGTAGGATTCGCATTCGCCAAAGATCCTAATCTGCTATGTAAGCTTAAAAGGTCTATTTATAGACTTAAACAAGCTTCCCGTAGTTGAAATATTTATTTTTACGATGTGATCATATCGTCTGGTTTCATTAAAAAATGAAGAGGATTCATGTGTCAATAAAAGGGCTAGTGGGAGCATGATAGTCTTCTTAGTGCTTTATGTTGATAATATACTTATTTTCTTAAACGATATAGGTATGTTACAATCTGTCAAAGCCTATCTTAGTTAGAATTTTCTCCATGAAGGATATGGGAGAGGCCTCTTAAATACTAGGTATAAAGCTTTATAAAGATAGAGCGGAGAGGCTGATACGACTCTCTCAGTCCAAGTACATTGATTTGATTTTAGAAAAGGTACAACTTTGTTGACTGTAAGACAGTCAATGTGCCTTTTAAACATGGTATTCATATGTCTAAGAAAATGTGTCCTAAGACAGATTATGGAAGAGCTAAGATGTTTAGCCAGCCTTATGCTTCCGCTGTTGGTAGCATAATGTATGCCATGTTATGTACTAGACCTGATATCAGCATTACTATAAGTGTTACAAGCCGTTATCAGTCTGATCCAGGTCAGGACCATTGGATGGCTGTGAAACATATTCTGAAATACCTTAAGGGTACAAAGGATAAGTTTCTCATTTATGGAGAAAATGACTTACAATTGAGAGGTTACGCGGATTCAGATTGTCAATCTGATCCAGATGATAGAAAGTCTACATCTGGGTTTGTGTTTTCTCTCAACGAAAGTTCCATTAAAGTTTGTAAAGTACGAACTGAGGAAAATATAGCGGACCCACTGACTAAAGCCTTAACTCCCAAGTTGTTTGAGAAACACGTGGAATCTATAGGTATTAGATACCATCGTGAATGGCACTAGATCAAGTGAGAGTGTTGGAAATGGTGATCGAGCACCATTCACTTTTTGTATTAATATTTGATATTTATGCAATATAATATTTATTTTATCATGATTATTTATTTTTATATATGGTAAAACTCTTACGTTATTTTATATATTGTAAATATAAGAGTTAGATTCCTCTAAGAGTTAGAGATTTCGAGTTTCACTCGGAACCTTATATGAAATTAGTAAATACCCGAGAGTTACAACCCATGGTGATATAGTTGCAAGAGTTGCAAATGGTGTTGAGAAATATCACGCATCTCTCGAATATAAATTATTCATGTTCTAGATATATTTACATGGGTCGGTCTTTATATTGGTAAGACTAGTGCATTGTCTATATATGTAATGGACATATGGTTTGTCTCAACAGACTGTGAGCTTAGCAGAAGTTCGTATAGAAATGAAGATATTCATTAGTTGAATGAGTATTGAACAAACTCATAAAAGATGACTAATAGATATTCCATAAAACTGTCAATAGTTATCTTTTCGAGTTGAGTAGTTATTGTGGTCTTTTGACTTGAGACACCACGGTTGTCTTGTGAGTGATCCTCTATGCCTGATACCATGCATGTCAGAGACCTTTCATGGTCTGACCGCTGGATGTCTGTTAGGTATAGACCGATGCTCACGAAGGTCGGTGTGTGTTAATATGAGGATTCGTCAGTCCATATGGTTGGATCATGTTTCCAGATATTTTTCAGAGTATATTCTGGAAATCTTTTGGCCAAAAGTACGTTGAAGAAATTATTTCTTTGACATTATAAATAATATTGAAAAGATTTTCGCATATATTATTTATTAATGGAATATAGTTTTTTGAAAAGTTAGTTTATATTGAGTAGATAAGGTTTTGACAGTATAACTATAACCTTACTCATTTGGAAACGGTAATGACGAAGGGATTATACATTAGGGTTTTAACCTCGACTTGTATGGTTCGACGTGTCATGTTGTTTAGTCATGATTTTTAGGTGGACAGTGTAAGACACAGATGTCGGCGACGCTGTTCTAGGCTCGCAGCCTAGTTGTGAGTACAAAATAACATAGAGTCGCCACCCAGTGTGAACCGGGACAAAGATTTAAGGCCGCACTCACCCCTTGCAAGGGAAGACCTCAAACCGTTGGGATCAGAATGGTCCCATACTTATGTCACTTGTAACGATATGATTTGTGCAATAAATTAACCGAGTCTACTCAACATTCATTCTCAAGGGTAACCTATGTCTAGTTTGTATTCATCAAAATAACTCATAATCTAAGTTTGCATGCTTGAAAGTAAGTCTTTAAACGGAAAACACAATACCACACAACGAGCATGTTGAACCATTAAACCAACATAAATAAATGACTATTTAAACATAAAAATAAATAAACAAAATATCATACATAAAAATAACGTGATCATGCTTTGAAAATAAATAATAAACTAAGCTAAATCATGCTTTAAATAATGAATAAATAATCTACAAACTACATCATGCTCAAATACAAGTTTGGATGAAACGAAATATGTGTCTCTCAAGTTGTACGTGGCATCATATCCCGAGTACAAACCGCACGACCGTCCATTCGGATTCGGCTACAAAATTTACGTCTGGGTTTCCATCCGATATACCACAAAAGGGAACACATATTCTGCTCATCCAACATTCACATCATGCCTCAACAAACAACTCACATGCAATAATATATTAAAATAAATAAAAGAAAGGAAAGATAATAAGTAAAAAGGGTGCCCTCAGGTCTAACCTCTTTTGTCGTCTCTCGAAAGCGCATTACACGGCCGTCGGAAGGGAGAATGCTCTGCAAATTTTCTGGTTCACTAATCCAATGTTTCTCCTCGCTGTTTCGCTGTCTGGGCTGCTGTTTTCACTCCGTTTCGCTGCTGTTTTTATTGTATTTTCTGGTCACTGTTTTTGGTAATTAGGGGACTGTTTGGTGGGTTATTTGGACTGGTTTGGGGGAATTTCTTGGCAGATTTCAGTGCAGTTTTTGGGCTGTTCGGGGGCTGTCAAGGGGCTGATTTGCGGCAGTGAGTGAGGGTTTGTGTGTGATTATTTGAGCAGTGAGGGGCTGATGTGAGTGAGCTACGAGTGGTAACAAATTGAAGGGCTTATGGTGCGTTGTTACGGCGTGCGTGAAGGGAGCAATGTGAGTGAGCTACGTGAATTGGGATGTGGCGTTTTCGTTAAGTGAGAATTTTGTAGAGGGGGCAGGTGGCAGTAAAGGGACTTGGCGTGAAGGCTTTATGGCAGGCTACGTTGGAGTGTGAAGTGCATGAGGGGCGCTAAGGTGAGTGGAATTTGTCCGTGCAGGTTGCGAAGAGGCTTAAGTGGCTGTTATTGGATTTGAGGGACGTGTGGAGCAAAGGGTTTTGTGCGTGGGATGTTTGCTGGTTGAAGTGGGCTTGAAGTAGTGGCTGTGACGTGATGGTTTATTTGCATGAGGGCTGCGTTGTTGTTTGATTAAGGATGAACTGTGATCATTTATTGCATGGATACTGATGCAGTCACTAGGTTATGGTGTTAGTCTCTAAGACATGCCCCAAGATCCTAAACATGATTCTATATGTGAAAAATCAAGAAAAAAATGGCGGAATCATTTATATTGATTTGTGGAGAAATTCGAAATCTCTTATTTGGATGAAGCTCCAATCTTGTTGTTTAGCCTTGGGTGAGTTTCCCTATCACCTTATTGACTCCTCCAAGTGCTAGCTTATGTTGGGTTTCTAGGTTAATCCCAAGATCATAATAAGCATAGAAATATAATGAATACGCAAAGAAGAGTGGCGGAAACACACTTACATTGAACGGCTTTGGATGTGATTATCAACAAAAACTTTTCCCTTTCTTGAAGCTCTCGGCCAAGGTGGATTGTTTTGATGAAGTTCAACAATCTCCAAGCTTCAAATGGATCCCAAGCTCTTAGATTGGTTTCCCTAACACCTTGTATCGATTCCTTGTTTGTGCTAGCAAAAGATGAAAGAAAATCAATCTTCCTTTCCTCTTTGGAGAGTCACGGCAATGGCAAGGATTTGGGAGAGAGAGTGTTTTCTTTTGTTTGCAATTTTTTTTCTAAAAACAAAATAAAAAACAATTACCAAAAATTGGTATAACCTTTCCAAAAAGTCAAAGCCAATTTTGGCTCCAAAATGGCATTAAATGCCCACACCAACCAACATCATAAATAGTGACTGCATGTCACTCACCAAAAAGGTGACTTGACATCTATCAGTAAAGTGACGAGTGATGTGACTCGTGATGTAAGATTCAAAATCAGAGTGGCGTCGCAAACACATTCCGGGCTCGGTTTCATTAATTCTGAATTAACGAGTTTTCCGTTGCATCGTAATTAAATCAAATTTAATTAAATAATCATGCCTAGCAAAATTACTATTCACATCGCTTGCGAATTAATTCTAAATCAATTTGTTAGCCCGAATGAAAATCTAATTTTTATTTCGCGTCGAAATCCAATTTCGTATAATATATCGAATATATTATTTTATCGATTAATTCCAAATTAATCGTTCTCTCCCTTCAAATAGTACTTTATCCTAGATAAAGTCTCTCCGCAATTAATCCCAGATTAATAAAGTTCGAATCAAACATCATCGGTGAATCTTCGAGAAGCAACCCAAGAAATCCATGGATATGTTGTCAGTAAATTCGGTCGTCGGACTATCCGAACACGTACTTACCTTGTACTATGTTCTTACCGATTTACGAGACAAGGTTGGCTTCTAGCAAAGCGCCATGCCTACTCAATTCTCCAGAAATATTCTTAATGGAATATATCATCTATGTCAGGAGTAGTATACGTAGTATTGTGTATTGCGATCCAGTATCGGATGTCACATGCAAAGCCTAGGGCTGGAATAGTGTCTGCCCCGTACGAAGCATATATCGGATCACTAGCAATTAGTCTCTTTATTATTAGATAATTATGACCTAGTCATATTATCCCGATGGTTGTAACATTTTAGAGAACCAGTTCTGTATCCCTGCGTGACCATCATCTCCATATGACTGAAGTGATACTTCCATCTTGACATCACACCCATTACACTACGATTCTCAATAAACCCAGAAGATGCGTACATAAAACCTATTAAAGTCCTGGACGACCAAAACCAAAGCTTATTGATTGTCGCAAGTACTAGCGATGCAAGTCTCAGGTTAAAACCAAATACACCTACCCTGATGCGGACTCCCATAGACACATAGTCATACTACCAATGGGATTCCGAGGGGTCTATCCAGAGCGAAGCTGTTTTCCGTACCATCGGTAAAACACAACCTCCTACCACACTTGCATAAGTATCCAATACTTAAATATATGAGAACTATGATGTTACGCTTCCATAACACGCACAAGTGTGATACTAGTCTATTCCGCATTATCGATGTCCAGTCTCGATAATACTACGACTAGGGATATTTAATGATTAAACCGTCGTGGATTGATACTGTCTCATATCATCTCAATCCGGAACTAATCATATGGACTTTCATCATTCACACATTTAAGTAATCTAATTACGAAATGATAAAAGGTAATTTCCTTTGCTACATAATTAATTTGTACAAAACCACAATGTCTTTTACAAATAGTGACGCTATGGGTCATAATTGTCCAACAATCTCCCACTTGGCCTATAGCTAGTCACTCAAGCATTTAACACCTGAACTATGTAAATATCGCTCAAACTTTTGCTGAGGAATGGCTTTCGTCAGCGGATCTGCAATGTTGTCCTCTGATGCGACCTTCTCGATCTTCACATCGCCACGATGTATGATCTCACGAATCAGATGGAAACGTCGAAGAACATGCTTGAATCGTTGATGAGACATCGGTTCCTTAGCCTGCGCTATAGCCCAGTTATTGTCACAATACAATGGAACGAGCTCAGCTGCTAACGGAACTACTCCTAATCCAATTAGGAATTTTCGGATCAAAACTGCCTCATTTGCTGCTTCAGCTGCAGCGATATACTCCGCTTCTGTTGTTGAATCAGCAACAGTCTCTTTCTTGGAAGATTTCCAGCTCACTGCTCCGTTATTCAAACAAAACACGTACCGTGATTGCGACTTATAGTCGTCTTTATCGGTTTGGAAACTTGCATCGGTATACCTAGTTACCTCAAGTTCTCCATCTCCATAGATTAAGAAAGAATCCTTATTTCGTCTAAAATACTTAAGGATATTCTTAACCGTTATCCAGTGACCTTCACCTGGATCGGCCTGATAGCGACTACACATGCTCAAAGCATAGGAGACATCAGGTCGCGTACATATCATGGCATACATGATCGATCCGACTGCCGAGGTGAACGGTATCTGACTCATGTTGTCTCTCTCATCTTGAGTTTTAGGATACATGTCCTTAGATAGAGTGACGCCATGTGACATTGGCAACATTCCCCTCTTGGACTGATCCATGTTGAATCTTTTCAACACTTTGTCAATGTACATGCTCTGGAAGAGTCCGAGCAGCTTTCTAGATCTATCCCGGTAGATCTTTATTCCCAGAATAAAGGCTGCTTCTCCCAGATCTTTCATGGAGAATTTTAATGAAAGCCAAGCTAAAACCGATGTTAACATGGGAATATCATTGCCCATAAGCAATAAATCGTCAACATAAAGGACAATGAAAGTCAGTGCGCTCCCACTAACCTTCTTGTATACACAAGGATCATCTTCGTTTTGAACGAAATCATATTCTTTTATGATCTCATCAAAACGTTGGTTCCAAGAACGCGACGCTTGCTTCAGTCCATAAATGGACTGATTTAACTTGCAAACCTTGTTTGCATGTTTAGGCACGACAAAACCATCAGGTTGTTGCATATAAACATCCTCCAATAGGTTTCCGTTAAGGAAAGCGATTTTGACGTCCATCTGCCATATCTCGTAATCGAAATATACAACAATAGCAAGCATTATCCGAATGGATTTAATCTTGGCAACGGGTAATAAATTTTCATCGTAATCGACACCATATCGTTGACGATACCCCTTCGCTACAAGCCTAGCTTTGTACATTTATACGTTGCCATCCATGTCGGTCTTCTTCTTGAAGATCCATTTGCAACCAATAGGTTTACGCCTTCTGGTGCATCAACCAATGTCCAAACTTGGTTGGTATACATGGAATCCATTTCAGAATTCACAGCATCTTGCCATAATTCGGACTCGATACCTTGTATCGCTTCCTCATACGTAGCCGACTCGTCTTCCTCAATGAGATTGATATCTACATGAGGTGAGATCAGAAACTCATACCTCTCAGGTTGTTTTCTGACTCTTTCTGACCTACGTGGTCATTTTGTATTCGAAGATTGTGTTACAGCTTCATCCCTGATGAACTATTCATGTTCCATTGAGGATTCTATGCCAGAAACAGTATCACTCTGATTTTCATCGAGTTCTACTTTCCTCCTACTTATCTCTACATTTAGGAATTCCTTCTCAAGGAAAATCGAATGTAAAGCTACAAAAACTTTGTTCTCTCGTGGGTGATAGAAGTAATATCCTTTGGTTTCCCTAGGATATCCTAAAAATAGGCATTTATCCGATTTGGGTTCAAGTTTGGTACCTTCCAAACATTTGACGTATGCCCAGCAACCACAAATCTTCAGGAATGAGAAACCCGGTTTCTTTCCTGTCCATATTTCTTACGGAGTCTGTTGAACAGACTTTGACGAAACCTTATAGAAAATAAGTATTGCACTGTTCAATGCATATCCCCAGAAGGAAATAAGTAGCTCAGTGCGACTCATCATAGACCTTACTATGTCTAACAAGGTTCGGTTTCTCCGTTCGGACACACCATTTAATTGCGGTGTTCCGAGAGGAGTCCACTGTGAAAGAATTCCATATTCTTTCAAGTAGTCAAGAAACTCATTACTCAAGTACTCGCCACCATGGTTCGACCGTAATGTCTTAATACTTTTACCGGTCTGTTTTTCTACTTCGTGTCGAAACTCTTTGAATTTCTCAAAAGTTTCCGACTTGTGTCTCATAAGAAACACATAACCATAACGTGATGCATCATCCGTAAAGGTTACGAAGTATTCATATCCACCTCTAGCCTGGCTAGAGATGGGCCCACAAACGTCACTATGAACAAGGGCTAACAGTTCGGTGGCGCGTACACATTTACCGCTAAAAGGTGATTTAAGCATTTTGCCTAATAAGCAAGATTCGCAGATGTCATATGAATTTGGATCAAATCAATCCAAGTACCCACTCTTCGAAAGTGTGGATATGCGAGTCTTTTTTATGTGTCCTAGATGACAATGCCACATATAAGTTTCATCTTTATGACTTACTTTAAGCCCTTTGTTTGTTACATTTTGAGATTGGTTTATATTCAAAATATAAAGACCATTATTTACAACAGCAGTGCAAATTTCTATATCATTTTTATACATAAAACACCCAGTGTTTCTAAATACAAAAGTGTACCCACATTGGGCTAACATAGATACAGAAATAATATTCCTAGTCAAACTAGGTACATAATAACAGTCTGTAAGTTCAAGTACATGCCCCGAGGGATGTTCTAAAACAAAAGTGCCAACGGCCAAAACGACGACTGGTGTCCCATTTCCAACACGGAGGTCAATCTCTCCTGAAGCCAGTCTCCTGCTAATCCGCAGATCCTGCACATCAGTACAAATGTGAGTATCACAACCAGAATCAAAAATCCAATTTTTAAAACTAGAAGTAGTCATGTTTATTTCTATAACAAACATACATGAGGCTGGTGCCTTGCCCACCTTTATCTCCTTCTAGAGCGTCTTGTACTCGCGGCAGTCACGTTTCCAGTGACCCCGCTTCCCACATGGAGGCATACATCATGAGATTTGTCCTTAGGCTTCCCAGAAGCCTTTGACGCTTTGCCCATGCCCTTCTTCTTATGCTTCTTCTTTTTAACACCTCCAGTCGCCTTGGGCCCAGCCCTCGGAGTCGGAGATATAGAAGTGAAGTACGCCTCGTGCTTCTTGCCCTTAAGAAGTTCCTTTTCTGCCTCTCGCAGCGTGGACATCAACTCTCCAAGAGTCTGCTATTGGTTCATCATATTTTAGTTCATAATGAACCCACTCCAAGTGTCGGGGAGAGACTGGAAGATCAAATCTATAGAAGTCTCTATCTCAAAGACAATCCCCATTTGTCCAAGCTGCTCGATATCGGTAATCATCTGTGTCACATGATGTTCAACAGATATACCCTCCGACATCCGAGCGCGGAAGAGCTTCTTCTTTAACTCATATCTTTGCGATCTAAGATTAGATCGGTGTAGATCATTCAACTTCGCCAACATAGTATAGGGATCCAATCCCTTGTTCTGTCGATGGAATTGCTGAGTCATAGCAGCAAACATGATAGATTGAGCAGTTGCGTTGTCATCGCGATGAGTCTTCCAAAGATCTAGCTCGAGCAACTGATCAGATCTGGGCTTAGGCCCAAGAGGTCTCTCTATAGTATATAGCAGCCTCTCGGATCTAAGTACTACCCTTAGATTCATATCCCAATCGGAAGAGTTAGTCCCGTTAAAGACATTATCGCCCATGATGATGTCTCAGACACTATTCTTTCCAGTCATTGTAATTGCGATAGTCAAACTATCCAATTAACAATGTAAGGGTACAGTCTAACTATTACAAGAAAAATAACATAATATTAGTCCAACTAATAAAATAATTTTGACGAAATAATTTGAAAGCGCATAAAGCTAAGTATTTGAACGAAATTGCAAATTCAATACTAGCCTCCCACTATTTTTCGGTGAGCCTCTAACCCTATGTGGAGTACTCGGGAAACCTAGTTTCCTAGTGGGCTAGGATCCCGTTAAATAACACACAACCTTGACTTTGGCCAATAAGCTGTATGATATTTAACTAGGTAGATCTCGAAGATCAATTGGATCTCATCCAATTCCTAGATCCGGTAGGTGGACCTCCAAGTCCGAACAATATATATATAATATATATGCCAATATATCCAATATATTTTCCTAACCTTTTCCACTGAATCAACTAAGCCTTGGCTTTGGCACAACAAGCTTAATGATTCCAGTTAAGCGGGACCCATTGACGTTGGAAAGATTCGTGATCAATGTCGATGGACAAGAAGTGATATTGACTTTGGCCAATAAATCACAACTTGGACAAGACACCGATATGGAACAAAGCTTTCATGATTCAAACACATCCGCAATTGACAAAGGTCTTGACTTTGGCCAACAAACCAGTGCCAATTTTGGATCTTGAGTAAGAATCACTCAATGGAAAGAAAACGCTTAATATATTTTGAGGGTTTTTCGCGTAAATTGGTAACCAATTTATTATCTTTGTTAGGTCTCATCATACACCCTTAAGCATGCATTCTAAAAGCATAATAAGGCGCGAAAAGTAAATTAATAACGATATGCGGATGAATATTTAACAACTTGTTCCTAGAACAAATCACTCTCTTTCCACTCCCCGGCTAGCACTATTCTACTTCTACCCAATTAAATAATACAATAATAGATACCTCATTAACATTGAGGGGAATTAGGTGAGAAGAGAATACAAAGAATCAATAAAGAGAGAAGGCTGGACACGCAGGTCCAATTTATAAATTCTAAATTTACAACAATTTCTAAAATTGCCCTTTCCCTTCTAATATCCATCTGATATACGTTATTCATTCATCACATCCATGTATTCATTCAAGCATGTTATTCAATCAATCTAATCAAATTAATTAATATTTGAATATTAGTGATCATCCAAAGTTCAAACAATGATTCGATTTTGCGCGAGTCCAACTCGTTTGAGAATAAGTACTCAAAGTACGAATTCTTGAATTATATCGAACTACTCTTTAAATCTAATTTAATTCGTATTCAATACTAATTCATTTATTTAATTCCAAATTAAATATCTACAATTTTTAATACGCTTTAACGACTTAGATTCCAAATCTAATCTTAATGGGTCTCAAAGCCCAATTAACATCCAATATTGTTTAATTAAAAGTCCAATGGGCTTTCATTTGATTTCATAAGGCATGGGCCTTGGTCAATATGGCTCAAACCCAAAAACCAAGGCCCAAGAAATGAATCACCCTTATTTTCCAAGAAACCAATTTTGGCCCATTAGGCCCAATTAAACATTTAAAGCCCATTTGTTATATTTGGACTTAATGGAATGATTTATGCCCAATTTGGATCCAATCCAATTGGCCTAAACCAACTTGGCCCGACCAAGTCCATAAGGCCAAAATACAATAATTACAAGCCCAATTCAAAATCAAGCCCAATTTATTAAATTCCAAAATTTCCAAAATTCATAATTTAATAAACCAAAGTGTTTAGCAATGATTAATATATTAAATTAAAATTTCCAAAATACTAGTCTAATCCATTAATCATGCTTATTATCCTCAACTCATGTCCAACATAATTGATTCAAAAAATCATCTCATTACATGATCTATAGCTCACGACATTTGTGGGTTTTATTTGTCCGATTTCGCTTTCAATCTGATTGAATCTCAAATCAACATTACCAAATTGTTTCAAGTCATCCAATGATCAAAGGAATAAAAAATACCATGACTAATAAGGGTACCAAACTCTCGGCCAAGCCAAGATAAAGGGGAAAAATTGATCCAATTAATTTTTCATGAAATTGATCATAAATAACTCAAAGTCATCCATATACAAGCATGCTCAAACAAGTAATTTAGTCAAAACATGCTCAAAATCAATTTAACCAAATTTTACCCTAAGTTATTTCATGCTTAAAATGGCTCATTGATACCATTGTTGGGTTTCTAGGTTAATCCCAAGATCATATTAAGCATAGAAATAGAATGAATACGCAAAAAAGAGTGGCGGAAACACACTTACATTGAACGGCTTTGGATGTGATGATCAACAAAAACTTTTCCCTTGGTTGAAGCTCTCGGCCAAGGTGGATTTTGTTGATGAAGTTCAACAAGCTCCAAGCTTCAAATGGATCCCAAGCTCTTAGATTGGTTTCCCTAACACCTTGTATCGATTCCTTGTTTGTGCTAGCAAAAGATGAAAGAAAATCAAGCATGCTTTCCTCTATGGAGAGTCACGGCAATGGCAAGGATTTGGGAGAGAGAGTGTTTTCTTTTGTTTATAATTTGTTTTCTAAAAACATAATCAAAAACAATTACCAAAAATTGGTATAACCTTTCCAAAAAGTCAAAGCCAATTTTGGCTCCAAATTGGCAATAAATGCCCACACCAACCAACATCATGAATAGTGACTGGATGTCACTAACCAAAAAGGTGACTTGACATCTATCACTAAAGTGACGAGTGATGTGACTCGCGAGGTGACTTGCGGCCGCACTTGATTCGAAATCGAAGTGGCGTCGTAAACACATTCCGGGCTCGGTTTGGTTAATTCCGAATTAACGAGTTTTCCATTGCGTCGTAATTAAATCAAATTTAATTAAATAATCATGCCTAGCAAAATTACTATTCACATCGCTTGCGAATTAATTCTAAATCAATTCGTTAGCCCGAATTAAAATCTAATTTTAATTCCTCGTCGAAATCCAATTTCGTATAATATATCGAATATATTATTTTATCGATTAATTCCAAATTAATCGTTCTCTCTCTTCAAATAGTAATTTATCCTAGATAAAGTCTCTTTGTTATTAATCCCAGATTAATAAAGTTCGAATCATACGTCATCGGTGAATCTTCGGGAAGCGACCAAAGAGATCCCTGGATATGTTGGCAGTAAATCCGGTCGTCGGACTATCCGAACACGTACGTACCTTGTACTACGTTCTTACCGATTTACGAGACAAGGTTGGCTTCTAGCAAAGCGCCATGCCTACCCAATTCTCCAGAAATATTCTTAATGGAATATATAATCTATGTCAGGCGTAGTATACGTAGTATTGCGTATTGCGATCCAGTATCGGATGTCACATGCAAGGCCTGAGGCTGGAATAGTGTCTGCCCCGTACGAAGCATATATCGGATCACTAGCAACTAGTCTCTTTATTATCGGATAATCATGACCTAGTCATATTATCCCGATGGTTGCAACCTTTTAGAGAACCAGTTCTGTATCCCTGCGTGACCATCATCTCCATACGACTGAAGTGATACTTCCGTCTTGATATCACACCCAATACACTACGATTCTCAATAAACCCAGAAGAGGCGTCCACAGAACCTGTTAAAGTCCTGGACGACTGAAACCAAAGCTTATTGATTGTCGCAAGTACTAGCGATGCAAGTCTCAGTTTAAGACCAAATACACCTACCCTGATGCGGACTCCCATAGACACATAGTCACACTACCAATGGGATTCCGAGGGGTCTATCGAGAGCGAAGCTTTTTTCCGTACCATCGGTAAAACACAACCTCCTACCACACTTGCATAAGTATCCAATACTTAAATATATGAGAACTATGATGTTACGCTTCCATAAAATGCACAAGTGTGATACTAGTCTATTCTGCATTATCGATTTCCAGTCTCGATAATACTACGACTAGGGATATTTAATGATTAAACCGTCGTGGATTGATACTGTCTCATATCATCTCAATCCGGAATTAATCATAAGGACTTTCATTATTCACACATTTAAGTAATCTAATTACGAAATGATAAAAGGCAATTTCCTTTGCTACATAATTAATTTGTACAAAAACACAATGTCTTTTACAAATAGTGACGCTATGGGTCATAATTGTCCAACACCTTAGTTGAAATTTCGAAGCAAAATTTCACCATTTAAGGGAGAAGTTTTCGGCCATAGGAGATGAAGAAAGAGAGTGTGAGTTGTTTTACAAAAATTTGGTAGTTGTGGGTTTAAGGCAGTTCAATAATATAGCCAACTACTTACATCAACTTTTGACCATTGATATAAGTCATGTGGTCGCACCACATTTAAATTAAAAAATTATGTTGGCTTCCTCAACACACAACTAGACTTGGGCCCGGGTTCATTTAATTCTGATTAAACGAATTTTCCGTCGCTACATAATTAAATCTAATTTAATTAAATAATTATGCATCGCAAAATTATTACAATAGTCGTTTTCAAATTAATTCAAAACTAATTCGTTCGCCCGAATTAAAATCTAATTTTAATTTCGTATTAAAATCTGATTTCAATTAATATATCTGATATATTATTTTAGCCCAAAATAAATAAATGAAATAGAAAAATCTAATTTAACTATTAAATTTATTTTATCGATTAATTCTAAATTAACAGCGTTCTCTCTTCTATAGGAATTTCATCCCAGATTAATTCTTTCCGCAACTAATCCCAAATTAATTTTCTCTCTCATAATTAATCCCAGATTAATTCTTTCTAAGTCAAATGTCATTGGTGAATCTTTGGGAAGCGACCCCAAGAGATTCTTGGATATGTTGGTAGTAAATACGGTTATCGGACTATCCGGACACGTGCGTACTGTAGGAAATGCTTTCCTCACGCAGCGGAAGCGATTAGGCACACGGATCGACCTTGAAATTTTTTTCTGCTTTCCATTCCGTAAATCCGAATGGAACCAGCATATATATTGAAGTTTTGCTTCTGTTTCGGACAAGATCTCATCCCCGGAATGCGCCCAAAACAGTCCCCGAACTGCAGTGAAATAATGGACTGTTTTGGACCCGTTACACAACCGAACTGCACACAAATCACCCACTGAATTGCGTGAACTGCAAGCGTGATATAGGTCTGATTTTTCCACTCAAAAAAAATCCTAACTCAGCCCCAAAAAGTCCACAAGGTGTTTCCCAAAAACCCGAATTAAAACAAAACAAATCGAGCCCCGATTATAACAAGTGAAGTGCGGTAAAGAGGTATTATTGTTCCTCAATGCCGTGACTTATAAGAGTGAAGGAGAAGATGATTTTTTCGTCACCACAAAGTCTTCCGAGCCATATCTCGTTACCAACGGAAAGTAGTGTGGGCTACACACACAAAACAAATCCCTAAACGTTTTAGAGATTTAATCACACATCAAAAATATTTTCTTATTCTTGTTCTTCAATATCGTTTCTAAACTTTTGAGAGAATAGAGAAAAAGAAGAAGATGCCTAGGGTTGCTAGAATGAGAGAGTCCTCTCAAAGAAAAATTATGTTTTTCTTTTTATACTTAGGGTAATTTGTTTCCTAAAATAAATCAACCATTCCCCTCCCTAATAAGCAAGAATCGGCCAAGGTATGGTTTATTTCAATTTTTGTAACATCAAATATTCAATTACAATTATTGAAAGGATGTTACAAAATTAAATAAGAAATTAACAAATTTGAAATTCATAATTTCCAAATTAATGCCAAGGATTTTATTTGTTTCCAAAATAAATAAATCCATTCCCTTTATGCTTGAGGAATTCAGCCACTACTAGGGAAAATTGATTAATTTTGTAGCATTAAGTATTCAATTCCATAATTGAAATATATGTTACAAAATTAAAGAGTTACCAACTTTCATAAAGGTGTAACTTCCAAATTTAATTCAAAAGTTTCCAAAACCCAAATTTGGAATTCCAATATTAGCCTTCATTAAATTACATCATATATAATTTAATTACTAACAATAAATAATTATCATATAATCATTTATTATATAAATCATATATTAACTTTTAATATAAAGTTATAAGTGTGACAAATAATATTATTAATCATATTAATAATATTTATACCTTTGTGACTATATAATTGGACTATCCAAGTATACTAAATCCGTTATAGTAAATCGAGCTAGCATGGGGACCAAATGGACCTACGGTTCCGAGCTCAAATAATCTCGAAATATTAATTAAGCTCTTAATTAAATATTTCGAATTATTAACTCTGGGTTTTTCCACTAAAAACCCAAACTTGAACTCTCGTTGCCGTAGATGATATATTAAGCCGAACCAAGACAGTGTCCATCGATATAGTCATTACATACGAATTGACCCTTCACGAGTATCTCGTAATTAGAGCCGGGTCATAATGTCCGTTATACCCCTCTAATTACTTTTACCTTAAGTACCATTGATTCTCTAATGAACAATTTATTCATAACTATTATGAATTTTAATCTTTCTATTCCTAATAGAGAGACTTGAGCGCTCAAATCGATCAAGTACCGAATCAACCCTTAAGAAAGATACTCATCTACTTCTCGGAAGAAGGAGTGAACTCCATGTCTATGTAAAACGTTCCCACCTACAAAACAAACTGTGTCCCCAAAGTATGTAGCTATTGGTCGGGACTCCTACACCAACCTCACCTTTGTAAATCAAATGACACAGCCTGCCATGCAGGAGTTCCTAGTACACTCAGGATTAAGATCAATCCATTTATGACCATCAAGTAGATTGAAATGACTTTCTTTGCTTAACGAATATTATAAGAGTGTCATTTCCATCCGGGTCAAGTCATATATGATCGCATCATACAAGGTGCCTCCATTCTTATAACTCTACATGGACGATCCGGATCAAGATCGCCATACAAATATAGAATGGACCGTAACTATAGATAAACCACAAACAAAGTACCCGCTTTGTTTGCTCTCAATGGACTATTTAAGATTACTAACTTCAGACTTAAATCCTCATGTGTATGACACTCATACACTAAGTCTTAAGGTACATAAGTAATCTAGGGTATTTAAGATGATATATAATATGCGAAGATTAAACAAAAAATTTGATAAATGAATAATGCATAGTTTTATTTCAAAACACATAAAACTGTTTACATCATATGTAGCTCTAGGGCATATATTCCAACAATCTCCCACTTGCACTAGAGTAAATGTGATATGTCTCGTAATCCTAGACCATCTAGGTGACCTTCAAAAACTTTAGCCGGCAAGGTATTTGTAAACGGATCAGCCAGGTTATCTACGGATACAATCTTTGTGACAGTAACGTCTCTTATCTGAACTATCTCCCTAATGAGATGATATTTCCTTTCTATATGCTTTCCCCTTTTGTGGCTTCTTGGTTCTTTGGAATTTTCCACCACTCCACTATTATCACAATAGAGTGAGTGGTTTATCCATATCTGGAACAACTTCCAGATCTCCCAAGAATTTACAGAGCCAGACTGCTTCCTTAGCTGCTTCACAAGCTGCTACATATTCAGCCTCCATGGTGGAGTCAGCAATACAAGATTGCTTTATGCTCCGCAATACTATAACCCCACCACCTAGGGTCAACACTGATCCAGATGTAGATTTCCTAGAATCTACATCTGTCTGAAAATCAGAGTCTGTATATCCTCTTAGGATCATATCCTCACCGGAATATACAAGCATATAATTTCTGGTTCTCTTAAAATACTTGTGAACATGTTTCACAGCCACCCAGTGATCCAATCCTGGGTTGGATTAAAACCTACTGACTACTCCCACTACAAAACAGATGTCTGGTCTCGTGCAAAACATAGCATACATGAGACTACCAACTGGTGAGGCGTATGAGATATGTCTCATTTCCTTAACATCTTGAGGTGTCTTATGAGACTGTTCCTTTGACAAATGAATTCCATGCTGATAAGGCAGATTATCTTTCTTAGAATTCTGCATCCCAAATCGCACAAGGATCTTGTCGATATATGATGTCTGAGACATAGCTAACATTCGTTTCTTGCGATCCCGAAGTATCTGAATCCCAATAACATAATTGGCCTCTCCCAAATCTTTCATTTGGAATTGGTTAGCTAGCCAGGTTTTCACGTCTGACAATATCTTTATATCATTTCCAATGAGTAAAATATCATCGACGTATAAAATAAGAAAAACCACATTCCCGTCAATGACGCGCTTGTATACACAAGGCTCATCAACATCGTGCTCAAAATCATAAGACTTGATCGTTGTATCAAATCTTATATTCCAAGATCGAGATGCCTGCTTGAGTCCGTAAATGGACCTTTGCAGCTTGCAAACCTTTTCCTCTTGACCTTGGGCGATGAACCCCTCTGGTTGTATCACATAGATACTTTCATCAAGATTGCCATTCAAGAATGCAGTTTTGACATCCATTTGCCAAATTTCATAGTCATAATATGCGGCAATGGATAGAAGAGTGTGGATGGATTTAAGCATGGCTACTGGCGAGAAATTTTCCTCATAGTCAACTCCCCTTTCTGGGTATAACCCTTGGCCACTAGTCTATCCTTAAAGGTCTGTACCTTCCCATCTGATCCCCTCTTCCTTTTGTAGATCCACTTGCAACCTATGGGTTTCACCCTATCAGGTTAGTCTACAAGTTCCCAGACCGAGTTGGAGTGCATGGACTCCATCTCTAGGTTAATGGCTTTGAGCCATTCCTCTTTTTCAGAATCATCTATTGCACTACTGTAGGTCAATGGATCAACTATGCCATCGCTGGATGCGACAACTTGTGCCTCTCCAACCCCTAAGTAGCGATCAGGTTATCGTACAACCCTCCCACTGCGTCTATGGGGTAGATCATTCTGACGAGCTTGCAACACCATTTTGTTGTGGTGTTCCAGGCGCTGTGAACTGGGATACTATCCCATGCTCAACTAAGAATTCGTCGAAATCTCTGTCGAGGTATTCCCCTCCACGATCTGATCGTAGAGTTTTGATTGTCTTTCCTAATTGGTGTTAGACAGTAATGACCCATAGCGTCACTATTTTGTAAATGATATTGTATTATTGTACAAAATTAACTATGTAGTAATGAAATTGCCTTTTACCGTTTTGTAATTTATTTACTTTGATATATAAATGGTAAAAGTCCCTATGATTAATTCCGGATTGAGATGATATGAGACAGTATCAATCCATAAAGGTTTAATCATTAAATATCCCTAGTCGTAGTATTATCGAGATTTTACATCGATAATGCGGAATAGACTAGTA
Source organism: Zanthoxylum bungeanum (assembly GCA_019454045.1). NCBI lineage: Eukaryota > Viridiplantae > Streptophyta > Magnoliopsida > Sapindales > Rutaceae > Zanthoxylum > Zanthoxylum bungeanum. The sequence goes on along the minus strand of SKCR01029332.1, from coordinate 64,025 downwards.
CTGCACTTGTGCGTGTTGTGAGGCACAACAGCATAGTTCTCATATATTTGAGTATTGGATACTTATGCAAGTGCGGTAGGAGGTTGTGTTTTTACCGATGGTACGGAAAACAGCTTCGCTCTGGATAGACCCCACGGAATCCCATTGGTAGTATGTCTGCGTGTCTATGGGAGTCCGCTTCAGGGTAGGTGCATATGGTCTTAACCTGAGACTTGCATCGCTAGTACTTGCGACAATCGGTAGACTTTAGTTTGGTCGTCCAGGGCTTTAACAGGTTCTGTGTACACCTCTTCTAGGTTTATCGGGAATCGTAGTGTATTGGGTGTGATGTCAAGACGGAAGTATCACTTCAGACATATGGAGATGATGATCGCGCAGGATACAGAACTAGTACTCTATAATGGTTGCAACCATCGGGATAATATGACAAGTTAGGATTATCCGATTCAAAGAGACTAGTTGCTTGATGTCCGATATATGTATCGTACGGGGCAGACACATCTCCAGCCCCAGGCCTTACATGTGATCATCCGATACTGGATCAGTATACACAATACTACGGTATACTACGCCTGTTATAGATCTTATATTCCAGTAAGAATATTTCTAGAGAATTGGGTAGACATGGCGTTTTGCTAGAGGCTAACCTTGTCTTGTAAATCGGTAAAAACGTAGTACTTGGTACGTACGTGTTCGGATAGTTCGACAACCGGATTTACTGCCAACATATCTAGAGGTCTCTTGGGTCGCTTCCCGAAGATTCACCAATGACATATGATTCGAACTCAATTAATCTTGGATTAATTGCGGAGAGACTTTATCTTGGATAAAGCACTATTCAAAGAGAGAGAAAGATTAATTTAGAATTAATCGTCAAAATTATTATATTCGATATAATAATCGAAATTCGATTTCGACGCGAAATTAAAATTAGATTTTAATTCGGGCAAACGAGTTAATTTAGAATTAATTCGTTAGCGACGTAAATAATAATTTCGCTAGGCGCAATTATTTATTTAAATTCGATTTAATTAACGTCGCGATGAAAGTTCGGTATTTCGAAAATATTGAACCCGAACGCGTGAGTACACGTGGGCCCACTTTCATTTGGAAATGTGTGGGGCCCACATGACACATGTCATTATATGCATTATTTAATTGTTAATACCTTGCATGGTGATAGTGTACAATACACTCAATGGTATTGCATGGAAATTGAGTGTTTGACACTCTAAGCCATTGCATGATTTGTGTCATAAGTTTATTATTAATTTAATAAATATTATGGCATAAATATAAATTGATTTTTGTAACAAAAAAATCATAACTCTCTCTCCCTCTCATGACCGAAACTTCACTGCAGTTTTGGCTCTCCATTTTTCTTCCATTTTCTTAAGAACTTTGTGAAGAAAGTGTATAAGTTTAGAACTTTAATACACATCTTTGGCTAGCACCATCAAGGGATCATACAAAGGTGTTATGGGAAACTAATCTTTGAGCTTGGAGTGATCAACAAAGCTTGGAGCTTCTTTTCTTACCTTGGCCGAATCATCCAAAGCACAAAGGAGGTGGTTTTATTTCATCAACGCATCCGCATTCTGATCTTTGTGAGTATGATTCCGCCATACTTCATTATTGTTCATTCATTTATATATATTTGTTTGCTCTTTTGATCTTGGGACATGGATTAGAATTTCCAACAATTGGTTCTCAACCTCAGCACGATACTCTTTGAACTTTTCAAAGGTATCTGATTTGTGATGCCTTAGGTAGACATACCCATATCTTGAATAAACATCAATGAATGTGACGAAGTATTCATAACCACCTCGTGCTCTTACATTCATCGTTCCGCAAACGTCCGAATGTATTAGCTTAAGTGGTTGACTGGCTCTTATACCTTTTCCAGTAAAAGGTCTCTTGGTCATTTTTCCTTCTAAATATGATTCACAAACTGGTAGAGTCCTGAGCTTTAACTGGTTTAAGGCTCTGTTATTTATCAATCTATTTATCCGGTCAAGGTTAATGTGACAAGTCTAAGATGCCATAGATATGTGTCATCGTGAGAAATCTTTGGCCATTTAGTTTTAGGTTTCTCAACCTTAAACATTTCAGCATTGAGCAGTGACCTATGTGTTAACGGTCTTAACACATACAAGTTATTTTCTGAGTTTCCTATCCATATAGTTAATCCATTTCTACCAATAACAACCAAATTGCTATTAAAAGAAACTGAATAACCATCATCCAAAAGTTTAGAAACAGAAATCAAATTCCTGCGAAAACCAAGAATGAATAACACATTGTTCAAATTTAAATAACTATTATTCATGAAATTTAAACTAGAAACTCCCACTGCTCTTACTGAAACGGCATCCTCTGTCCCGATCCTCATGGTGTAGTCACCTTCAGCAAGGTCCCTCCATGAATCAAGTAGCTGGAAAGAAGAACAAACATGGTTAGTGGCTCCAGAATCAACAATCCAAGCGAATTTATCATCCTCCACTAATAGAGATTCAATAACGAGTAAATCATATTTACCTGTTTCCTTTTTCTCATTTAGCTCAGCAAGGTATTTAGGACAGTTCATTTTCTAATGCCCATTCTTGTTGCAGTGGAAACATTTTCCTTTGGGCTTGGTATCCTTGGAGCCTTTCTTGTTTTTCTTCTTCTTCATGGGCTTTCCTTTAGCCTTCCCAGTGCTTTTCTTCTTCATCTTTGCAGATTTATAAGACTCGGCAACATTTGCCTCTGCACTGGATTTACGAGGATCGACAAGCATGGACTCGTAATGGGTGAGCTCATTGAGCAGTTGGGTTAAAGTAAAAGTCAACTTGTTCATAACATAGTTGCTTTTAAACTGCAGGAAACTCTTCGGAAAAGTTTCCATAATCATGGTCACATGGCTACGCTCGTCAATACGAACTCCATGGGTTTCAGCAGTGTTGAGATAGGTCATCATCCTCAAGAGGTGCTCTCTGACTGATGTCCCATCCTTCATCCTAGCAGTCATCGCTGAGACCATTGCCTCATGGCGTTGATGCTCCGAAGGCTGCCCAAACATGCCCTGCAATGACTCCATCATCTGAGATGCTAGAGCCATAGGTTCATGCTTTGCAGCAAGAACCTAAGACATCCCTGCTAGCAAGTAGCAGCGGGCTTTCTCGTTTGCTGTGACCTATTTCTGGTAGGTATCGCGTACAGTTTGGCCAGCATTTCTGGCAGGCTCGGGAGGACGTTCCTCCGTCAGGACAAACTTTAGGTCTTCACAGACCAGGATAGCGTTCATGTTAATTTTCCACTTAACATAGTTTTCTCCCGTTAATTTATCGTTTGAGAGTATGGAAATAATTGGAGAAACCATGGCTGAAAAATAAAATAAACATGCATTTAACATTCATTCATCACATATTAAAATCATCAAATAATTTTAGCATAAAATTAAACATGATGCATGAACCATGAATAATGAATTAGAAACCTAAGAGAATTACTATGCTACGGAAATCTGTCATCCCACAAGTAAGTGCCGCCGTAGGGTAGGTCAAGTACTTACATGATAGATCGAGACAATCTCAGTCAATTTAATATATATGGGAACAACTCTTATTCCTATATTAACCAACTACCGTTTCATACGATCAAGGAATTTTATTAACTGTTAATTATTCCTTTGTGAGCGTAACCCATCGTTTCGGGATTCTTGGACTTAACGAGTGAAGTGCCGCCGTAGGGTAGGTCAGTTCACAAGATACATCTAGAATCCATATCCTCTCGGAACCCAAACCTGATATTGACTCAAATGGACACCATCCATAGGGAGACGAAAACAAAGCCGTATCGAGGCGCATTTTGATTATCACGTTTTTTGACTAACAACGGAGATCGTGGGATATACTTTCGTATATCCCTCTCCCACTCACTATTTTAAAAAAAATTAAGGTTTCTATCTAAACTATCTAATATTTTATATTAACTAGTGTGGATAAAATTATGGCGGCCAAATCATAATATTTTATTTACACTAGTTTGTCATAAGTGAGCTAATCAATTTTAACTATTAAAATTGTATCACTAATATCTCATTAGTCTCTACTAATAGTTTTACTCAATTAAACTAATTTAATTAGAGTGGTATTAGTGAGCTATTATATTTTAACTCTTAAATACTAGACACTAAAAAAATTTAAAATTTATGGAATTCTATAAAGTCGAAATTTTAATTAAACATTTTAATAAATCTTAGTGCGTTATAAAATCCAATGGTATGTGGAATTGTATCCCAAGTGCAGACCATATTACCGTCCATTCAGATTCAGCTATGGAATTTATATCCGGGTTTCCATCTTATATACCAATGGAATTTATTATGCACTAATTAAGCTCAATATATTAGAATTCAAATTTTAAACCATAAATCCAATTAATCCAATTAATTGATTTCTATGCATATCATATTATAATTTAAACATTTTAAATTACATAAAATCATATTTTTATGTGTATAATGATAATGCATCTATGACATGTTATGGCATGTAAAATGCAAGAGTGGGCACCCTAAGCTATATGACATGTTATTCAAACAATTCGAAATAAACATACATATAACAAAAAAATTATTTTGTATTGACCGGGCTCTTATTTTTCCTATACTAATCTAAGTAGTACAAAATATTTACCAAGGCATTCTTTGGTCTTCAAATCCGGCTCCAAAGAGGTGTTGGCTCCTTTTACGACTTCCGTGCTACAAATTACAAAGATTGAAATTTTACATTGAAAAAAAAAATTACAACAACTGTAAACAATGGCCTTATGGCCTTACATCCCAAAAACAAAACCAACTACAAAAATAAGAGCAGGAAAAATTTACGACCAATGCAAAATCCATTCATCACATGAAATTACAAAAACATTCATCATATGAATATCACAATGTGCCTACTCATATAAACATGCATATAATATTTATAACTCATATAAATATATTAAAAACAGAAACTTTAAATGAAAAAGAAAAAGATTAAGAACACTTTTCAACCTCGCTCTAGATGCCAATTGTAGGAAACGATTTCCTCGCGCAGCGGAAGCGATTAGGCACACGGATCGACCATGAAATTTTTTTCTGATTTCCCTTCCTTAGAGCTGAATGGAACCAGCACATATACTGAAGTTTTGCTTCTGTTTCGGACAAGATCTCTGCCCCGGAATGCGCCCAAAACAGTCCCCGAACAGCGCTCAAACTGCAGTGAAATAATGGATTGTTTTTTACCCTTTACATAACCGAACTGCACACAAATCACCCACTGAATTGCGTGAACTACAAGGGTGATACAGGTCTGATTTTTCCACTAAAAAACAATCCTAACACAGGCCCAAAAATTCCCCAAGGTGTTTCCCAAAAACCCGAATTAAAACAAAACAAATCGAGCCCCGATTGTAACAAGTGAAGTGCGGCAAAGAGGTATTATTGTTTCTCAATGCCGGGACTTATAAGAGTGAAGGAGAAGATGATTTATTCGTCACCACAAAGTATTCCGAGCTATATCTCGTTACCAACGGAAAGTAGTGTGGGCTACACACACAAAACAAATCCCTAAACTTTTTAGAGATTTAATCACATATCAAGAATATTTTCTTATTCTTGTTCTTCAATATCGTTTCTGAACTTTTGAGAGAATAGAGAAAAAGAAGAAGATGCCTAGGGTTGCTAGAATGAGAGAGTCCTCTCAAAGAAAAATTATATTTTTCTTTTTATACTTAGGGTAATTTGTTTCCTAAAACAAATCAACCACTCCCCTCCCTAATAAGCAAGAATCGGCCAAGCTATGGTTTATTTCAATTTTTGTAACATCAAATATTCAATTACAATTATTGAAAGGATGTTACAAAATTAAATAAGCAATTAACAAATTTGAAATTCATAATTTCCAAATTAATGCCAAGGATTTTATTTGTTTCCAAAATAAATAAATCCATTCCCTTTATGCTTGAGGAATTCGGCCACTATTAGGGATAATTGATTAATTTTGTAGCATTAAGTATTCAATTCCATAATTGAAATATATGTTACAAAATTAAAGAGTTACCAACTTTCATAAAGGTGTAACTTCCAAATTTAATTCAAAAGTTTCCAAAACCCAAATTTGGAATTCCAATATTAGCCTTCATTAAATTATATCATATATAATTTAATTACTAACAATAAATAATTATCATATAATCATTTATTATATAAATCATATATTAACTTTTAATAAATAGTTATAAGTGTGACAAATGATATTATTAATCATATTAATAATATTTATACCTTTGTGAGTATATAATTGGACTATCCAATTATACTAAATCTGTTATAGTAAATCGAGCTAGCACGGGGACCAAATGAACCTACGGTTCCGAGCTCCAAAATCTCGAAATATTAATTAAGCTCTTAATTATATATTCTGAATTATTAACTCCGGGTTATTCCACTAAAAACCAGAAGTTGAACTATCATTGCCGCAGATGATATATTAAGCCGAACCAAGATGGTGTCCATCGATATAGTCGTTACATACGAATTGACCCTTCACGAGTATCTCGTAATTAGAGCCGGGTCATAATGTCTGTTATACCCCTCTAATTATTTTTACCTTAAGTACCATTGATTCTCTAATGAACGATTTATTCATAACTATTATGAATTTTAATCTTTCTATTCGTAATAGAGAGACTTGAGCGCTCAAATCGTTCAAGTACCGAATCAACCCTTAAAAAGATACTCATCTACATCTCGCAAGAAGGAGTGAACTCCATGTCTACGTAAAATGTTCCCAGCTACAAAACAAACAGTGTCCCCAAAGTACGTAGCTATTGGTCGGGACTCCTACACCAACCTCACCTTTGTAAATCAAAGGACACAGCCTGCCATGCAGGATTTCATAGTACACTGAGGATTAAGATCATTCCATATATGACCATCAAGTAGATAGAAATGACTTTCTTCGCTTAACGGATATTATAAGAGTGTCATTTCTATATGGGTCCAGTCCTATATGATCGCATCATACAAGGTGCCTCCATTATCATGTCTCTACATGGACGATCCGGATCAAGATCGCCATACAAATATAGAATGGACCGCAACTATAGATAAACCACAAACAAAGTACCCGCTTTGTTTTCTCTCTATGGACTATTTAAGATTACTAACTTCAGACTTAAATCCTCTTGTGTATGACATTCATACACTAAGTCTTAAGGTACATAAGTAATCTAGGGTATTTAAGATGATATATAATATGCAAAGATTAAACAAACAATTTGATAAATGAATAATGCATCATTTTATTTCAAAACACATAAAACCGTTTACATCATATGTAGCTCTAGGGCATACATTCCAACACGTACCCTGTACCACATTCTCACCGATTTATAAGAAATGGTTGGCTTCTAGCAAAGCACCGTGCCTATCCAATTCTCTTAAAATATTCACCGAGGAATATCATTTGTATCTGACGTAGTAATACTAATATAATGTAATGCGTAATACGATCCAGTATCGGATGTCACATGCTAGGCCGAGGGCTGGCTCTGTGTCTGCCCCGTACAAAGCATATATCGGATCCCGAGTAACTAGTCTTTATAATCGGAAAGTCATGACCTAGTCATACCATCCCAATAGCTGCAGCTTTTAAGAGTACTAGTTCCGTATCCTGTGTGAACATCATCTCTATATGACTGAAGTGATACTCCTATCTTGACATCACATCCAATACACTACGATTCTCAGTAAACCCAATACAGGCATACACAGAACCTATTAAAGCTCCAAACGACTAATACTAAAGTAAACTGATTGTCGCAAGTAATAGCGACGTAAGTCTCAGGTTAACGATCACATACACATACCCTGATTTGGATTCCCACAGACACATAGTCATACTACCAATGGGATTCCGAGAGGGTCTATCCAGAGTGAATTATTCCCGGTCCAACGGCTAATAAAACCTTTTATTACACTTGCATAAGTATCCAATACCTAAATATATGAGAACTATGACGTTAAGCTTCTATAACGCACACAAGTGTAATACTAGTGTATTCCGCATTATCAATGTCCAGTCTCGATAATACTTCGACTATGGATATTTAATGATTAAACCGTTCGTGGATTAGTATTGTCTCATATCTTATTAATCTGATTTAACCATATGTATTTTTATCATTAATATATATCCAAGTAATCTAATTATAATAATGATAAAATAACAATTACCTTTTGCCATATAGTTAATTTGTACAAAAACACAATGTTCTTTACAAATAGTGATGCTATGGGTCATAATTGTCCAATATATGGAGTCCACCAGTTCAAGTCCGAAAGAGTGAAAGTCTAGTCAGAGTCAAGTAGAAGTCATGTATTAGTCTTGGGTAATGTGATAGTCCTTGTAAGCACGTGTATTAAGTGTACAATTATTGATATTGAGTTTGTATTTCATGTTGTCGAGTTTGGGCATTGGTCCCATACATAAGATTCTGATTAAGAAAAGAATAATAGTGCAGTTTTTAGATTGAAAGCTAGAGGCTCAGGGGAGTAGTAAGGCCTATTCCCTGCCTGTAGCATCTACCAGATCGGGGATGTTGCATGATTGATAAATATTAAGGAACTCTGGGATATGGAATACCCGATATAGTTTACAATGGGGAAAATAGTAAATAACAGAGATACCTATTCAGAGATTTCCTATGGAATGTATATACTCATCCCTCTACTTAGAGCTCAGTAAGGAGAAGAAACAGTGAAGAAATAAATTTGATAAATTAAATGAAACACGAGATAGCTAGACAGCCGAACCAATGAGTTCAACGGAGCATAGATAAGAAACATGAAATAGGATAGTTTGAAGTCATGGTGACTCTAGCCAAATCTAAAAGTCATCATTGTATTGGAGACCCTTAAGAGAGTTAAGGCTCAAAAGTACGAAGGGACCAGAGAGAGCAACTCTCATAAATATAGTAAATAACTGTTGTGATATTTTCTATCATACCGCAAGTGTACGGTGTCAATTCTTAGTAAAGATGATTGGAGAGTGTCAAACCCACAGTTATTGCGTTAACTCGCACTAAATACTACAATTGAAAATCCTAACTTTATTTAGAAAACAAATATTAAGGATTTTAATAAATAAATATAAAAATAATTAGATAGGAGGAACTAATACTATAGAGATTCTAAAGTCTAATTTCACCTATCTATCCCATATATATTTGTCATGCCAATTAATCATTGTTCAGTTATATTTTTTATAAGTGAAGACTCCAAAAATATCCACTCCCTCTCTCGAGTATCAGTGAAAATATCATTAACTACAGACTTCGATATCTCTATAAAAATCTAATAGTTAACAACTCATTACGCTTTATGATTCTATATTAATGACTTCAAATGAACTTATATATTCTCTCAAACTCTATCAAACTCCTAAGTTATATTCTCTAGATCTATTCAAAATCCACTTTCTCGAGTGATAGATTCTAAACATTCATCATCTTAATTGTGGCCAGCAACCAAGAAGCATTAAACTCAAAAGAATACAAATAAATCAATAAAACTTAATAACAAAATCGAAAATTAAAACAAAGGTTCAAACATCAGTTACATCATTCTCCAGAATTAAGGAGTAGTTCATGATTTAAGATAAAACAATGATAAACAAGTAATGAATCTAATGGAAATCATTAGAGTTCTAAGAAATAAATAAGAAGATAAAACCCGAATTGAATCTCTTCCTCTTCGGACGTCACCGCATTCGTCTCCTCTTGTCGCTCTTCAATCATCCTCCTTGGATCTCTCTAAAATATGTTTTCTTGTGTTTTTTGCTGTGTATTAGCCTTCCATTCTTGTTTGGACGAACTAATTTATTTATAATAAAGTATGGTGGCCATTGGACATGTAACAATCCCTAAAATCCTGTTTCTGGTACGCGCGTGGCGCTCAGGCGCTGATAGATTGGCGCCGCAGCTCCAAAGCCCCTGGATTTTGTATGGAACGTATAGATCGTTTTGGTTAGATGCAAATCGATATATTATGGGTCTCATAACTCTTTCTGAATCAAAAGTTATAGCCTTTTTAAATTCAGTGCGCATCTGATGCTGTTTTTTGCCTGTTCTTGAGTTCGATGCTCCCAATAGGTCCCGAAACACACTTATTTGCTCCATTCTTGATGTTCTAATGCTTCCTACAAATAAGACATAAAATAAACTATAAATGACACTAAATGACTCGAACCATATCAAAATAATAGGCTAAGAATGCCGGAATAAGTGGGTATAAACCACACTTATCAAAAACCCCCAAACTTAAGCTTTTGCTAGTCCCGAGAAAAAGAAAAAAGAAAAAATAAATTAATAATTAAAAAAATTAACTAGGCCACTTTCGTAGGGATCACGATTGCATTTAGGTATGCAACAAGCCTTTAAACCCCTAGGCAGCCCTAGTGGGCGAGTTATAGTCTCGTGAGGGCTTACATCGACGATTCCTACAAACGTCATTCACACACAATCATGCAAAAGTATAAAACAAATAAAAATCAAGTTAAATAATCCCAATAGTTATGCATAAAATTGTCCTCAAACAGTGCTTATCAATGAAATCAGAGAACCTTCAAAGTATGCAATTGCGACTTAAATCCAAATTCTTGAATAAACCATATAAGCCAGACTCAATGTGTGTGTGTAAAGGTTCATTCACAACTTGACTCATAAGTAAGCCAATTCAATGATTTCGTCTCAAAAATTGAGATCTGATGTGTCAAACCAACCTAGATATCCCATTATTACTCTGAATTTGCCTTTATTTTCTTAGTATGGTACGATTTTATTTTCTTCTTTTTCTGGTCTGTTTTTTTTTTTTTTGCATTCTTTTAAACACACCTATCCCTTAAGGTAGCATTTCTCCTTATGGTGGTCCTAATACTCGCCCATAGGTAGCTTCATGCTTATCGGTTATAGGTGATTTTTTTTAATCATACAATAAAACATAATACTTGCATATTGAGATAGATATCTAAGCAAACGGTCATTCATCGGCATGCAATTTCTTCAACTAGTCACTTTGTTAACTACTTAAGTTCGTACTACTAAAAAACTGTTATTAAGTGTTTACGAGTCTAACCTAGATCATCTACTCCAGGCATCAGATAAAAATCAATTGGGACTTATCGTTTCTAAAATTTCATCAAAAAAAATCAAAATTCATCATTAGACTTATGCTTTACTATCAAAGATATAAAAACAAAAATAATTTTTATTATATATAGCAGGAACAACTACATGCACACACCCCCAAACTTAAAATTTGCATTGTCCTCAATGTAAGATAAATGTAAAGAAGCAAAATTAAGGAACAACACTACCGTGCATGGAGTTGATCAGGCTCCTGTTGGACAGTTATGACCGATAGCGTCACTATTTGTACAGATCATGGTGTTGTTGTACAAATTAACTATGTGACAAAGGAAATTGCTCTTTTATCATTTGTGATTAGATCACCAAGATCTATATATGATGAAAGGTCCATATGATTAATTCCTGGATTGAGATGGTATGAGACAGTATCAATCCACGAAGGTTTAATCATTAAATATCCCTAGTCAGAGTATTATCGAGATTAGACATTGATAATGCGAAAAAGACTAATATTACACTTGTGCACGTTGTGGGGGCATAATGCCATAGTTCTCATATATTTGGGTATATGATACTCATGCAAGTGTAGTATGAGGTTGTGTTTTACCGATGGTACATAAAACAGCTTCGCTCTGGATAGACCCCTCAGAATTCCATTGGTAGTATCACTATATGTCTATGGAAGTCCGAATCAGGGTTGGTGTATTTGGTCTTAACCTGAGACTTGCACCGCTAATACTTGCGACAATCAATATACTTTGGTTTTGGTCGTCCAGGGCTTTAACAGGTTCTGTGTACGCCTAATCTGGGTATATTGAGAATCGTAGTGTATTGGGTGTGATGTCGAGATGGAAGTATCACTCCAGTCATAGTGGAGATGATGATCACGTAGGATACGAAACTCGTTCTCTTATATGCTGCAGCTATCAGGATATTATGACTAGGTAATGTTTATCCGATTATAGAGACTAGTTACCAGAGATCCGATATGTGCTTCGTACGGGGCAGACACAATTCCAGCCCCAGGCCTTGCACGTGACATCCGATACTGGATCGAAATACGCAATACTACGTATACTATGCCTGATATAGATCACATATTCCTCTAAGGATATTTCTGGAGAATTGGGTAGGCATGACGCTTTGCTAGAAGCCAACCTTGTCTTGTAAATCGGTATAACGTAGTACTAGGTACTTACGTGTTCGGATAGTCCGACGACCGGATTTACTTCCAACATATTCGGGGATCTCATGGGTCGTTTCCCGAAGATTATTAGATGAGAGAGAAAATTAATATGGGATTAATTACAGAGATATTTTATCTGGGATAGAATATTAATAATGAGAGAGAACGATTAATTTGGAATTAATCGATAAAAATAATATATTCTATATATTAAACGAAATTGAATTTCGACGCGGAATTGAAATTAGATTTTAATCCGGGCGAACGAGTTAATTTAGAATTAATTCGTTAGCGACGTGAATAGTAATTTTGCCAGGCAAAGTTATTTAATTAAATTAGATTTAATTTCGTCGCAACGGAAAATTCATTAATTTGGAATTAGCGAATCCGAGCCCGGGAGTGTTTGCGGGTGCACTCGCATTGTGAATTTAAGTGCGGCCCACAAGTCACATCAAGCGTCAAATCATTAGTCACATCAAGCGTCAAATCACTTTTCACTTTGAGTGATGTGACAATTTGTCACTTTATTGATTGATGGAAGTGGTTGGAAATCATTAATTGCTTTTGGCTCCAAAATTATGTTTGACTTTTTGGAAAAGGTTTTTACAATTTTGGATTTGATAAAAGTGTATTAGATACGCTTTTCTCTAACAACCAACATAACACACATTTCTCTCTTCTCTCTTCTCTCCTTCACGCCCAAGGGACTAATTTCTTCCTCCATTTCACTGGTTTATGCAGAGAATGATGTAGAGAAGCAAGGTGATTTTTGTGGCAAAAATTACCAAGTGCTAGCACACATTCGGGGTCTTGCGAAGGTGATAGGGAACCGCACATGTGAGCTTGGAATCATCATTCGAAAGCTTGAAGCTTGGAGCTTGGAGATGGCCGAATCTTTTGGAGCCCAAAATTGTCACTGTCGTGAGCCTTGGAGGAGGAAAGCTTGAAGTTTTATTGTTCCTCGCATCGCTCAACTGATCATTGTGAGTATTCTGCACCTCCTTGATGTATTCACATGTATTTTCAATGCTTGACATGATCTTGGGATGCTTAGAAAAACCCAACAATGGTATCAGAGCCAAGTTAAAGCACGAACTTGAATTTAGGGTTAAAATTCGGTAAATTGAATTTGAGCATGATTTGATAAAAATTTTTGATTGAATATGCTTGAATGATGTTTAATTGAAGTTGTATTGGATCAATTTCATGAAAATTGGATTGGATCATTTTTCCCCAATTTTTTAGGCTTGGCCGAGAATGATGAACCCTAATTGTCTTGGTATTTTTGTGTTTTTGATCATTGGATGAGTTGGAAAATAATTGGGTAATGTTGAATTGGATTTAATTGGAATGAATTCGAATCGGACATAAAAATACCCAAAATGTCGAGACTACTATAGCATGAAATGGGTTTGATTTTTGATTAAAATATGTTGGACATGTATTTATGTTAATAAGCATAATTAATTGTGTAAATTGATATTTTAGAAATGTTAATTTGTGGTGATTAATTATGGCAATACACTTTGGTTAATTGAGTTATAAAATTTGGAATTTGGTAATTTAATTAATTGGGCCTTAAAAGTTGTAATTGGGCTTTAATGGGCTTGGTTGTACCAAGATGGGTTTAGGCTAAATTGGTTGGATCCAATTGGGCCCAAAACCATATACATAAAGTCCAATTATGATTAATGGACCTTTAATATTAATTGGGCCTAATGGGCCTAAATTGGTTTCTAGGCATATAATGGTGATTCCTTAAATGGGCTTTGGTATTTTAGTTTGACCCATATTGACCAAAATTCCATGCCTTAAGAAATTAATTAAAAGCCAATTGTACTTTAATTAAATTAACATTGGATGTTAATCGGGCTTTGAGACCCGTAGCGATTAGATTTTGAATCTAACTCATAAAGGTTCGTTAATAAAGTGTAGTATTGAATTAGTATTAAATGCAAGTTAAATTGGATTTAATTATGTAGTTAAATATAATTCAAGAATTCGTACTTTGAGTACTTATTCGAAAAACGAGTTGGACTCGTGCAAAATCAAATCGTTGTTTGAACATTGGATGGTCATTAATAATCAGATTAATTAACTGGATTAGATTGATTGATAACATGCTTGTGTGAATACATGGTTGCGATGCATGAATAATGTATATCGGATGGATATTAGATGGGTGGGGCAATTTTTAAAATTGTTGTAATAAATTTAGAATTTATTAATTGGACCTGCGTGTCCAGCCTATTACCTCCTTACTCTTTGTATTTCTCTTCTCACCTATTCCCCTCAATGTAAATGAGGTTTCTTTAGAAGTGTTATGTAACGGGTTGAAGCAAATACTTGTGCTAGTGGGAGAGAAGAAATGGGGAGATTTGTTCTAGGAACAATGTGTTAAGTATCCATCCGCATATCATTATTATTTTATTTATATGCGCCTTATTATGTGTTTATAATGCATGTTTAAGGGTGTATGATGATGAGACCTTAACGAAGACAATAAATTGGTTGCCAATTTGCACGCGAAAAACCCTCAACATAATATTAAACGTTTTTCCTTCCATTGAGTGATTCTTACTCAAGATCCAAAGTCATGACCTTTGTCCGTCGAGGATGTGTTTGAATAATGAAGGCTTTGTTCCATATTGGTGTCTTGTCCAAGTTGTGATTTGTTAGCCAAAGTCAAGATCACTTCTTGTCTATCGACATTGATTACGAAGCTTTCCATGGTCAATGGGTTCCGCTTAACTGGGATCACTAAGTTTGTTGTGCCAAAGCCAAGACTTAGTTGATTTAGAGGAAAAAGGTAAGGCAATATATTAGATATATTGGCATATATAGGATATATGTTTCGGACTTGGATGTCCACCTACTGAATCTAGGAATTGGATGGGATCCAATGGATCTTAGAGATCTACCTAGTTAATTATCATACAATTTGTTGGCTAAAGTCAAGATTGTGTGTTATTTAACGGGATCCTAGCCCACTAGGAAACAAGGTTTCCCAAGTACTCCACAGAGGGTTAGAGGCTCGCCGAAAAATAGTGGGAGGCAAGTATTAAATTTGCAATATTCATTTAGTAACTTGCCATTCACGCTAATATCATATTTAGTCAATATAAATTAATATATTAGTTGGACTAATATTTAATTGTTGTTTTAATTAAACAGTGTGACTGTATTCAAACAATTTCAATTAATAGTTGATTTTATAATTGGATTATAGTAATCAATATAATTGAATTTAATCTATTTAAATTATAGTTGATTATATAGTTGGACTATAGTAATCATTATAATGAATAGTACCTTCAAAATCGTTGATTAAATAGTTGGGCTATTAGAATCAAGATAATTGAAAGATTAGTGTTTAAAACATAATCCTGGGTGAAAAATGTTTTAAACGACTTTAATTTTCAAATTGGGAATAAAATTTCAGGATGGTCCTGGAAACTAATAAATTACTTTATTTGATAAAATAACATATTAGGCCTAAGCCCGAGTTAAGCAAATAGTAGAGCATGATATTTGGAATATTCATGTGATGATAACTTTAGTGCTTAATTCGTTATGCTTGCCAAATAGACTCCTTAATTTCTTAATCAGAACTAAGGATTAGATCCTTAAACTATGATAATGAAATTAAAGGATCTTCATAGATCTATTCTTAGATCTTAGAATACTAAATTGCAATAGTAAACTCTTGGAGAGTTAATGGCTATTATCAAGGAGATAAAGTCAAAGTTTGCAATTAGGCAAGAAGCGCAATGCGCACTTTACTTCGATATTCTAGAAGGCCAAAGGCTTCTGGAATGTAAAAAAGGGCAAAGGTAAAATCATTATAATCTTCTGGGAAGACAAAAGACATATCCCAAAATGTCTGCCTAAATTGTGGCAAACGGGGACACGAAAGCGTGACTGTCGTATGGACAAGGCAGACATGAAGGAATTGAAGAACGGGCAAGGCTCTGACTTCAAATATGTTTGTCATAAAATATGTTCACTGCTAGAATTAAAATTGGATTTTGGATACTGGATATGGTACATAATTATGTACTGGTGTACAGAATCTGCTGAAAAACAGGATACTGACTTCAGTTGAGATTAATCTGCGAATTAAGAACGGGACGAAAGTCGATGTTTTAACCATAGAAACCTAAGTTTAGGAACTACCCTTCAGGTGTGTACTTAAATTAGGAAACTGTTACAATGTAACTAGTTTTACTAGATACGTTATCTCTATATCAGGGTTTAACCCGTTGCGGGTATACCTTTATATTCTATAACACTAAAGTGTTTCACATTATAAAGATGATATTGAGATAAACACATTAGATGTGAATAACAGAATTTATATTTTGAATATAAATAAATCTCACACATATAATATGCCAAATAAATAGCTCAAACTGATTTAATCAGTTGAGACTTATTTGTGGCATTGTTGTATGGGACATAATTAAACAAGACTCGTATATCCACACCCTCGAAGAGTGGATACCAGGACAGATTTGATTCTATTCAAATAATGTCTACGAATCTAGTTTATTGGGCAAAATGCCTATAACACCTTTACTTGGTAAAAGTGTAAGTGCCACCGATCTGTTAGCCCTAGTTCATAGTGAAGCAAGTGGGCCATATCTAGCTAGGCTAGAGGTGGATATGAATATTTCGTAACCTTTACGGATGTGGCATCGTGTTATGGTTATATGTTTCCTTTGAAACACAAATCTAAAACTTTTAGAGTTTCGACACGAAATAGACAAATAGATCGGCTAAAGTATAAAACCATCACGGTTGGACCATGATGAAAAATACTTAAGCAATAAGTTTCTCAATATACTTGAAATGGTATAGTATTCTTTCAATGAGGACTCCTTCCGGAACACGTCAGTATGACGGTGTGTCCGAACGGATAAACCGAATTTTGTTGGACATGATAAGGTTAATCATGAGTCGCTCTAAGCTACCATTTCCTTCAACAGATACGCATAAATAGTGCTGAACTTATTTAGAATAAGGTTCCATAAAATCTGTTAGATAGATTTCATATTAGATATGAATAGGAAAGAAACTGGGTTTTCTCATTCCTGATGATTTGGGTATGCTAGGCATATGTTTGGATGATACCAAACTAGAACCCAAATCGGATAAGTGCCTAAGTTGTGGGTTATCCTAGGTAAATCAAAGTATAGTACTTAAACATCTCACAAGAGAACAATGTAATCGTTGCTCGCCATGCGGTTTTCCTAAGAGAAATACCTATATGCAGTGGTAAGTGGGAGGAAAGTAAAACTCGATGAAAATCAGAGTAATACTGTTCCAGGCACCGATTCCTTAATGGACCACAAATAGTTCATCTAGGATGAAACTATACCAATAATCTTCGAATACACAAGAACCGCGTAAGTCAGAGAGAGTCAGAAAGCAACCTGGGTATGGGTTTCTGATCTCACCTCGAAAGGATGTCAATCTTATTGAGGAATACGAACTGACTACGTATGAGGAAGTGATACAAGGTATCGACTCCCTATTATGGCAAAGTGCCATGATATCCGAAATGGATTCCATGTATACCAACCAAGTTTGGACACTAGTTGTTCTACCACAAGGCATTGTGCCTATTGGTACTATATAAGTCTTCAAGGAAGACATACATGGAAGGCAACATACCAACGTACTAAGCTAGGCTTGTATCGAAAAAGGTATCGTTATCAACATTTTGTCGATTATGATGAAACTTTTTACATGTTGCCATAGTAAATCCATTTGGATAATGCTTGCTGGTGCTGCATGTTTCATTTATGAAATATGGCAGCTGAACGTCAAAATCGTTTTCCTTAAACGGAAACCTTTTGGAGGATGTTTATAACATCCTGACGGTTTTGTCGTACCAAAACGAGCAAACAATGTTTGCAGGTTATTCGATCCATGGATGGATTAAAGCAAACATTGCGTTCTTGGAACTATCGTTTTGATGTAATCATAATGGTATATGATTTAATTCAAAACGTAAATGATTCTTGTGTATATAAGAGGGTTAGTTGTAGCGCACTGACATAAAAGTCTTAAATAATGATAACATGTCATTTCTTGGAAATGAAATTTCCAAAACAACAATCGGTGAAAGCTTAGCTTTCATGGAAATTCTCCGTAGAATTCTTGGGAGAAACAACCTTTATTCTATGAATAAATATCTACTGGGATAGATCAAAAAGTTGTTGAAAATCTCCGAGAACTCATACATTGAAATAAATGTATGCGACCTGGTGTCTCATATGCTTTGAGCATATGGAGTAACAATCAGGCCAATCCAAGTGATAGTCACTGGATTGATGTTAAGAACATTCTTTAGTATCTTAGAGGAACTAAGGATGCTTTTTTATATTATGGAGATGGAAAACTTGAAGTGATTGGGTTCACTGCTGCAAGTTTCCTAACCGATATATAAACGACTATGAGTCGTAATATTGGTACTATAAAGTTTGAATAACGGAACAGTGAGTTGGAAATCTTCCAAGCAAGATATTGTTACCCAATAAACAACAAAAGTTGATTATTACTGCAGCTGAGGCAGAAATAGAAGCCATTTGGGTCGATAATAATCTAATTAGATTTGATATAGTTCTGTTAGCAGCTGAGCTAGGCTTCACCGCAGGCTAAAGAATTAATGGTCTCATCAATGATCCAGATATATACTTCGACTATTCATCTGATTCGTTCGGATCATACATCGTTGCGATGTGATGATCGTATAAATCGCATCAGATGATAATCATGCAAATCTGCTGACGAAAGTCTTTTCTTAGTAAGTTTAGCGAACCGTACTTAGCTCGGGTACAGGACACTTGAGTGACTGGCTATAGGCCAAGTGGGAGATTGTTGGACAGTTATGTGTGTCTATCAATCAATCAATCACATCAATCAATCACATCACTCAAAGTGACATTTGATTTGACGTTTGATGTGACGAATGATTTGACGCTTGATGCGACTTGCGACGCCGCACTCGAATTCGAAATACGAATGCGCTCGCAACCACACTCGGGCTCGGGTTCGCTAATTCCAAATTAACGATTTTTCCGTCGCGTCGTAATTAAATGATTACGCCTAGCGAATTCACTATTCACGTCGCTAACAAATTAATTCTAAATTAATTCGTTCGCCCGAATTAAAATCCAATTTCAATTCTGCGTCGAAATCTAATTTCGTTTAATATATCGAATATATTAATTTACCGATTAATTCCAAATTAATCTTTATCTCTCTCTAGACGATATTTTATCCTAGATAAAATATCTCCGTAATTAATCCTAGATTAATTTTCTCTCTCTTCTATATAATCCCAGATTATTTAAGAGTGCGAGTTATGCGTCATCGGTGGATTATCGGGAAGCGACCCATGAGATCCCCGGATAAGTTGGCACTAAATACGGTCGTCGGTGTATCCGAATCACGTACGTACCAAGTACTACATTCTACCGATTTACGAGACAAGGTCGACTCCTAGCAAAGCACCAAGTCTACCCAATTCTCCGGACATATCCATTTAAGAATATTTAAGATCTGTATCAAGCGTAGTATACCATTGTATTGTGTGTATCGGCCCAGTATCGGATAGTCACGTGCTAGGGCTGGGGCTGGATAAGTGTCTGCCCCGTCCGAAACACATATCGGATGTCTGGTAACATAGTCTCTATAATCGGATATTCATGACCTGGTCACAATATCCCGATTGGATGCGCATCACTCAAGAGCACTAGTACCGTATCCTGCGTGACATCATCTCCACTATGACTGAAGTGATACTTCTGTCTTGACATCACACCCAATACACTACGACTCTCTGATAAACCCAGAAGTGGTGTACGCAGAACCGGTTGAACCCCTGTACCACCAAGACCAAAGTCTATCGATTATCGTAAGTATTAGCGATGTAAGTCTCAGGTTAAGACTATACACACCTACCTTGATTTCGGCCTCCCATAGACACATAGTCATAATACCAATGGGATTCCGAGGGGTCTATCCAGAGCGAAGCTGTTTCCCGTACTATCGGTGAAACACGACCTCCTATCGCACTTGCATAAGTATCCGATACTTATATATATGAGAACTATGCCGTTGTGCCCTCACAACGCACACAAGTGCAATACTAGCCTATTCTGCATTATCGATGTCCAGTCTCGATAATACTCCGGCTAGGGATATTTAATGATTAAACCTTCGGGGATTGATACTGTCTCATATCATTCTCAATCCAGGAATTAATCATAGGGACCTCTCTTCATTTATATATCTATGGTGATCTAATCACAAATGATGAGAGTGCAATTTCCTTGTCACATAGTTAATTTGTACAACAACACCATGATATGTACAAATAGTGACGCTATGGGTCATATTATCCAACAAGTTATGACCCATAGCGTCACTATTTGTACATATCATGGTGTTGTTGTACAAATTAACTATCTGACAAAGGAAATAGCTCTTTTATCATTTGTGATTAGATCACCAAGATGTATAAATGATGAAAGGTCCATATGATTAGTTCCTGGATTGAGATGATATGAGACAGTATCAATCCACGAAGGTTTAATCATTAAATATCCGTAGTCAGAGTAATATCGAGATTGGACATCGATAATGCGGAAAAAACTAGTATTACACTTTTACGTGTTGTGAGGGCATAACGACATAGTTCTCATATATTTGGGTATAAGATACTCATTGAAGTGTAGTAGGAGGTTGTGTTTTACCGATTGTATGAAAAACAGCTTCGCTCTATATAGACCCCTCGAAATTCCATTGGTAGTATGACTATGTGTCTATGGAAGTCAGAATCAGGGTAGGTGTATTTGGTCTTAACCTGAGACTTGCACCGCTAATACGTGCGAAAATCAATATACTTTGGTTTTGGTCGTCTGGGGCTTTAACAGGTTCTGTGTACGCCTCTTCTGGGTATATTGAGAATCGTAGTGTTTTGGGTGTGATGTCGAGATGCAAGTATCACTCCAGTCATAGTGGAGATGATGATCACGTAGGATACAAAACTCATTCTCTTATATGCTGCAGCTATCGGGATATTATGACTAGGTCATGTTTATCCGATTATAGAGACTAGTTACCAGAGATCCGATATGTGCTTCGTACGATGCAGACACAATTCCAGCCCTAGGCCTTGCACGTGACATCCGATACTGGATCAAAATACGCAATACTACGTATACTACGCCTGATATAGATCACATATTCCTGTAAGGATATTTCTGGAGAATTGGGTAGGCATGGCGCTTTGCTAGAAGCCAACCTTGTCTTGTAAATCGGTATAAATGTAGTACTAGGTACTTACGTGTTCGGATAGTCCGACGACCGGATTTATTGCCAACATATCCGGGGATCTCATGGGTCGCTTCCCGAAGATTCACCGATGACGTATGACTCACACTTTATTAATCTGTGATTAATTAGATGAGAGAGAAAATTAATCTGTGGAGTACAAATGAAAGACACCGCCCAAAAGGTTGACAGAATGGAACTCCCATTCAAAGTCCAGCACCATACGAGACCTCCTGATTTTCTTTCTTTCTTTTCAGGAACCACTGGAACGACAAAGTTTAAGAAGGTGGCACAAGCACTGACTGAGACAAAATTCTTCTTGCCACTTTACTATTGGAAGAAACCCTTCAAAAACAACGCTAATGGGATTGTCTTTAATCGGACATCCAAAACCACGTTGAAACCTCTTTGACAGATGGATTTCAGTCACGTCTGGCTGAAGATGATAAATTTAGAGCTCGCGAGGAGGCAACCTAAGCAAAAAAATATTATTTTTATTTTTATATTTTATGTATACATGTTGTAGAGTTTTTATTTTTGTGTGTTATTTTTGCAGGGAAAAACATAGACAAAGTACTTTAAGCAAAGTAAACTAGTGGAAACGAGGTTATCACGGAATAAAGTTTGACAAAATTGCGAAGTTAAAAAGTCAATTCAGTACAGACGATGAAGTAAAGAGTAAACTCTTGGTACGCGTCCTAGTGGATAAATTTGTCACATTACTCGATTTTGCCAAAAAAAAAGATGTTAAATGGCCCTTAAACGAAATCACGGTAACATTGTTCCACTATCTTTAATTTATTTTTTGTAATGCATTGGGGACAATGCTAGGTTTAGGTTTGGGTGTGAGGTTGTTTATGTTTATTTGTTTTCTCCGTCATTTTTTTCGTTCCTGCATGTTTTTTCATTCCCTACATGTTTTGTGTCTTCCATGTTTTGTGTGTTATACTTTGCATGTATTTTTTATTTTAAAAAAAATAAAAAAAAGGAAAAAGAAAAAAAATTAAAAAAGTATATAGTTTAATGATGAGATTGTTTGTCTTAGTAGAAAGTTTTAGGAAAAGATAAATGCTAATTTCACTTTTATCCTATACTTTGAACCTAATATCTAGGTCAGACTCATATGCACTTTAAAAAAATAGTTATGTAGCAGTTAAATAATAAGGAATTGACAAAGTGACTAGTTAAAATATTCAGTGGTTGATGAATGACCGTTTGCTTGAATATATTTTTTTGTATGCCATTATTTTTGATGTGAGGAATGATGATAAAAAAATAATGTATATTAATAAATAACATATGAGATCCGAGTAATTAAGTCCGTAGGGATATCTTAACACTTAGTGCCCCTAAAACCAAGTGGTTTGGGAGTCATTGGCCTAAAGCTTGCTATATGGATTAAAGATGTTATATATATATATATATATGACATCCGAGATCCGAGTAATTAAGTCCATAGGGGTGTCTTAACACCTAGTGCCCTAAAGCCAATTGGTTTGGGAGTCACTGTCCTAAAGCTCGCTACATGGATTAAAGATGTTATATTAAAAAAAATATCACATACATGTAGACACTGTATTTTTTCATAAGCCTGATGATGAGTCTCGTATGGAGGCATTACCTGAAAAGTTACAGAAGTCTTGAAAAATGAATGCTGGAAGGAAGGAAAACCTCTAAAATTAGCACCTCATCAGAATTGAACTCACTAGCCTGCCTCAGATTCACTCAGTCAATTTCTGTTTCAAACCTCAACCTAGGCCCAAATCCATCCACACGCCGAAAGTCCATACAGCCCACGCCAAACACCACACAATCGGCCCATGCAATCCATCCAAAACCCCATGCAATCCACATGTCCAAATTACCTTATCAACACTTTCCAATTTAACAAGATTTGGATCCCATCCTTGCCAAATTAACAAGATTTGAAATCACCTAATCACCAAATTTAGAGGATTTTATTCCCAAAGTAAATTGACGATATATCTCCCAAATCAACATGATTTGTTTCCCTATTTGGAGATCCTTTCAAAATATTATAAAAGGGACACCTTTTCATCATCAATGAGAGGCTCCTTTGGACGGAAACTTGAAACCGTAAGAGGCTTTATTTTCTTCTCATCTCTGAACAAGAAAATAACAAAAACGAACACACCAACATCTTTATCACCGAAATAGAAGCAACCTGTAGGTTTCTATTATTAGTCCCAAAGAAAGTATAAGCCAATGAAACACACGATTTATACATGCAAAGCTTGAAGCATGGCGGAACCATTCTTACAAAGCTTGTGACGAAAAATGATGAAGAAAATCCTTGAGTCTTCAAGGTGGAAACTTTCGGCCAAGAGCATAAAGGGAGAGAAGCTTCAAGTCTTCAAGTGTTCCAAGCTCCAAGGTTGTTTCCCTATCACCTCCTTTGATCCTTCATTGTGCTAGCAAAATGGAGAAATGAAAAACAATTTTTCTTTGCCTTGTTGAAGCTCATGGCGTGAGCAATAAGAAGAAGAGGGAGAGAGGCTTTTTGGTTTGCTTTTGGTTTTTTCTTTCTGGTTTCAAAAAACGTGAATGATAAGATAACATTTACCAAAAAATATTTGGTAAATATCCCTCCAAAAACGTGAAAACGTTTTGCCTCCCAAAAAGCCATTAAATGGCCTCACCTACTTACATTGAGAATAGTGACAATCTATCATCCAATAAAGGTGACTAGATACATCCATCAACTAGTCATGTCAAGTGATGAGACTTCGCGATGTGATTTGCGGGTCCCACTCGTTTCAAAATACGAATGTGTACGCAAACACTTTCAGGCTCGGTTTCGCTAATTCTGAATTAACGAATTTCCGTCGCGAAGTAAATTAAATAATTATGCCTAGCGAAATTACTATTCACATCACTAACGAATTAATTCTAAATTAATTCGTTTGCCCGAATTAAAATCCGATTTTAATTCCGCGCCGAAATCTAATTTCGTTTAATATATCGAATATATTATTTTATCGATTAATTCCAAATTAATCGTTCTCTCTCCTAATTAGGCATTTTATCCAAGATAAAGTTTCTCCGTAATTAATCCAAGATTAATAAAGTTCGAATCAAACATCATAGGTGAATCTTCAGGAAGCGACCCAAGAGACCTCCGGATATGTCGGCAGTAAACACGGTCGTTGGATAATCCGAACACGTACGTACCTCGTACTAAGTTTTTACCGATTTACAAGACAAGGTTGGCTTCTAGCAAAGCGCCATGCCTACCCAATTCTCCAGAAATATTCTTATTGGAATATTAAATCTTTATCAAGCGTAGTATACCGTAGTATCGCGTACATCGATCCAGTACCGGACGATCACATGTTAGGCTTGGGGCTGGAAATGTGTCTGCCTCGTACGAAACATATATCGCACATCAAACAACTAGTCTCTTTAAATCGGACAATCCTGACCTGGTCATATTGTCCCGACAGTTGCAACCTTTTATAGAGTAATAGTTCTGTACCCTGCGTGATCATCATCTCCATATGTCTGAAGTGATACTTCCATCTTGACATCACATCCAGTACACTACGATTCTCGATAAACCCAGAAGAGGCGTACACAGAACCGGTTAAAGCCCCGAACCACCAAAACCAAAGTTTACCGATTGTCGCAAGTACTATCGATGCAAGTCTCAGGTTAAGACCATATACACCTACCCTAATGCGGCCTCCCATAGACACGCAGACATACTACCAATGGGATTCCGCGGGGTCTATCCAGAGCGAACCTGTTTTCCGTACCATCGGTAAAACACAACCTCCTATCGCACTTGCATAAGTATCCAATACTTAAATATATGAGAACTATGCCGTTGTGCCATCACAACTCGCACAAGTGCAATACTAGTCTATTCCGCATTATCGATGTCCGATCTCGATAATACTCCGACTAGGGATATTTAATGATTAAACCTTTTAATATTGATACTGTCTCATATCATCTCAATACGGAACTAATCATATGGACTTTTGCCATTAATATATCAAAGTAAATAATTTACAAAACGGCAAAAGGAAATTTCATTATCACATAGTTAATTTTGTACAATAATACAATATCATTTACAAAACAGTGACGCTATGGGTCATAATGTCTAACAATCTCCCACTTGGCCTATAGCCAGTCACTCAAGCATCTAATACCTGAACTATGTATATGTCGTTCAAACACATGCTGAAGAACAGCCTTCGTCAGCGGATCTGCAATGTTGTCATCCGATGCGACCTTCTCGACTTTTACATCGCCACGATATATAATCTCCCGAATCAGATGGTAACGCCGAAGAACAAGCTTGGATCGTTGATGAGACCTTGGTTCCTTAGCTTGTGCTATAGCCCCGTTATTGTCACAATACAATGGCACGGGCTCAGCTGCTAACGGAACTACTCCTAATCCGATTAGGAATTTTCGGATCCAAACTGCCTCCTTTGCTGCTTCCGACGCAGCGATATACTCCGCTTCTGTTGTTGAATCGGCCACAGTATCTTGCTTGGAAAATTTCCAGCTCACTGCTCCGTTATTCAGACAAAAAATGTACCCCGATTGCGACTTGAAGTCGTCATTGTCGGTTTGGAAACTTGCATCGGTGTACCCAGACACCTCAAGTTCTCCACCTCCATAAATTAAGAAAGCATCCTTAGTTCGTCTAAGATACTTAAGGATATTTTTAACTGCCATCCAGTGACCTTCACCTGGATCGGCCTGAAAGCGACTGCACATGCTCAAAGCATATGACACATCAGGTCGCGTACATATCATGGGATACATGATCGATCCGACTGCCGAGGCGAACGGTATCCAACTCATGTTATCTCTCTCTTCTTTAGTCTTAGGACACATGTCCTTAGACAGAAGGATACCACGTGACATTGGCATCAATCCTTTCTTAGATTGATCCATATTGAATCGCTTCAATACTTTGTCAATATATGTACTCTGGGAGAGTCCAAGCAGCTTTCTAGATCTATCCCGGTAGATCTTTATTCCCAGAATAAAGGCTGCTTCTCCCAGATCTTTCATGGAGAATTTTAATGAAAGCCAAGCTTTCACCGACGTTAGCATGAGAATGTCATTGCCTATAAGCAATACATCGTCGACATAAAGGACAATAAAAGTCAGTGCTCTCCCACTAACCTTCTTGTATACACAAGGGTCATCAGCGTTTTGTACGAAATCATATTCTTTTATGATCTCATCAAAACGCTGATTCCATGACCGTGATGCTTGCTTCAATCCATAAATGGATCGATTTAACTTACAAACCTTGTTTGCAAGTCTAGGTACGATAAAACCGTCAGGTTGTTGCATAAAACAAATCCTCCAAAAGGTTTCCGTTAAGGAAAGCGGTTTTAACGTCCATCTGCCATATCTCGTAATCGAAATATGCATCTATTGCAAGCATTATCCGAATGGATTTAATCATGGCAACGGGTGAGAAATTTTCGTCATAATCAATACCATATTATTGACGATACCCCTTTGCTACAAGCCTAGCTTTGTACGTTTGCACGTTGCCATCCATGTCGGTCTTCTTCTTGAAGATCCATCTACATCCAATAGGCTTTACGCCTTCTGGTGCATCAACCAGTGTCCAAACTTGGTTGGCGTACATGGAATCCATCTCGGACTTCATGGCTTCTTGCCATAAAGCGGAATCAATATTCTGTATTGCTTCCTCATACGTAGCCGGTTCATTATCCTCAATAAGATTAATATCTACATGAGGTGAGATCAGGAACCCATACCTCTCAGGTACCGTCCTGACTCTCTCCGACCTACGCGGTCCTTGTGTATATGAAGATTGTGGTACAGACTCATCCCGGATGGTCTGTTTATGTTCCGTCGTTGATTCATTGCCAGGAACAGTATCACTACGATTTTCATCGAGCTCCACTTTCCTCCCACTTACCACTGCATCTAGGAATTCCTTCTCAAGGAAAAATGCATGTAGAGCAACAAATACTTTGTTCTCTTGTGGGTGATAGAAGTAATATCCTTTGGTTTCCTTAGGATATCCCACGAAAAGGCATTTATCTGATTTGGGTTCTAGTTTGGTACCTTCCAAACGTTTAACATATGCCCAGCATCCCCAAATCTTCAGGAAATAGAAACCTGGTTTCCTCCCTGTCCATATCTCATATGGAGTCTGTTCAACAGACTTTGACGGAACCTTATTCAAAATAAGTACCGCACTGTTTAATGCGTATCCCCAGAAGGATATTGGTAGCTCAGTGCGACTCATCATCGACCTTACCATGTCTAACAAGGTACGGTTTCTCTGTTCAGACACACCGTTTAATTGCGGTGTTCCAGGAGGAGTCCAGTGTGAAAGAATACCATATTCTTTCAAGTAATCTTGAAACTCATAACTTAAGTATTCACCACCACGGTCCGACCGCAATGTCTTAATACTCTTACCTGTTTGTTTTTCTACTTCGTGTCGAAACTCTTTGAATTTCCCAAAAGTTTACGACTTGTGTCTCATTAGATACACATAACCATAACGAGATGCATCATCCGTAAAGGTTACGAAGTAATGATATCCACCTCTAGCCTGGCTAGACATGGGCCCACATACGTCACTATGAACAAGGGCTAACAGTTCTGTGGCACGTTCACCTTTACCATTAAAAGGTGATTTAGGCATTTTGCCTAAAAGACAAGATTCGCAGACATCATATGAATTATGATCAAATCCATCCAAGTACCCACTCTTCGAAAGTGTGGATATGCGAGTCTTGTTAATATGTCCTAGACGACAATGCCACATGTAAGCTTCATCTTTTAGATTACTCCTTTTGAGCCTTTTGTTTGTTATTTTATGTTTAGGAGATTCATTTATATTCAAAATATAAAGGCCATTATTTGCAACAGCAGTGCAAATTTCTGCATCATTTTTATATAAATAACACCCAGTGTTTCTAAATACAAAAGTGTACCCATGCTGGGTTAACAAAGATACAGATATGATATTCCTAGTCAAACTAGGTATATAAAAACAGTTCAAAAGTTTAAGCACATGCCCCGAGGGCAATTCCAAAACAAAAGTCCCTACAGCCAAAACAGCAATAGAAGTTCCATTTCCGACTCGTAGATCAACCTCCCCTGAAGCCAGCATCCTGCTATTCTGCAGATCCTGCGAATCAGTACATATATGTGTTGGTTTCTATAATATGTCCCAAGGAAAGATTAAGCATTTGAAATACAATAAATGAATATATATTTAACTTTGAAGTATGGCGGAATCATACTTACAATGCTTTGTTGATGAAGAAAATCAAACCAAAATGGAAGCTCCAAGTGTTGATTGATTCGGCCAAGAGGAGAAGAAGGTGGAAAGCTCCAAGCTTTGTGAATTCCTTGCTTTATGATAGTTTCCCTATCACCTCTTTTGATCCCTTGAAGGTGCTAGCCTTGCATGTGAGAATATGTTCCAAACAACCACACTATCTTCAAGCTTTTTGGCAACCAAAATGAAGAAGATGAAGACCAAAAAACTGCATGCAGTTTTCGGCAATGTGAGAGAGAGAAGAGAGATTTTTCTTATTGATTTTTTGATACCAAAAATCAATTTATATTTATGCCATAATATTTATTAAATAATAATAAATCTATGACACAAACCATGCAAAGGCTTAGAGTGTCAAACACTCAAATTCCATGCATAACAATTGAGTGCATTATACACTATCACCATGCAATGCATTATCAATAAAATAATACATATAATGACATATTATATATCAAAGTAAATAATATTTACAAAATGGCAAAAGGCAATTTCATTATTACATAGTTAATTTTGTACAATAATACAATATCATTTACAAACAGTGACGCTATGGGACACAATGTCTAACAATCTCCCACTTGGCCTATAGCCAGTCACTCAAGCATCTAATACCCGAACTATGTATGTGTCGTTCAAAAACTTGCTGAAGAACAGCCTTCGTCAGCGGATCTGCAATGTTGTCATCTGATGTGACCTTCTCGACTTTTACATCGCCACGATGTATAATCTCCCGAATTAGATGGTAACGTCGAAGAACATGCTTGGACCGTTGATGAGACCTTGGTTCCTTAGCCTGTGCTATAGCCCCGTTATTGTCACAATACAATGGAACGGGCTCAGCTGCTAACGGAACTACTCCTAATCCGATTAGGAACTTTCGGATCCAAACTGCCTCCTTCGCTGCTTCAGATGCAGCGATGTACTCCGCTTCTGTTGTTGAATCGGCAACAGTATATTGCTTTGAAGATTTCCAGCTCACTGCTCCGTTATTCAAACAAAAAAATGTACCCGGATTGCGACATGTAGTCATCCTTGTCGGTTTGGAAACTTGCATCGGTATACCCAGATACCGCAAGTTCTCCACCTCCATAAATTAAGAAAGCATCCTTAGTTCGTTTAAGATACTTAAGGATATTCTTAACTGCTATCCAGTGACCTTCACCTGGATCGGCCTGATAGCGACTGCACATGCTCAAAGCATATGAGACATCAGGTCGTGTACATATCATGGCATACATGATCGATCCGACTGCCGAGGCGAACGGTATCCGACTCATGTGGTCTCTCTCTTCCTGAGTCTTAGGACACATGTCCTTAGACAGAGAGGTACCACGTACCATTGGAACCAATCCCCTCTTGGATTGTTCCATGTTGAATCGCTTCAACACTTTATCAATATATGTACTCTGGGAGAGTCCAAGCAGCTTTCTAGATCTATCCCTGTAGATCTTTATTCCAAGAATAAAGGCTGCTTCTCCCAGATCTTTCATGGAGAATTTTAATGAAAGCCAAGCTTTCACCGACGTTAGCATGGGAATGTCATTGCCTATAAGCAATACGTCGTCGACATAAAGGACAATAAAAGTAAGTGCTCTCCCACTAACCTTCTTGTATACACAAGGGTCATCTGCGTTTTGCACGAAATCATATTCTTTTATGATCTCATCAAAACGCTGATTCCATGACCGTGATGCTTGCTTCAATCCATAAATGGATCGATTTAACTTACAAACCTTGTTTGCAAGTCTAGGTACGATAAAACCGTCAGGCTGTTGCATATAAACATCCTCCAAAAGGTTTCCGTTAAGGAAAGCGGTTTTAACGTCCATCTGCCATATCTCGTAATCGAAATATGCAGCTATTACAAGCATTATCTGAATGGATTTAATCATGGCAACGGGTGAGAAGGTTTCGTCATAATCAATACCATATTGTTGACGATACCCCTTCGCTACAAGCCTAGCTTTGTACGTTTGTACGTTGCCATCCATGTCGGTCTTCTTCTTGAAGATCCATCTGCATCCAATAGGTTTTATGCCTTCTGGTGCATCAACCAGTGTCCAAACTTGGTTGGCGTACATGGAATCCATCTCGGACTTCATGGCATCTTGCCATAAAGCGGAATCGATATTTTGTATCGCTTCCTCATACGTAGCCGGTTCATTATCCTCAATAAGATTAATATCTACATGAGGTGAGATCAGGAACCCATACCTCTCAGGTACTGTTCTGACTCTCTCCGACCTACGCGGTCCTTGTGTATGTGAAGTTTGTGGTACAGACTCATCCCGGACGGTCTGTTCTTGTTCCGTCGTTGATTCATTGCCAGGAACAGTATCACTACGATCTTCATCGAGTTCTACTTTCCTCCCACTTACCACTGCATTTATAAAATCCTTCTCAAGGAAAAATGCTTGTAGAGCAACAAATACTTTGTTCTCTTGTGGGTGATAGAAGTAATATCCTTTGGTTTCCCTAGGATATCCTACAAAAAGGCATTTATCAGTTTTGGGTTCAAGTTTGGTACTTTCCAACGTTTAACATATGCCCAGCATCCCCAAATCTTCAGGAAAGAGAAACCTGGTTTCCTTCCTGTCTATATCTCATATGGAGTCTGTTCAACAGACTTCGACGGTACCTTATTCAAAATAAGTATAGCACTGTTTAATGCGTATCCCCAGAAGGATATTGGTAGCTCAGTGCGACTCATCATTGACCTTACCATGTCCAACAAGGTGCGGTTTCTCCGTTCGGACACACCGTTTAATTGCGGTGTTCCAGGAGGAGTCCACTGTGAAAGAATACCATATTCTTTCAAGTAATCTTGAAACTCATAACTTAAGTATTCGCCACCACGGTCTGACCGTAATGTCTTAATACTCTTCCCTGTTTGTTTCTCCACTTCGTGTCGAAACTCTTTGAATTTCTCAAAAGTTTCCGACTTGTGTCTCATAAGATACACATAACCGTAACGAGATGCATCATCTGTAAAGGTTACGAAGTAGTGAAATCCACCTCTAGCCTGGCTAGACATGGGCCCGCATACGTCAGTATGAATGAGAGCTAACAGTTCTGTGGCACGTTCACCTTTACCGCTAAAAGGTGATTTAGGCATTTTGCCTAAAAGACAAGATTCGCAGACGTCATATGAATTGGGATCAAATTCGTCCAAGTACCCACTCTTCGAAAGTGTGGATATGCGAGTCTTGTTAATGTGTCCTAGACGACAATGCCACATATAAGCTTCATCTTTTAGATTACTCCTTTTGAGCCTTTTGTTTGTCATTTTAGGAGATTCATTTATATTCAAAATATAAAGACCGTTATTTGCAACAGCTGTGCAAATTTCTGCATCATTTTTATATAAATAACACCCAGTGTTTCTAAATACAAAAGTGTAACCCTGCTGGGTTAACAAGGATACAGATATAATATTCCTAGTTAAACTAGGTACAAAATAACAGTTCAAAAGTTTAAGTACATGCCCTGAGGGCAGTTCTAAAACAAAAGTCCCTACGGCCAAAACAGTAACTGGTGTTCCGTTTCCGACCCGTAGATCCATCTCCCCTGACGCCAGCATCCTGCTATCATGCAGATCCTGCACATCAGTACAAATATGAGCACCACAACCAGAATCAAAAATCCAATTTTTAAAACTAGAAGTATTCATATTTATCTCAATAACAAACATACCAGAGGCGATAGCCTTGCCAGCCTTGATATCCTCCCTCTGCACAATGCTCATTTGGCAGTCACGTTTCCAGTGACCCCTCTTGCCGCAGTTGAGGCAGATGTCGCGAGATTTGTCCTTTGGCTTCCTAGAAGCCACTGTCAACTTGCCTTTGCCCTTTTTCTTGAACTTCTTCTTCCTCGCACCTACAATTGCCTTGGGCCTAGCCTTTGGCGCATGAGAGGTCGATGCAAAATGCGCCTCGCGCTTGCTCCCCTTTAGGAGTTCCCTTTCGGACTCCTTCAATACGGATAACAGCTCTCCAAGAGTGTCATCTGTATCCATCAACTTATAGTTGATTATGATTTGTTTCCAAGTATCAGGAAGTGACTGCAAGATCATATCTATAGTCAGCTCAGCCTCCAAGACTATTCCCATATTGGCCAACTCATCAATATCGGCGATCATTTGAGTCTCGTGGGCCTCAACTGATGCGCCATCTGTCATCCGGGAGCGGAAGAGTTTCCTTACTAGCTCGTACCTCTTCATCCGCTTATTGGTGCGGTGAAGATCACGCAATCTTGCCATCATGTTATAGGGATCCAAGTCCCTGTACTGGCGTCTGAAATGCTGGGTCATTGCAGCTAGCATAACTGACTGAGCTTGGTCACAATCGTCACTATGAGTCTTCCATAACTCTAGCTCCAGTGGCTCAGTGGGTTCAGGCGGGAGAGGTCTCTGAATAGTATACAGTATCCTCTCAGCCCCAAGCACTATCTTGAGGTTCATTTCCCAGTCGGCAAAGTTTGTCCCTTTGAAGACATTATCGCCCATGATTATGTCGCGGATATTACCTTTGCCAATCATCTTGACAACTATAGTCCAACTATAAAGTCAACGATGTTATGGGTACAGTCAAACTGTTACAAGTAAAAATAACAATATATTAGTCCAACTAATTATTTAAAAATATTGACGAAATAATTTTGAAAGACGTGTAAGGCTAAGTATCTGAATGAAATTGCAAATTCAATAATAGCCTCCACTATTTTCTTCAAGTTTCTAACCCTCTGTAGAGAACTCGGGAAATCGAATTTCCTAGTGGGCTAGGATCCCGTTAAATAACACACAACCTTGACTTTGGCCAATAAAAATTGTATGCTATTTAACTAAGGTAGATCTCCATGATCAATTGGATCTCATCCAATTCCTAGATCCGGTTAGGTGGACATCCAAGTCCGAAACATATGTATAATGCCAATGTAACCATTACATTTTCCTAACCCTATCCTCCGAATCATCTAGGCCTTGGCTTTGGCCAAAAACAAACCTAATGATTCCAGTTAAGCGGGACCCATTGACGAGGAAAGTTTCGTAATCAATGTCGTTGGACAAAAAGTGATATTGACTTTGGCCAATAAAAATCACGATTTGGACAAGACACCGATATGCAACAAAACTCTCATGATTCAAGTACATCTTTGATTGACAAAGGTCTTGACTTTGGTCAAAAACAAACCAATGCCAACTTCGGATCTTGAACAAGAACCATTCAATGGAAGGATATTCGCTTAATATAAATTGAGGGATTTTCGCGTAATTGGCAACCAATTTATTTATCTTTGTTAGGTCTCATCATCCTACACCCTTAAGCATGCTTCTAAAACATCATAAAGCGCGTAAAGTAAATTAATAGTGATATGCGGATGGATATATAAACAACTTGTTCCTAGAACAAATCACTCACTTTCCTCTCCCCGCTAGCACTATTCTACTACTACCCAATTACATAATACAATAAGAGAAACCTCATTTACATTGAGGGGAATTAGGTGAGAAAAGAATACAAAGAGATAAAAGAGATAAGGCTGGACACGCAGGTCCAATTTATAAATTCCAAATTTACAATAATTTCTAAAATTACCCTTTCCCTTCTAATATCCATCCGATATACACTATTCATTCATCACATACATATATATTCAAACAAGACATGCTTTTACAACCAATCTAATCCAATTAATTAGTCTTTGTTTAAGTGATCATCCAATGTTCAAACAACGGTTTGATTTTGCGCGAGTCCAACTCGATTGAGAATAAGTACATAGGGTACGAATTCGCGAATTATATCGAACTACTTATTAAATCTAATTTAATTCGTATTCAATACTAATTCAATTATTTAATTCCAAATTAAATGTTTACACTTTTAATGTGCTTTAAAGACTTAGATTCTAAATCTAATCTTATTGGGCCTCAAAGCCCAACTAACATCCAATGTTTAATTTAATTCAAGTCAAATGGGCTTTCAATTGATTTATTAAGGCTTGGGCTTTGGTCAATGTGGGTCAAACCCAATTACCAAGCCCAAATAAGGAATCACCCTGCCATAAAACCAATTTTAAGCCCATAAGGCCCAATTAAATTATTAAAGCCCATTATATTATATTTGGACTTAATGGAGTGATTTAGGCCCAAATTGGATCCAATCCTTTTGGCCCAAATCTACTTGGTCCAACCAAGCCCATTATGCCCAAATACAATATTAAAAGCCCAATTCACCAATTAAGCCCATTAATTAAATTTTAATATTCCAAACATTAAAGTCCAATTAATTAAAGTGTAATTCCAAGATTAATACATTAAACCAAATATTTCAAAAATACCCATTTAATTTATTAATCATGTATTGTTCAAAATAAATGTCCAACATTAATTTTAACAAAAAATCAACTCCTTTTCATGTCCTTGTACATTCGGCCAAGGTGAGTTTTTTGTGTCGATTTGTTTTTCAATCCGATTGAATTACTAATCTACGTCCCGTACACGTTCTAAGTCATCCAATGATCTTAAACACAAAAAATTCCAATCCACTCCAAGTAGCAACACATTCGGCCAAGGCATGAATTTGGGGAAAAATCATCCAATGCATTTTTCATAAAATTGATTCCATGTAACATCATTCTATATACATGTAAGCATTCTTATTCATCAAATTTCACAAGAACATGCTTCAACCAATTTTATCATACCATTCGGCCAAGGTTAAATTTTTGGGGAAAAATCATCCAATGCATTTTTCATAAAATTGATTCCATGTAACATAATTCTATATACATGCAAGCATACTCATTCATCAAATTTCACAAGAACATGCTTCAACCAATTTTGTCAAATTTTAACCTAAAGTATTTCATGCTTAACCATGGCTCCATGATACCATTGTTGGTTTCTATAATATGTCCCAAGGAAAGATTAAGCATTTGAAATACAATAAATGAATATATATTTAACTTTGAAGTATGGCGGAATCATACTTACAATGCTTTGTTGATGAAGAAAATCAAACCAAAATGGAAGCTCCAAGTGTTGATTGATTCGGCCAAGAGGAGAAGAAGGTGGAAAGCTCCAAGCTTGTGAATTCCTTGCTCTATGATAGTTTCCCTATCACCTCTTTTGATCCCTTGAAGGTGCTAGCCTTGCATGTGAGAAGATGTTCCAAACAACCACACTATCTTCAAGCTTTTTGGCAACCAAAATGAAGAAGATGAAGACCAAAAAACTGCATGCAGTTTTCGGCAATGTGAGAGAGAGAAGAGAGATTTTTCTTATTGATTTTTTGATACCAAAAATCAATTTATATTTATGCCATAATATTTATTAAATAATAATAAATCTATGATACAAACCATGCAAAGGCTTAGAGTGTCAAACACTCAAATTCCATGCATAACAATTGAGTGCATTATACACTATCACCATGCAATGGATTATCAATAAAATAATACATATAATGACATGTGTCATGTGGGCCCCACACGTTTCCAAATGAAAGCGGCCCACGTGCACTCACGCGTTCGGGTTCGATATTTCCGAAATACCGAACTTGCGTCGCGACGTTAATTAAATCGAATTAAATAAATAATCGCGCCTAGCGAAATTATTATTTACGTCGCTAACGAATTAATTCTAAATTAACTCGTATGCCCGAATTAAAATCTAATTTTAATTTCGCGTCGAAATCGAATTTCAATTATTATATCGAATATAATAATTTTACTGATTAATTCCAAATTAATCGTTCTCTCTCTCT
Source organism: Zanthoxylum bungeanum (assembly GCA_019454045.1). Taxonomy (NCBI): domain Eukaryota; kingdom Viridiplantae; phylum Streptophyta; class Magnoliopsida; order Sapindales; family Rutaceae; genus Zanthoxylum; species Zanthoxylum bungeanum. Next base: position 27,226 of record SKCR01029332.1, on the reverse strand, counting down.
AAATAAGGCACTTTATCCGAGATAAAGTTTTCCGCAATTAATCCAAGATTAATTAAGTTCGAATCAAATATCATAGGTGAATCTTCAGGAAGCGACCCAAGAGATCTCCGGATATGTTGGCAGTAAATACGGTCGTCGGATAATCCGAACACGCACGTACCTCGTACTACGTTCTTACCGATTCACAAGACAAGGTTGGCTTCTAGCAAAGCGCCATGCCTACCCAATTCTCCAGAAATATTCTTATAGGAATATAAGATCTATATCAAGCGTAGTATACCGTAGTATTGCGTACATCGATCCAGTATCGGATGATCACATGCTAGGCCTGGGGCTGGAGATGTGTCTGCCCCGTACGAAACATATATCGGACATCAAGCAACTAGTCTCTTTAAATCGGACAATCCTGACCTAGTCATATTGTCCCGACGGTTGCAACCTTTTATAGAGTACTAGTTCTGTGTCCTGCGTGATCATCACCTCCATATGTCTGAAGCGATACTTCCATCTTGACATCACATCCAGTACACTACGATTCTCGATAAACCCAGAAGAGGTGTACACAGAACCGGTTAAGGTCCCCAACCACCAAAACCAAAGTTTACCGATTGTCGCAAGTACTAGCGATGTAAGTCTCAGGTTAAGACCATATACACCTACCCTGATGCGGCCTCCCATAGACACCTAGACATACTACCAATGGGATTCCGCGGGGTCTATCCAGAGCGAAGCTGTTTTCCGTACCATCGGTAAAACACAACCTCCTATCGCACTTGCATAAGTATCCAATACTTAAATATATGAGAACTATGCCGTTGTGCCCTCACAACGTGCACAAGCGCAATACTAGTCTATTCCGCATTATCGATGTCCAGTCTCGATAATACTACGGCTAGGGATATTTAATGATTAAACCTTTATGGATTGATACTGTCTCATATCATCTCAATCCAGTACTAATCATATGGACTTTCGCCATTTATATATCAAAGTAAATAATATTTACAAAATGGCAAAAGGCAATTTCATTATTACATAGTTAATTTTGTACAATAATACAATATCATTTACAAACAGTGAGGCTATGGGACACAATGTCTAACAATATGAGCAGCATAACCAGAATCAAAAATCCAATTTTTAAAACTAGAAGTAGTCATATTTATCTCAATAACAAACATACCAGAGGCTAGTGCCTTGCCTGCCTTGATCCTCCCTGTGTCCCTTGCCCATTCGGTAGTCACGTTTCCACTGACCCTTCTTGCCGCAGTTGAGGCAGACATCTTGAGACTTGTCCCTTGGCTTCCCAGAAGCTTTTGTCAACTTGCCTTTACCCTTTTTCTTATGTTTCTTCTTCCTCACCCCTCCAGTAGCTTTGGGCCCAGCCCTTGGCCTCTGAGAGATCGATGCATAGTGCGCCTCGCGCTTGCCCCCTTTTTGGAGTTCTTTTTCAGACTCCTTCAAGATGGATAACAGCTCTCCAAGAGAGTCATCCATGTCCATCAACTTATAGTTGATTATGATTTGTTTCCAAGAATCAGGAAGTGACTGTAAGATCAAATCTACGGTCAGCTCAGCCTCCAAGACTATTCCCATATTGGCCAACTCATCAATATCGGCGATCATTTGAGCCCCGTGGGCCTCAACTGATGCGCCTTCAGTCATTCGGGCGCGGAAGAGTTTCTTCACCAACTCGTACCTCTCCATCCGCTTGTTGGTGCGGTGGAGATCTCTCAGTCTAGTTATCATATTATAAGGATCCAAGTCCTTATTCTGGCGACGAAAGTGCTGAGTCATCGAAGCTAACATAATAGCCTGAGCAGTGTCACAATCATTGCTGTGAGTTTTCCATAACTCCAGTTCAAGTGGGTCAGTGGGCTTAGGCGGGAGAGGTATCTGTATAGTGTACAGCATCCTCTCAGCCCCAAGGACTATCCTTAGGTTCATTTCCCAATCAGCGAAGTTTGTGCCCTTAAAGACATTGTCACCCATGATGATGTCTCGGACATTTCCCTTGCTTGCCATCTCAACTACGATAGTCCAACTATCTAGTCAACGATAAAATGGGTACAGTCAAACTGTTACAAGAAAAAATAACAATGTATTAGTCTAAATAATTTTAATAAATAGACGAAATAATTTTGAAAGACGCGTAATGCTAAGTATTTGAACGAAATTGCAAATTCAATACCAGTCTCCCACTATTTTCATCAAGTCTCTAACCCTCTGTTGAGAACTCGGGAAATCCTATTTCCTAGTGGGCTAGGATCCCGTTAAATAACACACAACCTTGACTTTGGCCAAAAAATTTTATGCTATTTAACTAGGTAGATCTCAAAGATCAATTGGATCCCATCCAATTCCTAGATCCGGTTAGGTGGACTTCCAAATCCAAAACATATGTACATTACTTATGCCAATGTATCTAATACATTTTCCTAACCATATCCTCCGAATCATCTAGGCTTGGCTTTGGCACAACAAACCTAATGATTCCAGTTAAGCGGGACCCATTGACAAGGAAAGTTTCGTAATCAATGTCGTTGGACAAGAAGTGATCTTGACTTTGGCCAACAAATCACAACTTGGACAAGACACCGATGTGGAACAAAACTCTCATGATTCAAGTACATCCTCAATTGACAAAGGTCTTGACTTTGGCCAACAAACCAATGCCAATTTTGGATCTTGAACAAGAATCATTCAATGGAAGGATAATCGCTTAATATAAATTGAGGGATTTTTGCGTAATTGGCAACCAATTTATTATCTTTGTTAGGTCTCATCATCATACACCCTTAAGCATGCTTCTAAAACATCATAAAGTGCGTAAAGTAAATTAATAGTGATATACGGATGGATATATAAAACAACTTGTTCCTAGAACAAATCACTCCCTTTCCTCTCCCCATTAGCATTATACTACTTCTACCCAATTACATAATACAATAAGAGAAACCTCATTTACATTGAGGGGAATTAGGTGAGAAGAGAATACAAAGAGATAAAAGAGATAAGGCTGGACACGCAGGTCAATTTATAATTCTAAATATACAATAATTTCTAAAACCCTTTCCCTTCTAATATCCATCCGATATACACTATTCATTCATCAAATACATATATATTCAATCAAGACATGCTATACAACCAATCAAATCCAATTAATTAGTCTTTGTTTAAGTGATCATCCAATGTTCAAACAACGGTTTGATTTTGCGCGAGTCCAACTCGTTTGAGAATAAGTACATAAGGTACGAATTCACGAATTATATCGAACTACCCGTTAAATCCAATTTAAGTCGTATTCAATACTAATTCAATTTATTAATTCTAAATTAAATGTTTACACTTTTAATGTGCTTTAAAGACTTAGATTCTAAATCTAATCTAATTGGGTCTCCAAGCCCAACTAACATCCAATGTTTGTTTAATTAAAGCGATAGGCTTTCAATGATTTATTAAGGCTTGGGTTTTGGTCAATGTGGGTCAAACCCAATTACCAAGCCCAAATAAGGAATCACCCTCAAGTGCCATAAAATCAATTTCAAGCCATAAGGCCCAATTAAACATTAAAGCCCATTTTACTATATTTGGACTTAATGGAGTGATTTAAGCCCAATTGGATCCAATCTTTTGGCCCAAATCTACTTGGCCCAACCAAGCCCATTATGCCCAAATGTAATAATACAAGCCCAATTTTACAATTAAGCCCATTGATTAAATTTTAATATTCCAAATTTTAAAATTCAATTAATTAAAGTGTAAATCCATGATTAATTCATTAAAACCAAATATTTCAAAAAACACCAATTTAATTTATTAATCATCACTTGTTCAAAACACATGTCCAACATTTATTTGAACAAAAAATCAAGTCCTTTAACATGCCATATTGCATTCGGCCAAGAGGGATTTTTTGGTTCGATTTGTTTTTCAATCCGATTGAATCACTAATCTAAGTCCCGTATACGTTTTAAGTCATCTAATGAACTTGTAAACAGAAAATTACAATCCAGTGCAAGGACCTCCGTTTTCGGTCAAAGCAACAATTTTGGGGAAAAAATCATCCAATGCATTTTTCTCAAAATTGATCATGTATAACATCATATTTCATACATATAATCATACTTAAGTCATCTAATGAACTTGTGCATGAAAAAATTACAATCCAGTGGAAGGACCTCCACATTCGGCCAAAGCAACCATTTTGGGGAAAAATCATCCAATGCATTTTTCTCAAAATTGATCATGTATAATATCATATTACATACATATAAGCATACTTTATCATCAAATTTCACAAGAACATGCTTCAATCATTTTCCCCAAATTAACCCTAATGTATTTCATGCTTAAACATGGCTCCATGATACCATTGTAGGTTTCTATTATTAGTCCCAAAGAAAGTATAAGCCAATGAAACACACGATTTATACATGCAAAGCTTGAAGCATGGCGGAATCATACTTACAAAGCTTGTGACGAAAAATGATGAAGAAAATCCTTGAGTCTTCAAGGTGGAAACTTTCGGCCAAGAGCATAAACGGAGAGAAGCTTCAAGTCTTCAAGTGTTCCAAGCTCCAAGGTTGTTTCCCTATCACCTCATTTGATCCTTCATTGTGCTAGCAAAATGGAGAAATGAAAAACAATTTTTCAAATTAATCGTTCTCTCTCCTAATTAGGCATTTTATCCAAGATAAAGTTTCTCCGTAATTAATCCAAGATTAATAAAGTTCGAATCAAACATCATAGGTGAATCTTCAGGAAGCGACCCAAGAGATCTCCGGATATGTCGACAGTAAACACGGTCGTTGGATAATCCGAACACGTACGTACCTCATACTACGTTTTTACCGATTTACAAGACAATGTTGGCTTCTAGCAAAGCGCCATGCCTACCCAATTCTCCAGAAATATTCTTATTGGAATATTATATCTTTATCAAGCGTAGTATACCGTAGTATCGCGTACATCGATCCAGTACCGGACGATCACATGTTAGGCCTGGGGCTGGAAATGTGTCTGCCCCGTACGAAACATATATCGGACATCAAACAACTAGTCTCTTTAAATCGGACAATCCTGACCTGGTCATATTGTCCCGACGGTTGCAACCTTTTATAGAGTACTAGTTCTGTATCCTGCGTGATCATCATCTCCATATGTCTGAAGTGATACTTCCATCTTGACATCACATCCAGTACTCTACGATTCTCGATAAACCCAGAAGAGGCGTACACAGAACCGGTTAAAGCCCCGAACCACCAAAACCAAAGTTTACCGATTGTCGCAAGTACTAGTGATGCAAGTCTCAGGTTAAGACCATATACACCTACCCTGATGCGGCCTCCCATAGCCACGCAGACATACTACCAATGGGATTCCGCGGGGTCTATCCAGAGCGAAGTTGTTTTCCGTACCATCGGTAAAACACAACCTCCTATCGCACTTGTATAAGTATCCAATACTTAAATATATGAGAACTATGCCGTTGTGCCATCACAACTCGCACAAGTGTAATACTAGTCTATTCCGCATTATCGATGTCCGATCTCGATAATACTCCGACTAGGGATATTTAATGATTAAACATTTTAATATTGATACTGTCTCATATCATCTCAATACGGAACTAATCATATGGACTTTTGCCATTAATATATCAAAGTAAATAATTTACAAAACGGAAAAAGGCAATTTCATTATCACATAGTTAATTTTGTACAATAATACAATATCATTTACAAAACAGTGACGCTATGGGTCATAATGTCTAACACAACCCTCATTCAACATCTTCATCACCAAAACAGAAACCACCCTCATTCAACACCTTCATCACCGAAACAGAAACCACCCTCATTTAACACATTCATCACCGAAACATAAACCACCCTCATTCAACACCTTCATCACCGAAACAGAAACCACCCTCATTCAACATCTTCATCACCGAACTAGAAACCACCCTCATTCAACACCTTCATCACCAAAATAGAAACCACCTTCATTCAGCACCTTCATCACCGAAACAAAAACCACCTTCAAACAAAAACCAGCAGAAACCAAAATAGAAAAAACAACCGACCAAAACCGTGAACAAAACCATCCAATTACAGAAAATAGCCCCCAAAAACAACCAAAACTGCTGAAAAAAGAATAACCAAAAATAGCAGCCCAAAAAATAATAAAAGTAGTAAAACCAAAAAAGCAGAAACAATAAACAAAAAATAACCAAAAACCAGAAAATAGCAAAACATCGAAACAACAAACAACAAATAGCAAATAGTGAAATAGCAAACAACAAAGAGTAAACGACAAAGTAGAAACAGCGTGAGCAGCAACCAGCAATCCTTCCGGCGACGGTCTAATGTAATTCCGAGAAAGCAACTTAAAAGGTAAGACCTGAGGGCACCATTACCATATTTATAGTTCCGGACACTGCGTGCCTGACTGGACATGAAATACGTCCATCCCGGTATGTGAAGTCCAACATCAAAGGCGGCCAAATTTCTGGTCACATTTTTATTATTTCGCCTTTATTTCAATATTTATCTTTTTGTCTCTTTATCGTTATTTTATTATTTCATCTTTATTTCGTTATTTATCTTTTATCTATTTTTCGTTATTTATTATTTCAAGTCTATTCTTTATGTCCATTTACATTGCACTGATGATTATGTATGTTATTATCCCTAGTGGTATATTAGATGGAAACCCATACGTAAATTCAATAGACGAATCCGAATGGACGGTAGTGCGGTTTGTACTTGGGATACAACTCCACATGCCACTCGGGAAATATTCATATATGCATGATTAAGCCCTTTTTGTTTACTATTTATTTATTAAAGCTTTTCCTGCTTTTGATTGTTTGTTATAATTTTCGCTATCGCATCTCATACTTCTTAATTTAATATGCTTTTGGAACTAGGTTATTGTGATTATGGGTGTGCAAATTTGTGTTTATTTGAATTACTTTGCATGAACTGCATAAGACTTGGCTATACCATTGTATGAACTCGTCCATTATACTGGCATAAGTAAGGGACCATTCGGAACCCAACGGTTTGAGGTCTTCCCTTGCGACGGGTGAGTGCGGCCTTTCCCAGTTCACACTGGGTGGCAACTCATTCATTCTTCTGTTTAGTCCCCCGCGGGCTACTCCGTACTCTCTACAGGTAGTGAGCCCAACATTATCGTGGTCGCCGAGCATCATATGAATAGCGGTAAACCCCGCTTCGCTGTTACAGATGGTGACTCCACTAGGGATAGAGAATCGTCCTCGAAATAATGCCTTGTATTGTCCGTGGCTTTGGCTTTGGTTAACCAAGTCTTATATATTTTGCATACCCTTCTTACCCCGATGGCGTCATGTATCATGGAGTCGCTTTCAGTCAAGGTGGCGGATGATAACCATCACTCGTTGGCATGTACCCTAGGGTATAAAAAAGGCGCGCTCACTTGGTCGCTCGAACCCTTGAGTGGGGAGACCTAGTTGTGTGCAACCCTTCACCGGTGAGAGCTTTATCCATACCATTGAAAGCCCACATATGAACCATAGTTATGTGTCCTATAGAAGCTATTATCATGCTTGTGTTTGGGCCTATTGTCATTTGGATCCATTTGGACCTCTCGTCATATGATATGAACATGATGGGCCACTTAAACTGGGACGAGTTCGTATCTTATGATGATTGGGCCAAAATTTTTCAAAATGATGATGGACCACCTTGTGTTTGGGCCCCCTATCATTGGAAGTTATTTAGCCACCTTATTCTAAAAGTGTAAACATGTTGGGCCTTTTCAACTGGGACAAGTTTACACCTCACGATAATCTGATTGAATACTTTAAAAAGATAACGGTCCAACTTGTATGAAAACCTTGATCGGATTGGAAAGTCCAAACATGATCCGAATATGCCAGATGCATGAGTCTGATATCCACACTAGCTTTCATCCAGGAAGGGTACGCCTTGTTATGGCATATTTGTATACTTTTTGATATCTCCAAGTCTATCTCCGCCACAACCATGATTACCGAGGGCCCAATTCGTCATTTCTAGACAATTGCACGATCCCGATAATAGGATTAGTCAATCTTGTAAATGGGCGGTTTTTGTCTTTTACTTATGAAACTGGACTGAGGTAGCCAAGGTTCACCCTTGTAGCGTAGGAGAGAATAATTTTGTGTACCTTATATTGGTTCATAAAATGAGCCATACTTAGGGCATAAATGGACTTACCACGAGTGTGGGAGGAATAAGGTCAGAAGGGTGTATGTTGTTTGATAACCACATGCATCTCATGCATACACGCATCATGCTAACCCCTTATCTTAACAGCCATCATAGATATCTGTTGGGTTAGAGAAGAAGGAAGACTTATCAAGAAGAGGTTAGCAAAGATGAATGTGTCAGGCAGTGAAGGTTCCCGCATGGATCAATTGGAGACCAAAATCACTAAAGTTACTGAGAAAATACAAGCTTTGACCTACGTGGTGGCCAATCTGATAGTACCCCACACAGTGGGAATAAAAAACAACGAGGATAGAAGGCTTGAGGAGCCCTCGAATAGGGTGAGTGAAGAAATCCTTATTTTTGATGATAACATGGCTGACTATGCCGCGGGAAGGATAGCCGGGTCTTAGGCAGAGTAACAGAAACTCAAAGAACAAGTTGAGTCAGTTACCCGCAAGATGAAGGGAAAACATGAAAATATATTACTCTATGATGCGATGAATTTAGAAGAATAGATTCCTCCCTAGTTTAAGATGTCTGACATGGCCAAGTTCAATGGAAACGAAGATCCCAAGGTCCATCTCCGACAATATGTTTCAGTGATGAGTTTAGTGGGTTTGTCGAAGCGTCAGGTGCAGAAGATGTTTGGGATGTCACTGGAAGGGGCGCCCGTATTATGGTATCATGGCCTAGAGAAAAAGGTAAGGGATGACTGGAGGGCATTAGCGGAGGCCTTTCTGAACCAATATGTCTCGGATATGGAGATAGACTTGTCATTCCGTGACCTAGAAAACACCAAACTGAAGCCAGAAGAAACCTTCAAAGATTATGTCGATCGCTGGAGAAGACAGCTTTTGAAGATGCAGACACGACCCTCGGAGAATGACCAGATTAAGATGATCATTAAGGGCACCAAGCCCTCCATTTATAACAAGTTGAGGAGGATGACCTATATGATTAGTGACTTTCGATAGTTAAGAGAAACTATCTTGGATATCGAGGAAGAGGAAGTCGAGAGTAGAAAGATTTATAGCCAGAATAGAAAGACCATTTGAAGACATGCTAGGAGTGGATATGAGTATTTCCCAGCACATGATACCAACTTATCCGAACATGAGACTAGTAAAACAGAAGCTCCAAAGAATGAGGATAGAATGGGCCAAAAAGTTTAGGGAAGAAATCAAGAAGCATATAGAAGTAGACCTTGAAAGGATCAAGGCAATTAGTGATATGCTTGCAGCGAAAACATAAAAGGAAGTCAGAGATTTTCTCAATAAAATCCAGTAAATTAGGGACCGTGAAAAGATCAAGGTAATTACCAAGCTAACATTGGTATGTGAGCCCATCATCAAGCCATTGAGGAAAAACCATCCTACTGAGTGGAATAGGCAATGTCAAGAAGCTTTTTACAAAATCAAAGAGTACTTGGTTAAACCACCCGTCTTGAAACCCCAAAGCCGGGCAAACCCTTGGTGTTGTATTCGGCCATAGAACTTGAAGTGCTGGGGGTGATGATGGTACAAGCATATGAGACAGGGGTGGAACATGCAGTCTACTACCTCAGTTAGAAGATGCTTCCGCATGGAGCCTGCTATCAAGAGGCGAAAAAAATCTGTTTGGCAGTGATGTAGGCTAGATGACAAATTTCATAGCCCATAACATAGTATGTCGATACATAATGCCATATCACATAGTGACGGACAATGTAGTCCAATCGTAGTGTTACCAGTGGTAATAGAAATACAATCAATGCAGTTACTAGCAGAGACAAGATTACCCGAGTTGGAATGGGCCTTGCAGAGGTTCGAACAGCTAGCATTACTGGATGAGAAAAGGATGAAGGTCGTGCACCACATGCAGCTATACCAGAAAAGGTAGGCCAGAGCGTTCAACAAGAAGGTGTGTCCCACAAAGATCAGAGAAGGTGATCTAGTGCTCAAGCAGTCGAAGCCACTGATAATGGACCCAAGGGGAAAGTTCAGGCCCAATAGGGAATGGCCCTACCTAGTCAATAAGGTGATGAGGAATGGGGCAGTGAGACTGTCTGATTTGGAAGGGAACGAGTTCACCGAGCCTATCAATGTGGATAGGCTGAAACAATACTTTTCATAATAAAATAATAAAAAAAAGAAAAAAAAAATTTAAAAAAATAAGTGAAAAAAAAGAGAGAAAGGCTTGTTGGGTTGAAAATCCGCAAATGACAGCCTAAGCAAAATATAGAGCATGAGTGAGCAAGAAAAATGGTTAATTGTAAAATCCGTGAGGAACAGTTAGCGATAGAGGTATCCTTGCAATGCAGTTTATTATTTCCTACACATGTACTAAGAAGTAATGCAAATGCCTTTATTGAAACAAATGTTCAAGATGTTCATATTTTGCATAAATCACAGCTAACCGGGAAAGATTAGAGTCAAGTAATTACAAATCATGTCTTTTGTTTCTTAGATGTTGGACCAAGGTCTGGAGATCTAGGAGAAGAACTCGAAGAATGGAGAATAACCTTGGGAATGAGGACGAGCAACTCTAAGAATGGAGAACATCCTCGGGAAAGAAGACGAGCAAAGAGCCTCGAGAATGAGGACAAATCAAAAAAAATTTAAAATTTTTTTAGCTCGCTGAGTTGAAAACTTGAAAAGACAAATCATGCAAGATAGAGCAATTCGCTAAGTTGAAATTCTGAAAGGACAGCTTAGGCAAAAGATAAGAAATGACCTGTAACTCAATGGACGAAGCACAAGAGAGTACCTTTTCCGTATCCTTAGGACAGCAAATGAAAGCTTCAGGAATCAGAAGACATGATTTTCAATATCCGCAAAGGGTAGTAAGAGAAAAATACAAGCCGAGAATGGCAGCAAACTCCTCAAGGAGAGGGCATATTTTGAAATTTGGGAATCGGAAGACATGATTTTCGGTATCCCAAAAGTATGAGGCTGCTTTCAAGAAGGCATAATCCACATTGACCTAGTGTAAGCAGCGGAGAGCAGAAAGCTGAGCCAAGTCTGGGGATGACTAGTCTACCATCCCGCGAATAACGGAAACAACATGATCTTAAGCCACGAAACCAAAGAGAATTGAGCAATTGTCGAAGGAGAATTGGCAGAAGGAAACTGTATGCAGGCAAAGGGGGAACCCAAAGCTTTTTATAGGCAAATGGCACAAAAGGCCAAAAGGATTCCTAATAGGGTGAAGAGAACCCTCTTGTGCAAAGTAGGCCTAACGAAGAATGACATCAAGCCAAAAGGACAAAGAAACCCCCATCGGAATAGGGAATGCATCCATGCATACATGCATACATACACACAACGTTTGTTTGTATTCACAGGCTTTGAAGAAAATGTGATGAGGATGAAGAACTCCAAGAATGGAGAACAGCCTCTGGAATGAGGATGAGCAAAGAGCCTCGAGAATGAGGTCGAATCAGGGGTCGAAGTGCCTCACCACCATCAGTTCGACAGTTCAGGAATGAATAATAAGGTTGAGACCCACATTATCAATAGTTTTGGGAATGAATCCCAAGGTCGAGGCCCATGTTATCAACAATTTGGGAATGAATCCCAGAGGTCGAAACACCTCATCATCATGGAAACAACTCCCAGTGGATCAAAAAAGTTACGCAGATGGACCAAATCGCCATCACCTATTCAATTCGGGAATGAATCCCGGAGGTCGAAGCGCCTCAGAGATCGAAGCACGGTTCGGGAATGAAGCCTAAGGGTTGAAGCACCTTGCCATCAGTTCAGGAATAAATCCCAGAGATCGAAGCATCTCACAGAAAAGGAATGGATTCGAGAATGAATCACAGAGGTTGAAGCGCCTTAGAGATCAAAGCATCTCGTAAAAGGAATGTATTCGGGAATGAATCCCAAAGGTTGAAGTACCTCAGAGATCAAAGTATCTCGCAAAAGGAATGGATTCGAGAATGAATCCTATAGGTCGAAGCGCCTCAGAGATCGAGACATCTCACACCCAGCACGGTTCGGGAATGATGCCCAAGGGTCAAAACACCTCACCGTTAGTTTGCTAGAGATCGAATCATCTCGTAGGGATGAATCCTGGATGTAGGACACAGAAATCGGTGACGCTGTTCCAGGCTCGTGGCCTAGTCGGGAGTACGGAGTAGCCCACGGTGGACTAAACCGGAGAAATAAAATGGAGTCGCCACCCAGTGTGAACTAGGAAAGGATTTAAGGCCGCACTCACCCCTCGCAAGGGAAGACATCAAATCATTGGGTTCGGAATTGTCCCTTACTTATGCCACTTGCAATGAACGGATTTGTGCAATAATCTAACCAAGTCTACGCAAAACATATTCCCAAGAGTAACCTACTTCTAAGTTCGCGTGCATGAAAATAAAACTTATATCTAAGTTTGCATATAACCTATATCTAAGTTTGCATGCATAGAAGTATGTCGTTATAACGGAAAACACACAATAACACACAATAATCTCATGAACATATTAAATTGATGAATGCAGAAACATAAATAAATAATAAATCCAAATTAAATATGAAATAATAAAAGACTAATAATACAAAATAAATGCGGAATAATAAACATGTGACCAAAGAATTTGGCCGTTTTCAATGTAGGACTTCGCATACCTGGTTGGACGTATTCCACGTCCAACCACGCATGCTGGTTCCAAGACAACAAAATAAAATATAACAAAGTGTGCCCTCAGGTCTTACCTTTTAAGTCACCTCTTGGAAGTGCGTTACAAGGCCGTCGAAAGGGTTAATGCTCTGCAACTCCTCTGATTCACTGGTTCAATGTTTTCCTTCGTCGCCTCACTGTTTTAGGCAAATATTTTCTCTGCTTTCTGATTCAATTTCGCTGCTGTTTTTGTCTCTGTTTTGGCACTATTTTCAGTGATTTTTATGGGGTTTATGGACTGTTTTCAATGATGATTTTGCACTGTTTTTTGGTTAATTTCTTGGACTGTTTTGAGGTGTTTTATTCACTATTTTGGGGTGTTTTAAGGGGTTATTTTTGGGATTGTTTTAGGGTGCAGTTTGGGGCTGGTATTGTTGAGGGTTTAGGGGCAGTTCCAGTTTGTTACTGCGTGGCCTGGGACGTGACTAAGGGCTGAGATTGTGAGTGCTGTGTGTACGTGAGTGTGAAGGGTGTGAGGGCCTTGTGAGTAGCGTGAGTGTGTCAAGGCTTATGAGTGTTAGTGCATGGTGCATGGGGTTGGTGACGTGTGTGTTTATGTGAGCAGCGTGTGTGCGTGAGTGTTTGTTGGCTTGGTTTCTGATGATGATTTGGTGTTTGTCGTGGAGGGACGATAGAGATCCAGGAAGCTTGTTAGGGTTTAATTTTTTTTTCCTACCGAGTGAGAGGAGTGCGTGTAGTTTTTATGGCTTTTGTCAGACGAGGGTTATTACTGGTCAGTGGCTGGCGTAGGTTGGGCTTAGTGTTTTTGCTGTGAGTGACTTGGCTTGCTTGAGGCTACGTGAGGGCGCTGCATGAGTGGAGAGAAGGGTTGCGTTGTTGTTAATTGGTTCGGTGGCAGGATTTTTTTTGTTTTGGTTGTTTAGGGACGTGAGAGAGAGAGAAGTGTGAGAGAGAGAGGGATAATTGTGGGGAGTGGGAAGTGAGCTCTAGTTTATTTGGTTGTCGTGAGTGAGCTGTTGTAAAAGAGCTAGCGGTTCTAAGGTTGGGTTTATGCTTCTTTTTATAGGCAAGGGTAGAGGGTTGTCCTTATGCGAATAGGGAATGAAAATTGTGTAATTATGAGGGATATTTAGTGTCTGTATCATAAGGAAAAGATCTCTTTAATTTAGGAAGGTAATTTGATTTGATTTGATTTGATTTTTTTTAGTTTAGGAATGTGATTTAATTTAATTAGGAAGGTGATTTATGAGATTTGATTTTATTTAGTTTAGGAATGTGATTTAATTTAATTTGGAAGGTGATTTATGAGATTTGATTTGATTCTTTTAATTTGGGATGGTGATTTGATTTGATTCTTTTAATTTGGGAATGTGATTTATTAGGATTTCAACATGTATTTAATGTGTTGATTTATTATTTTGGAGGGATTATGGGCGTGTGGTTGGTTATTTTGGTGGGCTTGATGTGTGGCTAGAGGGGAATTTGGGCCAAAGATAAGTTTTAAAACAGAGGCCTAACGAGCAAACCCGAAGCTAAGGAAACGAATTAATCCAACAGGTTATTGATTTCTGACTTTTCCATTCCGCCGTCCACTTCCCGCGACTTCCACAACTTAAAGAGTAGTGCCTCCGTACGAGGCTCATCATCGGGACTTATATGAAAAAATACAGTGCCTACAGTCACCCCTACTTTGATTGGACTTGTGCAGTGTGTGAAAATAACAATCCTATCAAAGTTATGCAATTCATTTTTACTTACCTGGCTCGCCAGCTGCCACTTGAATTGCCTGTTGCTTCGAACTAAGTTGATATTGTTGTGCCATACCCGGCATGCTAAGCCCCACACCCGAGGTGTCGTGGTTGCGTCTCCATACTCGGAGTGCCATACCCGACGTGCTAAACCCCATACCCGAGGTGTCGCGGTTGTGTCTCCATACCAAGAGTGCCATACCCGGCGTGGTAAACCACGTACCCGAGGTGTCGCGGTTGTGTCTCCATAACCGGAGTGCCATAGCCGGCGTGCTAAAACCTATACCCGAGGTGTCGCGATTGTGTCTCCATACCCGGAGTGCCATACCTGGCGTGCTAAACCTCATACCCGAGGTGTCGCGATTGTGTCTGCAAACCCGGACTGCCATACCCGGTATGCTAGTTGCGGTTGTGTCTCAATACCCGGAATGCCATACCCGGCATGCTAAACCTCATAACCGAGGCATCGTGGTTGTGTCTCCATACTCAGAGTGCCATACCCGACGTGTTAAAACCCATACCCGAGGTGTCGCGATTGTGTCTCCATACCCGGAGTGCCATACCTGGCGTGCTAAACCCCATACCCGAGGTGTCACGGTTGTGTCTGCAAACCAGGAGTGCCATACCCGGCATGCTAGTTGCGGTTGTGTCTCCATACCCGGAATGCTATACCCGGCATGCAAAACCTCATACCCGAGGCATCGCAGTTGTGTCTCCATACTCGGAGTGCCATACCCGGCGTGCTAAATCCCATACCCGAGGCGTCGCGGTTGTGTCTCTATACCCGGAGTGCCATACCCGGCCTGCTAAACCCCATACCCGGGGGGTCGCAGTTGTGTCTCCATACCCGGAGTGCCATACCCGGCATGCTAAACCCCATAGACGAGGCATCGCGGTTGTGTCTCCATACCCGGCATGGTAAACCCTATACCCGAGGCGTCGCAGTTGTGTCTCCATACCCGGAGTGCCATACCCGCATGCTAAACCCCATACCCGAGGTATCGCGGTTATGTCTGTTAGACATTATGTCCCATAGCGTCACTGTTTGTAAATGATATTGTATTATTGTACAAAATTAACTATGTGATAATGAAATTGCCTTTTGCCGTCTTGTAATATTATTTACTTTGATATATAAATGGCGAAAGTCCATATGATTAATACCGGATTGAGATGATATGAGACAGTATCAATCCATAAAGGTTTAATCATTAAATATCCCTAGTCGGAGTATTATCGAGATCGGACATCGATAATGCGGAATAGACTAGTATTGCGCTTGTGCACGTTGTGAGGGCACAACGACATAGTTCTCATATATTTAAGTATTCGATACTTATGCAAGTGCGATAGGAGGTTGTGTTTTACCGATGGTACGGAAAACAGCTTCGCTCTGGATAGACCCCGCGGAATCCCATTGGTAGTATGTCTGCGTGTCTATGGGAGGCCGCATCAGGGTAGGTGTATATGGTCTTAACCTGAGACTTACATCGCTAGTACTTGCGACAATCGATAAACTTTGGTTTTGGTGGTTGGGGACCTTAACCGGTTCTGTGTACACCTCTTCTGGGTTTATCGAGAATCGTAGTGTACTGGATGTGATGTCGAGATGGAAGTATCACTTCAGACATATGGAGGTGATGATCACGCAGGACACAGAACTAGTACTCTATAAAAGGTTGCAACCGTCGGGACAATATGACCAGGTCAGGATTGTCCGATTTAAAGAGACTAGTTGCTTGATGTCCGATATATGTTTCGTACGGGGCAGACACATTTCCAGCCCCAGGCCTAACATGTGATCATCCGATACTGGTTCGATATACGCAATACGACGGTATACTACGCTTGATATAGATCTTATATTCCTATAAGAATATTTCTGGAGAATTGGGTAGGCATGGCGCTTTGCTAGAAGCCAACCTTGTCTTGTGAATCGGTAAAAACGTAGTACGAGGTACGTACGTGTTCGGATAATCCGACGACCGTAT
This sequence comes from Zanthoxylum bungeanum, assembly GCA_019454045.1. NCBI lineage: Eukaryota > Viridiplantae > Streptophyta > Magnoliopsida > Sapindales > Rutaceae > Zanthoxylum > Zanthoxylum bungeanum. The sequence continues at coordinate 10,627 of SKCR01029332.1, read as the reverse complement.
TTACTGCCAACATATCCGGAGATCTCTTGGGTCGCTTCCCGAAGATTCACCAATGACGTATGATTCAAACTCGATTAATCTTGGATTAATTACGGAGAGACTTTATCTTGGATAAAGTACTATACATAGAGAGAGAACGATTAATTTGGAATTAATCGTAAAATTATTATATTCGATATAATAATCGAAATTCAATTTCGACACGAAATTAAAATTAGATTTTAATTCGGGCAAACGAGTTAATTTAGAATTAATTCGTTAGCGACGTAAATAATAATTTCGCTAGGCGCAATTATTTATTTAAATTCGATTTAATTAACGTCGCGACGTAAGTTCGGTATTTCGGAAATATCGAACCCGAACGCGTGAGTGCACGGGGGCCCACATGACACATGTCATATTATGCATTATTTAACTCTAATGCATTGCATGGAGATAGTGTACAATGCACTCAATGGTTTTGATGGGAAATTGAGTGTTTGACACTCTAAGCCATTGCATGATTTGTGTCATAAGTTTATTATTAATTTAATAAATATTATGGCATAAATATAAATTGATTTTTTGTAACAAAAATCATTCAACTCTCCTCTCTCTCACATTGCCGAAACTACATGCAGTTTTGGGCTCTCCATTTCTTCATTTTTGTGGCAAGATTTGAAGAAGTTGTGCATTCAAAATCACAACAAAGGCTAGCACCTACAAGGGATCATACATAGGTGATATGGGAAACTAATCCTTGAGCTTGGGAGGATCAAACAAAGCTTGGAGCTGCACTTTCCACCTTGGCCGAATTCATTACTGCACAAAGGAGAAGTTTTCATTTCATCAACGCATCCGCATTCCGATTTTTGTGAGTATGATTCCGCCATACTTCAATATTGTTCATTCATTTATATATATTTTGTTTGCTCTTGTTGATCTTGGTGCTTGGTAATAGAAACCAACAATGTCGCCATACCTGGAGTGCCATACCCGGCGTGTTAAACCCCATACCCGAGGTGTCACGGTTGTGTCTCCATACTCGAAGTGCCATAACCGGCGTGCTAAACCTCATACCCGAGGGGTCGTAGTTGTGTCTCCATACTCAGAGTGCCATACACGGCGTACTAAACCCCATGCCCGAGGCGTCGCAGTTGTGTCTCCATACCGAGAGTGCCATACCCAGCGTGCTAAACACCATACCCGAGGCGTCGCGGTTGTGTCTCCATACCCGGAGTGCCATACCCGCATGCTAAACCCCATACCCGAGGCGTCGCGGTTTTGTCTCCATACCCAGAGTGCCATACCCGACATGCTAAACCCCATACCCGAGGCATCGCGGTTTTGTCTCCATACCTGGTGTTCCATACCCGGTGTGCTAAACCTCATACTCGAGGTGTCGCGGTTGTGTCTCCATACCCGGAGTGCCATACTCGGCATGCTGAACATCATACCCGAGGTGTCACGGTTGTGTCGCCACACCTGGAGTGCCATACCCGGCGTGCTAAACCTCATACCTGAGGTGTCGCGGTTGTGTCTCCATACCCAGAGTGCCTTACCCAGCGTGCTAAACCCCATACCCGAGGTGTCGCGGTTGTGTCTCCATACCCGTAGTGCCATACCCGACATTCTGATGATGTGTGGGCCTCAGCCTTGGGACTCATCCCCAAACTAATACTGATGTGGGCCTCGCCCCCAAACTGATGCTGATGTGGGCCTCGCCCCCAAACTGATATTGATGTGAATGTTGCATATCAACATGCTGAATTTGCATCTCACGAGATAATCCTGATGGCTTATACATTTTTTTGTCCTCAACGGATGCTTCTTGTTGAAACCAGAGAACCTTCAAAGTATTTTATAAACCCAAATCTGATCGTTTGCATGAATGATCTGAAGTAGACTCCTAGTGTGTGTATGCCAAGGCTCTTTCGTAGCTTAATCCTTAAGTAAGCCAACTCGATGATTTTGTCTCGGAGAATTAGATCAGTGGGTCTAACCAACCGAAATGTCTTGATCATACTCTGTGATTACTTCTTCGTACTCAACATGATATGGTTTTCTTCTTTTTTCTTTCGTCTCTTTCTTTTTTTCTTTTCATTTTGAACTTTTTTTTTCTTTTTTCTTTCTTTCTTTCGACACACCTACCCTTTAAGGTAGCATTTCTCCTAATGGTTGTCCTAATACTCACCCATGGGTAGCTTCACGCTTATCGGTTATAGGTGGTCTATTTTTTCCTTTTCTTTTCAGAGACTTTTTCTTTGTTTCCAACCAGATCATATATCGTAGCATAAGTAAACCAGGATGGACATCTAAGCAAACAGTCATTCATTGATCCGCCATCTCTTCAACTAGTCATCTCACCGACCACTCAGGCTTCTACTGCTAAAATCACGTAATCAAGTGCTCGTGAGTCTAGCCGAGATCAATCCACTCAGAATACCGGATGAGAGCACATCTTGCACTTATCGTTTCTAATGTTTTACCATGTATCAAACAATGTCATCACCGGACATATGCCTAACCATCAAGGACTTCTCTTTTTTTTTGTTACTGCATTAGAATTCTTCTTTTCAACCATTGATAATGTGGGCTTCGCCCACTGGGATTCCTTCCCAAGAACTAATACTGGTGTGGGCCTCGACCCTGGGACTCATCCCTGAAACTGCTGGTAACGCGGGCCTCGACCCTGGGGGTTCATTCCCAAAACTGATGATCATGTGTGGGCCTTAACCCTGGGGATCCATTCTTGAAAAATGTTGATACTGTTTTGTTGCTCTCAGCTTGCTTGTATTTTGCTGCTTTTCATTCTTTTCTTCGAGACCTGCGAACACAAAAACAACATAATAAAAAAACGCTTACATGTGATGTGTACGTATGTATGTGTTGGGGTACTCCTTGTTCCGGATGGGTTAGACCCTCATTGTGCTCCTTGGCGCCATGTGATTACGCATGTCTCTGGTCGCCCCCTGGGTCTGCTTATAGTTTCATCATACCGTTTTGTTTTCTGGGGAATGTTCAGTTATCTTTTGTTTGAAACCTGCAATCACATAACAAACACAAAAAACTGCAAGTACGTTACGTGTATGCATTCATGCATGGATGAATTTCCTATTCCGTTGGGTTAGGTCTTCCGCCATTCCTCTTGATGATCGCTCGGTCTTCTCTTCCTCAGGCAAAATATTGCTTCAATCTGTCCACATTGATCGGCTCGATGAACTCGTTCCCTTCGAAATCTGACAGTCTCAATGCCCCATTTCCAATTACTTTCTGGACTATGTAGGGTCCTTCACAGTTAGGTCTGAACTTCCCTCTTGGGTCTGTCGTCGACGGCTTTGACTGCTTAAGCACCAGAACACCCTTTATGATCTTGGTAGGATGCACCTTCTTGTTGAATTCTCGAGCCAACCTCTTCTGGTATATCTGCATGTGATGCAAGGACTTCATTCTCTTCTCACCCAGCAGTGCTAACTGTTCAAATCTCTGCGAGGCCCATTCTTGTTTAGGTAACTCTGTTTCTGTTAATACCCACATAGACTGTATATCAACTTCCACTGGCAGTACTGCTTCCATTCCGTAGACCAAATAGTAAGGTGTGGCTCTCGTTGCTGTTCTCATAGAAGTTCTGTATCCCCACAGGGCGTACGGTAGGTTATCGGCCCAATCTTTGTAATTCTCCGTCATTTTGGCTAACATCTTCTTTATTGTCTTATTGGCTGCCTCGACTACTCCATTTGCATGCAGTCTGTAACGTGACGACTTTGTTGGTTTCTATTATATGTCCCAAGGAAAGATTAAGCATTCATGAAATACTATAAATGAATATATATAAAAGACTTGAAGCATGGCGGAATCATACTTACAAAGCTATGTGATGAAGAAGATGATCAAATGGTGGAAGCTCCAAGTGTTGGAAGATTCGGCCAAGAGGAGGAAGAAGACTTGAAGCTCCAAGCTCTTGTATTCCAAGCTTTTTGATGGTTTCCCTATCACCTCTTTTGATCCCTTGCTTGTGCTAGCAAAAATGGAGAAATAGAAGATCAAATCTTCCTTGCCCTTGTCAATGGAGTTCTCGGCAATTTGAGAGAGAAGAGAGATTTTGTGTAAAGTCTTAATTGATATTTGTTTTACCAAAAATCAATTTATATTTATGTTATAATTTATTAAATAAATAATAAATCTATGACATAAACCATGCAATGGCTTAGAGTGTCAAACACTCAAACTCCATGCAAAGCCTTTGAGTGTAATGCACACTATCACCATGCAATGCCTTAGAGTGTTTTGTACACTATTAACATGCAATGCCTTATCAATAAAATAATGCATATAATGACAAGTGTCATGTGGGCCCCACACGTTCCCAAATGAAAGTGGGCCCACGTCCACTCACGCGTTCGGGTTCGATATTTCCGAAATACCGAGCTAGCGTCGCGACGTTAATTAAATCGGATTTAAATAAATAATCGCTCCTAGCGAAATTATTATTTACGTCGCTTACGAATTAATTCTAAATTAACTCGTATGCCCGAATTAAAATCTAATTTTAATTTCGCGTCGAAATCGAATTTCGATTATTATATCGAATACAATAATTTTATCGATTAATTCCAAATTAATCGTTCTCTCTCTCTAAATTAGGCACTTTATCCAAGATAAAGTTTCTCCGCAATTAATCCAAGATTAATTAAGTCCGAATCAAATATCATAGGTGAATCTTCAGGAAGCGACCCAAGAGATCTCTGGATATTTTGGCAGTAAATACGGTCGTCGGATAATCCGAACACGTACGTACCTCGTACTACGTCTTTACCGATTTACAAGACAAGGTTGGCTTCTAGCAAAGCGCCATGCCTACCTAATTCTCCAGAAATATTCTTATAGGAATATAAGATCTGTATCAGGCGTAGTATACCGTAGTATTGCGTACATCGATCCAGTATCAGATGATCACATGCTAGGCTGGGGCTGGAGATGTGTCTGCCCCGTACGAAACATATATCGGACATCAAGCAACTAGTCTCTTTAAATCGGACAATCCTGACCTTGTCATATTGTCCCGACGGTTGCAACCTTTTATAGAGTACTAGTTCTGTGTCCTGCGTGATCATCACCTCCATATGTCTGAAGCGATACTTCCATCTTGACATCACATCCAGTACACTACGATTCTCGATAAACCCAGAAGAGGTGTACACAGAACCGGTTAAGGTCCCCAATCACCAAAACTAAAGTTTACCGATTGTCGCAAGTACTAGCGATGTAAGTCTCAGGTTAAGACCATATACACCTACCCTGATGCGGCCTCCCATAGACACGTAGACATACTACCAATGGGATTCCGCGGGGTCCATCCAGAGCGAAGCTGTTTTCCGTACCATCGGTAAAACACAACCTCCTATCGCACTTGCATAAGTATCCAATACTTAAATATATGAGAACTATGCCGTCGTGCCCTCACAACGTGCACAAGCGCAATACTAGTCTATTCCGCATTATCGATGTCCAGTCTCGATAATACTACGACTAGGGATATTTAATGATTAAACCTTTGGGGACTGATACTGTCTCATATCATTCTCAGTCCAGGTACTAATCATATGGACTTTCGCCATTTATAAGTCAAAGTAAATAATATTACAAAACGGCAAAAGGCAATTTCATTATCACATAGTTAATTTTGTACAATAATACTGTTAGACATTATGTCCCATAGCGTCACTGTTTGTAAATGATTAAACCTTTGGGGACTGATACTTTTAATGAGGACTCCTTCCGGAACACGTCAGTATGACGGTGTGTCCGAACGGATAAACCGAATTTTGTTGGACATGATAAGGTTAATCATGAGTCGCTCTAAGCTACCATTTCCTTCAACAGATACGCATAAATAGTGCTGAACTTATTTAGAATAAGGTTCCATAAAATCTGTTAGATAGATTTCATATTAGATATGAATAGGAAAGAAACTGGGTTTTCTCATTCCTGATGATTTGGGTATGCTAGGCATATGTTTGGATGATACCAAACTAGAACCCAAATCGGATAAGTGCCTAAGTTGTGGGTTATCCTAGGTAAATCAAAGTATAGTACTTAAACATCTCACAAGAGAACAATGTAATCGTTGCTCGCCATGCGGTTTTCCTAAGAGAAATACCTATATGCAGTGGTAAGTGGGAGGAAAGTAAAACTCGATGAAAATCAGAGTAATACTGTTCCAGGCACCGATTCCTTAATGGACCACAAATAGTTCATCTAGGATGAAACTATACCAATAATCTTCGAATACACAAGAACCGCGTAAGTCAGAGAGAGTCAGAAAGCAACCTGGGTATGGGTTTCTGATCTCACCTCGAAAGGATGTCAATCTTATTGAGGAATACGAACTGACTACGTATGAGGAAGTGATACAAGGTATCGACTCCCTATTATGGCAAAGTGCCATGATATCCGAAATGGATTCCATGTATACCAACCAAGTTTGGACACTAGTTGTTCTACCACAAGGCATTGTGCCTATTGGTACTATATAAGTCATCAAGGAAGACATACATGGAAGGCAACATACCAACGTACTAAGCTAGGCTTGTATCGAAAAAGGTATCGTTATCAACATTTTGTCGATTATGATGAAACTTTTTACATGTTGCCATAGTAAATCCATTTGGATAATGCTTGCTGGTGCTGCATGTTTCATTTATGAAATATGGCAGCTGAACGTCAAAATCGTTTTCCTTAAACGGAAACCTTTTGGAGGATGTTTATAACATCCTGACGGTTTTGTCGTACCAAAACGAGCAAACAATGTTTGCAGGTTATTCGATCCATGGATGGATTAAAGCAAACATTGCGTTCTTGGAACTATCGTTTTGATGTAATCATAATGGTATATGATTTAATTCAAAACGTAAATGATTCTTGTGTATATAAGAGGGTTAGTTGTAGCGCACTGACATAAAAGTCTTAAATAATGATAACATGTCATTTCTTGGAAATGAAATTTCCAAAACAACAATCGGTGAAAGCTTAGCTTTCATGGAAATTCTCCGTAGAATTCTTGGGAGAAACAACCTTTATTCTATGAATAAATATCTACTGGGATAGATCAAAAAGTTGTTGAAAATCTCCGAGAACTCATACATTGAAATAAATGTATGCGACCTGGTGTCTCATATGCTTTGAGCATATGGAGTAACAATCAGGCCAATCCAAGTGATAGTCACTGGATTGATGTTAAGAACATTCTTTAGTATCTTAGAGGAACTAAGGATGCTTTTTTATATTATGGAGATGGAAAACTTGAAGTGATTGGGTTCACTGCTGCAAGTTTCCTAACCGATATATAAACGACTATGAGTCGTAATATTGGTACTATAAAGTTTGAATAACGGAACAGTGAGTTGGAAATCTTCCAAGCAAGATATTGTTACCCAATAAACAACAAAAGTTGATTATTACTGCAGCTGAGGCAGAAATAGAAGCCATTTGGGTCGATAATAATCTAATTAGATTTGATATAGTTCTGTTAGCAGCTGAGCTAGGCTTCACCGCAGGCTAAAGAATTAATGGTCTCATCAATGATCCAGATATATACTTCGACTATTCATCTGATTCGTTCGGATCATACATCGTTGCGATGTGATGATCGTATAAATCGCATCAGATGATAATCATGCAAATCTGCTGACGAAAGTCTTTTCTTAGTAAGTTTAGCGAACCGTACTTAGCTCGGGTACAGGACACTTGAGTGACTGGCTATAGGCCAAGTGGGAGATTGTTGGACAGTTATGTGTGTCTATCAATCAATCAATCACATCAATCAATCACATCACTCAAAGTGACATTTGATTTGACGTTTGATGTGACGAATGATTTGACGCTTGATGCGACTTGCGACGCCGCACTCGAATTCGAAATACGAATGCGCTCGCAACCACACTCGGGCTCGGGTTCGCTAATTCCAAATTAACGATTTTTCCGTCGCGTCGTAATTAAATGATTACGCCTAGCGAATTCACTATTCACGTCGCTAACAAATTAATTCTAAATTAATTCGTTCGCCCGAATTAAAATCCAATTTCAATTCTGCGTCGAAATCTAATTTCGTTTAATATATCGAATATATTAATTTACCGATTAATTCCAAATTAATCTTTATCTCTCTCTAGACGATATTTTATCCTAGATAAAATATCTCCGTAATTAATCCTAGATTAATTTTCTCTCTCTTCTATATAATCCCAGATTATTTAAGAGTGCGAGTTATGCGTCATCGGTGGATTATCGGGAAGCGACCCATGAGATCCCCGGATAAGTTGGCACTAAATACGGTCGTCGGTGTATCCGAATCACGTACGTACCAAGTACTACATTCTACCGATTTACGAGACAAGGTCGACTCCTAGCAAAGCACCAAGTCTACCCAATTCTCCGGACATATCCATTTAAGAATATTTAAGATCTGTATCAAGCGTAGTATACCATTGTATTGTGTGTATCGGCCCAGTATCGGATAGTCACGTGCTAGGGCTGGGGCTGGATAAGTGTCTGCCCCGTCCGAAACACATATCGGATGTCTGGTAACATAGTCTCTATAATCGGATATTCATGACCTGGTCACAATATCCCGATTGGATGCGCATCACTCAAGAGCACTAGTACCGTATCCTGCGTGACATCATCTCCACTATGACTGAAGTGATACTTCTGTCTTGACATCACACCCAATACACTACGACTCTCTGATAAACCCAGAAGTGGTGTACGCAGAACCGGTTGAACCCCTGTACCACCAAGACCAAAGTCTATCGATTATCGTAAGTATTAGCGATGTAAGTCTCAGGTTAAGACTATACACACCTACCTTGATTTCGGCCTCCCATAGACACATAGTCATAATACCAATGGGATTCCGAGGGGTCTATCCAGAGCGAAGCTGTTTCCCGTACTATCGGTGAAACACGACCTCCTATCGCACTTGCATAAGTATCCGATACTTATATATATGAGAACTATGCCGTTGTGCCCTCACAACGCACACAAGTGCAATACTAGCCTATTCTGCATTATCGATGTCCAGTCTCGATAATACTCCGGCTAGGGATATTTAATGATTAAACCTTCGGGGATTGATACTGTCTCATATCATTCTCAATCCAGGAATTAATCATAGGGACCTCTCTTCATTTATATATCTATGGTGATCTAATCACAAATGATGAGAGTGCAATTTCCTTGTCACATAGTTAATTTGTACAACAACACCATGATATGTACAAATAGTGACGCTATGGGTCATATTATCCAACAAGTTATGACCCATAGCGTCACTATTTGTACATATCATGGTGTTGTTGTACAAATTAACTATCTGACAAAGGAAATAGCTCTTTTATCATTTGTGATTAGATCACCAAGATGTATAAATGATGAAAGGTCCATATGATTAGTTCCTGGATTGAGATGATATGAGACAGTATCAATCCACGAAGGTTTAATCATTAAATATCCGTAGTCAGAGTAATATCGAGATTGGACATCGATAATGCGGAAAAAACTAGTATTACACTTTTACGTGTTGTGAGGGCATAACGACATAGTTCTCATATATTTGGGTATAAGATACTCATTGAAGTGTAGTAGGAGGTTGTGTTTTACCGATTGTATGAAAAACAGCTTCGCTCTATATAGACCCCTCGAAATTCCATTGGTAGTATGACTATGTGTCTATGGAAGTCAGAATCAGGGTAGGTGTATTTGGTCTTAACCTGAGACTTGCACCGCTAATACGTGCGAAAATCAATATACTTTGGTTTTGGTCGTCTGGGGCTTTAACAGGTTCTGTGTACGCCTCTTCTGGGTATATTGAGAATCGTAGTGTTTTGGGTGTGATGTCGAGATGCAAGTATCACTCCAGTCATAGTGGAGATGATGATCACGTAGGATACAAAACTCATTCTCTTATATGCTGCAGCTATCGGGATATTATGACTAGGTCATGTTTATCCGATTATAGAGACTAGTTACCAGAGATCCGATATGTGCTTCGTACGATGCAGACACAATTCCAGCCCTAGGCCTTGCACGTGACATCCGATACTGGATCAAAATACGCAATACTACGTATACTACGCCTGATATAGATCACATATTCCTGTAAGGATATTTCTGGAGAATTGGGTAGGCATGGCGCTTTGCTAGAAGCCAACCTTGTCTTGTAAATCGGTATAAATGTAGTACTAGGTACTTACGTGTTCGGATAGTCCGACGACCGGATTTATTGCCAACATATCCGGGGATCTCATGGGTCGCTTCCCGAAGATTCACCGATGACGTATGACTCACACTTTATTAATCTGTGATTAATTAGATGAGAGAGAAAATTAATCTGTGGAGTACAAATGAAAGACACCGCCCAAAAGGTTGACAGAATGGAACTCCCATTCAAAGTCCAGCACCATACGAGACCTCCTGATTTTCTTTCTTTCTTTTCAGGAACCACTGGAACGACAAAGTTTAAGAAGGTGGCACAAGCACTGACTGAGACAAAATTCTTCTTGCCACTTTACTATTGGAAGAAACCCTTCAAAAACAACGCTAATGGGATTGTCTTTAATCGGACATCCAAAACCACGTTGAAACCTCT
>SKCR01029331.1:0-130190 GCA_019454045.1 Zanthoxylum bungeanum | reverse complement strand
ATTTTTGTTTTGCCAGGAGGTTGGTTTTTTATCCAAATGGTAACAAGAAAGATGGAGGAGATGGGCATATTTCCCTTTACTTGGCAATAGATAAAAGCAATGCCTTTTCTGATGATTGGAGTGTTCATGTCAACTACAAATTGTTTGTGCAGGATCATTTAGTCGCCAATTACCTTGCCATCCATGGTATTAACTGTATTTACATATTTGCAAATCTAATTAATATATAAAAATTCAAAAATAACTTTCTTTTGAAACTGACCAGACGTCCTTATCTTTGATATTATCTACGTACGAAAATGAATTATTAAGTTGTCCACGTAGTTATTAAAATGTTAACTTTTCACATTCTTTATTAATGTTTTGCTTTTCATATTCTTTAATCTTTGACCTTTTATTTTCCCAACTCCTATAAACTCTTTGTTTTACAAGATTATTAATAGTTGAAAGTGTGTTAATTAAATATCTATTCGTTTCAAATGAATTATTAATAATTAAAAGTCATATTATATTAACTATAAAAGTATTCATACCTAGCACTAATAATTATACTCTGTATCAATAAAAAACTAGGAGGTGGAATAAGTTAGAAGATAAATTTGTTAATTTGAGAGAATGATAAAGAACTTGCATTGTTTGGATAATTATGGTTGAAAGTACGATCCTAATTATTTTTACTTTTTTACATTTAATATCTATCATATTTATCCCTAATAAGATGAGTCGCGCATCGCGCGGATTATCCGCTAGTAATACTATTTTTACATCTTTCCAAATTACATTCTATTGACTTTGTGTGTTATTTACGTTTAGATGCTAAAGGGCCAGTAAGACGTTTTGATAAGAACAAGACTGAATGGGGTTTCGGAAAATTTCTCAGCCTTGCTACTTTTAATGAACCTTTAAATGGGTACTTAGTTAATGATACCTGTGTTTTTGGAGCTGAGGTTTTTGTAATTGAAACCACTGGCAAAGGGGAAAGTATTTCCACTATCAAGAATCCTCCTGGAGCAACTCAATCTTGGAAGATCCAAAACTTCTCAAAATTGAATGAGTCTCCTCAATGGTCAGACACTTATATTATTGGAGATAGAAAATGGTATGTATATTTAATTATGATGATATTTGTGATTTTTAATTTACATACCTTCATCATGGTTAATTTAAAACGTAAATTTGTGGCAAAATAACAAAATTCATAAAAAAGAGCTTATATTTTATAGCAAATTAATATGACTTTTAAGTTATAAAAATGCAATATAAAACAAAGCATAAGTAGTTAATTTTGGTTGTTTTGGTCCGTTGATTCCAGGAGAATGAAGCTTTATCCTATGGGAGAGTCGAAACAAAGGGGCAAATGTGTTTCAATTTATTTATATTTAGCTGATTTCAACAGCATTCCCCGTCAAAGAGACGTTTATGCTGAATTCAAGTTGCGAATAGTTGACCAACTTCGCAGGGTTAACAGCTCTGAAATCAAATGTAATAAGAGCTTTTATTTCATAGCAAATAAAATGTTTCCAGCTTTTTAATTTTTAACATTTTTTAAAAAGGTTAACTTTAAGCTTTTTTTTTTTTTTTTTTTCTACAGTCGATTATTGGTTTGGTAAATTAGAGAGTTGGGGTCGTGGGAATTTCATTTCACTGAAGGATTTCTATAATGCCTCTAAAGGATACGTTGTGGATGATACTGTAACAATTGAACTGCAAGTCCTTTCCATTTCTGTGGTCAAGCTCGATTGATGGTCAAATTTTATTGTGATGATGTTTCAAGGGACAGCTTTGAATAAGTAAATTTTCTTTACCTTGTGGACACTTTTGGTTGATAACTTAATTGATGTATTAATTCTGTATGTTTGCTATTAATTAGAACTTGTGTTGGAGTAATGTGATCTAGAATTGCATGAGAAAGTAGATATCAACATATCATATTTATTATAATTATTATGCAACATATATATGGATTATTGTGATCACTATAATTTTAACATGTATGATTTTAATTTCGTACTTTAAGTACGCTTCAGACATTTTATTATTTATGAATATATATAAATATTCTACTTTGAATCATTTTAAATTTGACATCTTCAAGTGCCTGATAACTAAATTTATTGTAGTTGATGAATTCCACTACTTTAGGCAACCCAAACAACACCAAAGACAAGATTAGTTTTATTTTTGATAAACTAAACCCCATGTAGGACGGTTTTGCTTAAATATTTTTGATAAAATTTTAAAGTATGGGAGAAGCAAATCCTCTTGGAAATGGTTTTGCTTAATTTGAAAACATGAAAAAAGTTTCGCTTAATTTCAACAAATATTACTAATAAATTTCCCCTAAAATGTTATGTAATTCAACAAATTCTAAATTCCTATTGAAGGTTCTCAAATTTGATTTTTGAAAACTTTCCCAAAAATCGAATTTTTTGAACCGAGTTCCATTCTTCGGTTTTATGACTCCAATATATAACCAAAGTTCTTGATACCACTTGTTGTGATTCTTTGATCACTGAAGATGTTAATCAGGAAAAATCGAATTCTATTACTAATAGAACATAATTTACAAGTGTTTAAACTTTATAAAAAAATCTCACTCTCTTTACACTCTCTCTAAGCTCTCTTACCTTGAAGTTTAATTTTTAGGATACTTTGAACTCTCAATTAGCTCTCAATTTATAGTGAAACTCAAGCTCACTATTACAACTATTCAATAAATACACTTAAAGTTATTTTGGTGGTTTATACCATTGTTAAAAGGTGGTGATCTCCTTTTTGACAATGGTGGCAACATTAATCTTTAAAGTTGCATCCAAGTAGGTGCAAACTAGATACTACAATTCTCTCCCTCAAGTTGCATCTGAAACGATTGTCATCTGACAGCTATTCTGGCTATGTCTCTGCACAGCTCTAACTTGTCCTAAGTAACCACATTTGTTAACTTGTCGGCTGGATTCTCATCTATATGGATCTTTACTAGTCTCACTAGTTGTTGATCCATGACCTCACATATCCAATGATAGCGAATATCGATGTGCTTTGTTCGGGAATGATACATTGAGTTCTTGCTTAAGTCCAGAGCACTCTAACTATCACAATGTATCTTGTATTCTGTCTACTTGATACATAATTTTTGGAGAAAACGCTTTAACCACAACATTTCTTTTTATGCTTCTACTGCTGCAATATACTCAGCTTCTGTTGTGGATAATGTAATACACCTTTACAATTTTGACTGCCTGACACAGCTCCCCCTACAAAAGTGTAGAGAAAGCCTGATGTATATTTTCTACAATTAAGATCTCCGCCATATCTGAATCTGTATAACATTCTCAGATTGGATCAGCTTCCTAGTAGCACATACATAAATTCAATGTACCCTTGAGGTACATGAGAATCATTTTGACTGCCTCCCAATGTTCTTTTTCTACAAGTACCTCAAGGAAACGACTCACTACACCTACTACATGAGAAATATCTGACTTGGTACATACCATAGCATACATCAAGCTTCCAACTACTAAAGAATATGATATTTATTTCTTGGATGATTGGGCACAAAATCTTGCTCTGTTTGAAATGGTGTGCTAACAGAATGCTGACAGGTTTGGCATTCTGTATATTGAATCTCTTGATTACCCGTTCAATATAACTCTTATGTGAAAGCCACAACCTTTTGTTCTGTCTGTCTCGAACTGTTTTCATTCTTAAAATCAGTTGAGCTGGTCCTAAGTCTTTCATGTCAAAAGACTTAGAAAGTTTCTTCTTCAGCTGGCTGATCTTCATTACGTCTTGTCCAACGATCAGCATGTCATCTACATATAATAGAAGAACAACGAAATTTCCATCCAGAAACTTTTGAATGTAAACAGACTAGTATGTTGCAGTTATTTTGTAGTCTCGACTCACTATGAATGAGTCAAACTTCTTGTACCACCGTCTTGGTGCTTACTTGAGGCCGTACAAGCTCTTATTCAGCTTGAGGTCGTACAAGCTCTTATTCAGCTTGAAAATAAGGTTATATTTTCCTGAAATCTTGAAACTTTCTAGCTGCTCCATGTATATTTCTTCATGTAGATCACCGTGAATAAATGTTATCTTAACATCCATATGTTAAAGCTTTAGATTTAAACTGGCTTCCAATCCTAGGATAACTCGGATTGAAGCCATTTTTACAACTGGTGACAATTTTTCATCAAAGTCGATCCTCTTTTTCTGTAGCAATCATTTGACTACTAACCGAGCTTTGTATTTCATCACATTTCCACTGCCATCTTTTTTCAGCTTGAACCCCATTTTTTTCTTTAGCACCTTCTTGCCTAGTGGGAGCTTGACTATCCCATAAGTATGATTCTTCTGCAGAGTTTCCATATCATCATGCATTGTGTGCAACCATTTTCCTTTGTCTTTTTGAGAAATTATTTCTTGAAATTTCTAGCTCCTCCTCGCTAACAAGCAGTATATAGTCAACTCTTGAGTATCTAATTGATGGAATCCGTCCTCGTTCAGATCTTCGTACTGAAGGTTCACTAGTTTCTGGAGGTCTGTCAGGATCTAGATTTGTGGATGATCATGTACCTTTTGATGGAGCGGGTTGCAGCTCCCCATACTCAACAACATCTTCTTCCTCATCTGGTTCTGCATTTGAAATCTCATGAACCCCATCATTATCTGTGGCCACTCGTGTTGGTGCTGGGGTTGTGTCTGGATTTGAATCAGTTTTATCAGCACTGGAATTAGAAGACATATTGGGCTTTTCAATGTCTTATATTGTCTGGTCTTTAAGAAACACTACATCACTGATTCTAATAACCTTCTTTTCCTTCCAGTCCTATGACCTATGTCAAAATTCCTCGTCTCCAGAGCCTATGAAGATGCATGGAGTAGTCCTTGCATCGAGCTTCTGCATGAGCTCATTGGATACGTATGCAAAAGCTAAACAACCGAATGTTCTAAGGTGAGAATAGAAGTGATTCCTACCCGACCATACTTTCTCCGAAATCACAAAATTCAACGGTACATATGGTGATCTTGTAACATCCCGGGTTATTTTAGCGTGTTGAGTGAATTTTATTTTTCGTGCGTAAGGTCGCGTCCGAACGCAAAGACAATTTTTTTATTCTAAAATGGGGACTTTTTCAATAAATTAATTATAAGACAATAATAACTAAACTTGAAGGATCAAATTGAAAATTATCATACAAGTGTAAATAGATTCTAGATATTTCTACATACACCTACTTAAACATACACAAGAATAAATAAACCCTAGAAATTTCTACACAAACACATGTATTATATATATATATAACACACACACATGTTTGTTTCATATACACAAACATTTTGCATACATATGCCAGAAATTAAAAGAAAACAAAACAGAAAAAAAAAATCCGAAGCCGAGAAGAGGAAAGGGAAGAGAGGAGGAGAGAGAGAAGAGAGACCAAGAGATGAAAGAACACGACAAAAGGAAATAGAGCAGAGGAGAGAATAAAGAAAGACCGAGAGAAAGGAGAAGAAGGAGAAGGCCGAGAGAACAGGGAGAGATCGAGAGAAAAATCAGAAAATGACTGAGAGAGAGAGAGAGCAGGAGAGACTGAGAAAGATGAGAAGAGAGAGAGAGAATAGAGAGAGACCGAGAAAAATAAAAGAGGGAAAAAGAAAGAAAGACCGAAAGAGAGAGGGAAACCGAGAGCAAATGAAGAAGGAAGTCCAACCGGCGAGTCTCCGGAGTGTCCATGGCGCCAGATTCGATGAGCAGAGGCAGAAGTAAGTATACTATAGCAATGATTCCCTTGAGATTAATTGTGTTTGATGAGTTTTGATTTGTTAAAGAAAGTGATTAGCTGGATGAACATGGTGATTAGAAATATGTTGGATTGAGTTTTTAATTTAGTTTTATGAAAGAAATTGATAGAAATTTATAAGATTAAGGAATGTGAAAAATTGGTAGAACCCTAGAAAATTTGGGGATTTGGAGGACTGCATTGTTATGAACGTTTATCAAAATTTTCTACCCTTTATTGAATTAGTAATACTATAGATTATATTGTTAAAGAAACTATTTTTTACAATTGTTTTGGCTTGTTTTTATGTTTGGGTTATGATTTGCTTTTGTTATATATGGTGTGCTTAACAGATCATAGGTTATCACATACTTGCAACTGTTTTGTGAGCACTGATGTTGACTTAAGTTTTTTTTTTTTATTAGTAGTGTCTTTATCTGAAAACATGTTCTCTTTTTACATCTGATTTGCTTAATGGGTGAGAAAAGTTTGTGATATCCTATTTTAGTAATTTACTACCTTTGACTCTTGTTTATGAATTTTGTAGCCAATGTATTACCTGGGCATGAGGTAAAAACTCACCCCAGTATGTAACTTGAGACAATATGGAATTGACGGATTCAGAGATGTGCACATGTAGAGGACAGCGATACGTAACGCCCCCAGATACTAGTTTAGGACTAGGGATGATAGATGCCTCAAAATCCTAGTTTCAGAGCTTGGGTGGTAGCATAGATCTGCACCCCTAGTTCTAGTTTGTGGCTTGGGGTACAGCGATATGTAACACCCCAATGTCATGGATTTGCATATCTGGCTCTAGGGCGTATGAGGGGACGGCGATACGTAACGCCCCATGCGACAGTTTTCAACAGACACTCAGATATCAGTTTTTTTTTTTCGAAAAAAAGGTTTTTGAGATATCAGACTTTCATAAAACAGTTTTCAGAAAATAGATTTTTTTAGAAACAGTTTCCAGAAACCAGAGATTTAAAGCATGATTTCAGAAAGACAAGTTTTATAAAGAGATTTTCAAACAGATTTTCAAAAAAAGGGTTTTCAGAAAACAGTTTTTCTAAAAGGTTTTATAAAAAGCATGGCATGTTAAGGTAGAATATAGTGTGTGAGTTATACATATAAACTATATAATCTAGTAATCATTTTAGGTGCATATAGTTGATATTAATGCATGATAGTATTATTACATTTATATGCATATATGATTGATATCAGTATGAATTGTATGACTACATAAGAGAAATCTTTTGTGAATGGTAGTGCATGACAATATGATTACATATACATGTCATGATTACATTTATATGCATACATGATTCATGATAATGTGATGAATGTTAGAAAGAAATAATGTTTTATAAATCTGATTTGATGATATTTTAATGAAATAAAAGAAATATAATTATAATAAAAGCCCGAACTAGAGTAGCAAAGAGTAAATAGGTAAGTATTAAGATATCAGAGTAGCGCAGCGAAAATGTGATAAGACTTGACTTAGTAATTAAGAATATATAGACTTACTCTTTATATTATGAATGTTAAGATGTGAACGAGAATTAAAATATATATATATATATATATGAGTAGACAGAAACAAAATTTAAGCTTTGTGTGTTTGTCGCTCAAGGTAGGAGCATAGTTAGATACTGAGTCTTATGACTCACTATCCAACAGTGTTTGAGTTTTAGAGGTTGGTGACCTGATCGGTCGACCACAGTCTTCAGAGCCTGAGGAGCTGGATAGCAGTGCTGCAGTCAGCCAGTCACCAGGTATTGGGTGTATAAGAGTCAAGTCGTGTATAAGTTTAGATGTAAAGAATTTTAAGATGTATATGTTAAGTTGTAAAAGTTCTTGTTCATACATATTTTCGGACATGAAGTTCAATTATATAAAGTCTTAAGTTTATCATTTCTGTATTTATTTCTTAGATGGGCCCTATAGACAGCATTTGCATTGCATAGTTATAAGTTCTGCATGAGAGTTAGCTAGAGGCTTATGGTGATAGGACAACCTATCGCCTGCCGGTAGCATCTCCGATAGCAGGATGTTACAGATCTATTGATCAGGTAGAATGCGGCACAAATAGCTTCTCCCCAAAATGGTTTTGACAGCTTAACCATATTGATCATGTTTCTGACTTTCTCCATAATGGTGCGGTTTATTCTTTCAGCAACACCATTATGTTATGGGTCGTGAAACAATCTTTTCATATTGAATGTCGTGTCTTTAGTAGCAGACATCGTACTCTTTGAAAGTGTACCCGCCTCCATTATCTGTGTGGAGGCACTTCAGTTTCTTCTCTGTTTCATACTCTGCCATGGAATGGAACAATTTAAAATGATCCAGGACTTGATCTTTTGTTTTTAGGAAATACACCCACAATTCCGAGAAACACTGTCAATGAAAGTCGGAAAATATTTATTACCGCTTAGTGAAAAAACCTCTAAGGGACCACAAATATCAGTATCAGACTGAACAACTCTGATCTTCTTGTATAAGAGAAATTAAAAGAGACTTTATGTTACTTACCGAATAAAAAATGATTGCAGGGATCTAGAGCAGCTTTCTTGGAGACAATGATTAGATTCTTATTTGTCAAGGTAAACAACACTTGCTCATTTATGTGACAAAGTCTCTAGTGCCACAGATTATGAGAAGCCCTTCGTTCAGCTACACTGAGGCTCTCTACACATATTGACCGGTGCGAAATCACACACGTATAACGCAAGCGCACATTTCATTCAAGTAGTATAAAAAGTATTGATCCCACGAGGACTTAATACCTAAGCTCTTAATTTATGAAGTCAAATTATTACAAGTATCTAATGGATTGATTGTTTGTTTGGATGGTGACTTAAAATTAAAACAAGTAAATAAAATTATACGAAAGTAGATTTTAGGAAAATTCAATATCAAGAAACTATCCAGGGTTGTGAATCTTTCCAATATCTTTTAAAGATGAAGTGTTTATTTTATATTTATGTAATATTTTGGTTTACTAACTTGGAACACGAAGTTATGCAAAAGCCTTTGTCGATGGTCAGATGCAAATACCCAGTGCAACCTAATTAATCATATGCCTATGTCAACCAAGTTACTTGAATCCATTAAGATTAAGTTCCAATTGTGGCTACCCCCGCCCGACAGGTATATGTCTATCCTGTAAGTAAATCTATTAAAGGGTTATATATCCTCAAGGAAGATTGTGGGCTATTAAGTCTAAGGCTGAAACCTAAAATTCTTTTGTCAAGTTTATTTTAAGTTTACCAGATCAATCTTATTAGTGGCCAGTTAACAAGAAGCATTAAGCTTGAGACTTAATAAATAAACCTTTATATTACCCAAACTATAAAATAACCCCTTATAAACCGGTGATATTAGAATTCATCATGACCGGTGCGTAATCACACGCGTATAATGCAAGCACACGTATCGTTCAAGTAGTATAAAAAATATTGATCCCACGATGACTTAATACCTAAGCTATTAATTTTATGAGGCTAAATGATTACTAGTATCTAACATATTGATTGTATGATTGGATTGTAACTTTTAAAATTAAAACAAGTAAATAAAATTGCGCGAAAATAGGTTGAGGAAAATTCAAATTTATAAAACTATCTAGGGTTGTGAATTCTTCCAATATCTTTTTAAAAGATGAAGAGGTTATTTCATGCTTGTTTAATATATTGGTTTACTAACCTGAAACACGAAATTATGCAAAAGCCTCTTCCGATGGTCAGGTACAAATACTCAGTATAACTTAATTAATCATATTCCTATGTCAACCAAGTTACCCGAATTCATTAAGATTAAGTTCCAATAATAGCTACCCCCGCCCGACAGGTATATTCATATCCCGTAAGGAAATCTATTAAAGGGTTATCTATCCTCAAGGAAGATCGTGAGCTATTAAATCTAAGGTTTAAACCTAAAATCACTTTTCCAAGTTCATTTTAAGTTTACCAATTCAATCTTATTAATGGCCAGTTAACAAGAAGCATTAAGCTTAAGACTTAATAAGTAAACCTTTAAATTACCCAAACTATAAAATAACCACTTATAAACCGGTGATATTGGAATTCATCACAACCCCAGATAACGGGCTTAGTTACAACACATATCTAAGGCTAGTAAAAGCTTAAATAAAATAAAAGACATAAAGTAAAGGCTGGAAATTAAAAACGTAAATAAAATAATAAAGAAAATACTGGGGGTTAGATGATCCACTTTTAATATTTCAAAATTAGAAATATCCCTTATTCTCAATGTTTACCGATTAATTAACCAGACCATAAAAGCGGTAATTTCAATTTATCTCAATTAAGTCCAACCGACCATGTAGGCGGTAACAAGGTTATTACCTAAACCGACCATATAGGCGGAAACTATGTCTGAAATGTAAAACCGGCCATATAGGCGGTGAATAAGGTTGTCACCTAAACCAGCCATATAGGCGATAACTAATTAATCCAAATTTTAGATAGAATAAGGTAGATTAATCTAATTTATTATATTAAAAGTCTTCCCTCTTCACCCCCAGCATAATAAGATTACCCGCTCATGCTGCAAATGAAAACACACAAAATTTTATTAATTAGATAAAAAGAAAATACAAGAAAACTTAAAGTAATACACAAGACACTTTCCTTTAGGATTACATGGAGAAATTCCTCCAAAGAAAGCATGAAAAAGTTACAAAGTTTAGCTTGGTATTTATAGGAAAATCTAAAGACTTCCACCAATTTCTCCACCAAACATGCCACCAAACATGCCACCAAACACTCCACCAAATATGCCACCAAACACTCCACAAAACATGCAAGTATGTTTGGTGGAAGTTTGACAATCTTCATTTTTTTATTTTATTATATTATATTTTTTATTTTGAAAATGACTATAGTAATTACACAAAATACACTAGATTATTCATCAATTTCGGCCTTCCAAACTTCATAATTCGAAAATATTTAAATCTTCAAAGTTGTAGATCTTTGTGTCTTCTTTAATCTGGCACTTGAATTAGCTCAATCGGATATTGGATGAAAACGTTATGACCAAAATACCAAACTTGCGCAAAATTAGAATTTAGGACTGCACTTCGTGACGCGTATAGTAAATTTCCATTTTTGCCATTTTTGCTCTGGATTTCATCGTTTTATCCCCGAGTTGATTCCATTAAGTCCAAATACTTTATTTATCTACAAATACATCAAAACGTTCATCAAACCCGAGAAATTAAACAAAATATTAGGTAAAAAGGGCGGTAAACATTGATATATTTTCCGCTCATAACATCACAACCCCAAATAACGGGTTTAGTTATGACACATATTTATGGCTAGTAAAAACTTAAATAAAATAAAAGACATAAAGTAAATACTAAAAAGAAAATACTGGAAAGTAAATGCGGGAAAGTAAATGCTGGAAAAGTAAATGTTGAAAAGTAAATGCTGAAAATGTAAATGCTGGAAATTGAAAAGGTAAAAGTACAATAAAATAAAATGTGGGGGGGGGGGGGTTAGAGGATCCACTTTTATTACTACTACTTTAGATATCTCCCTTATTATAATATATTAACTTTGAGTGAGATTTTACCAACCAGCCATATAGGCGCTAACCTGATTAAGTCAAATTTATAATTAATTACCAACTGATCATACAGGCGGTATCCAGCTTAGTCAGGTTAAAACCAATTTCAATAATTACCAACCGACCAATAAGGCGGTATCCTTGTTAAGTCAGGTTTTAAATAGTTTATATATTATAATTAAGGGAGATTAATCTAAATATTAGTAATAAAAGCTTTACCTTTTTCCCGAGCAGGGGGGAGTTACCTCCTCAGTATTGAAAAGTAAAGACTGAAAAGTAAAGAAAGGAAAGTACTATTGCGTAAAAGTAAATTGCAGAAAGTAAAGACTGAAAAGTAAAAAAAAAGTGCAAATGTGGAAATTAATTACTAAAAGCTATAAATAAACAAATAAGATACAATCTTCTTAGTATTCTTAAAGAATTACATAGAAGAAAGTATGAATCCAAATATGAAATTTCGGCCTGAATTTATAGGCACCAATAGGTTAATTGCGACGTAAAAATCGGATCTGTTGATACGTTTCCTGGTGGCGCTGTTGATTGTTGGCAACATGTGATGGTGACACGTGTCTGACGCACGTTAGCAGCTTATTTTAGCAGGCGATGCACGTTAGCACAACGCATTTTATTAAACTTCTCTGATTATGACACGTGTCTCGGCGCACCTTAGCAAACTCTGACGCATGTTATCAGTCAAGACGCCCAAAAGATAGTTTTGCCATTTTTGTCCGTTTTCCACTGTTTTGGCCCGAAATTACTTCCAGTAAATCCTGAAACTTTATTTATCTATAAAATAACACAAAACACATCAAAACATTCACAAAACTCAAGAAACTATACAAAATATTAGGTCAAATGAGAGGGAAATAGTGATACATTTACCACTCATCACATATCTTCATATGAGTCTTGTATAAAGTGCCACAAATATGCCCTTAGGCGACGACCATGACACCTTTTATCATTCTCCATGTATCATTGCTAAAGTGGCTAACATAGCCCTATTTGTCAAGAGCTATGTAACATCCCATTCCCGGAGATGCTACCAGGCCAACCTATCCCTCTGAGCCTCTAACTTTCTGACTATGATCAATACTTCTAATCTTTTCTCAAATATACCTTTGGACATGGTCCATTGCCCAACTCAATAATATGGAATACATAAAAAATTCCCATAACTATGTACTCAATACATTACACTTTACAATCTTGACATGAACACTTTTAACTCTTAAACACACAAAAACTTTACTATACATATAACTGATACACGACTTCACTTTGACTCCGATTGAACTGTACCACTGTACTCGACATGGTGGACTCAACACCCTAGTGACTGCCATCAGTATCCATCATCTCAAGCTCGTCCTCTAAGTATACCTGTAAAACAAAGAAAATAGGAGTAAAAGGGTTGGATCGTTTGAACGAACTAGTGAGTGGACAATTTAAAATGAAAATTGAAATATATTTTCAAAACATTCATTTTTTTTTTCTGAAATCGAAATTATCTTCAAGAAAACAATCTTTCCTGAAAAACTCTTTCATATCTTAAAACCAATCTTTTTTCTAGAAACTATTTTATGTTTGTAAAACTCCGAGTCTTTCTAAAACTCTATTCGTAAAACTGCTCATTCTAAATTTCTTTCATAAAACCATCATTTCTAAAAACCATATCTCTGAAAATCTTATCTTTGAAAATCTGGCTCTAAAATACATGTGCAGGCTTGCCGATCCATACGCCTAAACTAGTGGTCTTAGGGCCTCGCCTTCCCCCAAGCCACTGAACTAGAGTCAGGCTTGCCGATCCATACTATCATTCTGACCTTGAATCTAGGGTCTAGGGACATTACATCTCACCATCCCCCTAGCCGTGAAAGTAGGATCTAGAGGCACATGTCATCCCTAGTCCTGAAATACATGTGCATATGTTATATCTGTCAATTCCATAAGTCATAGTTGAGGTGGGGTTTTCCCCAATACCTCCCGAAATCATAAAAATCATAATTTCAAATCAAAACTTCTCAAAACATTCACATTCATAAACAACTGGAAATAAAATTGGCTAACGCCCTATGTGCTTAAATATAAATCTCAATTCAAAAGCAAATAAGTAAATATCAACTTTGAAAAAAATCCACTCACACTTATTTTTTTGATCTAGCTGGCACTGTTTCACTTCGTCGAAGGACTTGGGTTCCTGCCGATAATCTAGAATCGATAAACTTGATTAGTATACAAGTTGTAGAATATTCTTCGGAACTATTACCGCTATATGACGTACTATGCTTGTGGCATGATATATTATATGTATGTAAGCTGATACGAGACCCTTAGGATGGCCTCTTGATGAAGTTGGTGCTTTGAGTGCCAATCCGATTTGTACATTTTATTATTTATTAATAAAATAACTATATTTTTCATTTCATACCTTATTAATGGTATTGTTATTATGCGTATTAAATTGATGTATAGATATGCTAATAATGACATCGACCTTAGAATAGTCTTGACATTAGGTGTAAACTATTTTTAAAGTAAATATTCTTTGTCGTTGGTTTTTAAATACAGTTGAATTCTTATAACCTAGAAGATTAGCACATGTCGTATATTGGAATTAGAGTTCTAATGGTTTAACGCGATGTACCATGAGTTTTGGAAACTCGTATAGATATGTGGGTATTCATTGGAGCGAATACTGATTGACTCATAGGCGATTCCTAATAGTTGGATGTACACACCACCGTCAATAGGAATCTCCTCGAGTCGAGTAGCATATGTAATCCTTTGACTATAGGATATCATTGATTTTGTGTGAGATCCTCCACACTTAGATGCCATGTATGTCAGAAACCTTTCATGGTCTGGCCTCTAGATGTTCGTTGGGTGTGAACCGATGCACTCAGTAATCAAGTGCGAAGTAAGATAGGATCTGTCGGCCCGTATGTGTACCATAAGTGGTTTATGTATCCATGTTATTAAAGTCACGATTCTTAAATCTTTGGCCAAAATCGATCACTTAGGGTGGATCGCATCAGTTATGAAGAATTGTGGACATGTCGACATAAGATGTGCATCTTGGAAACTTGACGGTATATTCTATGTTTCCTAAGCACAACTCGGATAGCCTACGACAAAAGTATTGTTAAACATATATGATGACCTCGACTTGTATAGTTCATAATAGTCATTCGTGTTCATCGCGAATTCAGAGGTGGCCGAATTGCGTACATATTAGCTAGGCTTATATGACGAACGTGTTTGAACTTAGAGAGTCCCAATATGAAGTGTATTCGTTGAGCACTTGGGTAGACGATTATTTTTTATAAAAGATAATATTCGATATTATAATTATCAACTAAGATAATCAAGTGTTATTGGATAACATTGATTATTTACTTGGACCTAATTGGATTAATTGGATTAATTCAATAATTACAGAAGGGCTTAATTGTAAAATCATAATTATCTCTACCATTTGAGGATATTATGGTAATTGTAAGTATGTAATAATAGGTGGTTTTGGCTTGATTTAATTGGATTAAATTAATGTGGAAAACATTTAACTAATCAATTTCCTAATCATTTGCTTGATTCAATTGGATTAAATTAAAGTGGGAGACAATGAAGATTAGTCACACCTAATTATGCATATTTGGACAAATTAGATTAAGCTCACTTAAAAGTTGATTAGAACTTTTATTAATTAAAAATTACCTAAGTTTTGCTATAAATAGCAAGCTTATTGGAAGGTTTTAATTACAAGTTTAAATACAAGCAAATTCTTAGAGAGATTAGCCTAAGTTAGAGAAGTTTTTAGAGAAGTTTGTGAGGTCTCTATAACATTTCATTTAGGAGAAATCAAGATTGGATCTTGAAGTGAAGCTTGGAAGCAAGATTGGATCTTGAGGTCAAGCTTGCACACCTTGGAGGTTCTCCAACAATTTCAACAAAGGAGAAGTAGATTTGATCTTGCATCAAACTTACTAGGAAAAGTTTGATCTTACCTAACTCCAGCAGTTCATTTTATTATTGCATTTTAATCTAAAAATCAACAACTACTTAAACAAATCAAACTTTTTCTTTTTCGCACTGCTAATCATTCTATTTTGCTAAATCTCTTCTCTGTGCATCGACCCCGGACTTACTGGATAATTTTATTACTTCGATACTCTTATACTTGGGAGTAAAAGACCACTTTTTGAGCGTGTCATTCACCTTTCATATATGTATCCTACCAATCACAAACTTCCATCTCTCGGAAAAGACTTAGCCTATACCAACTCAACCTCTATACCTTTAAATCGTATACATTAATCAATAACGAACTTATTCCAATGACACTGATGAGCGGAAAATATAACAATATTTACCGACCCTTTTACCTAATATTTTGTTTAATTTCTCGGGTTTGATGAATGTTTTGATGTGTTTTAGTTTATTTTGCAGATAAAAAAATTTGGACTCAATGGAATCATTTAGAACCAAATGTGTAACAAATAAGGGAAAAAACTGGACTTGACATTTTGATTTTGGAGATTGGAAACTTGAAATGACGTTCTAACGAAGTACAATTCGGAAATTCCAACTTTGCGCAATTGTCGTATTTTGGCCATAAATTTTTACTCTGATATCGGATTGAGGTGATTCAAGTTCCAAATTAAAGAAGACCCAAAGATCTACAACTTTGAAGTTCATAATAATTTCGAATTCTGAAGGTTCCATGACCAAAATTGATAAAATATTCGGAAGTATGTTGTGTGTAATTATTTAAGTCATTTTCAAAATATAAAAAATAAAAAATAAAAAATGTCAAACTTCCACCAAACATGAGGATTTGGTGCCATGTTTAGTGCCATGTTTTGCGTCATGTTTGAAGCTATGTTTGGTGGATCAATTGGTGGAAGCCTTTAGATTTGCCTATAAATACCAAGCTAAACTTTGTAAATTTTTCATGCTCTCTTTGGAGGAATTTCTCCATGAAAACCTAAAGGAAAGTATCTTGTGTATTTATTTAAGTTTTTTTGTATTATCTTTTTATTTAAATAATAAAATTTTGTGTGTTTTCATTTACAGCATGAGCAGGTAATCTCATTCTGATGGGGTGAAAATGTAAGACTTTTAACATAATAAATTAGATTAATCTCCCTTATTTTAATTAAAATTTGGATTAATAAGTTACCGCACATATGGTCGGTTTAGGTGATAATCTTATTTACTACCTATATGGTCGGTTTTACATTTCAGACGTAGTTTCCACCTATATGGTCGGTTTAGGTAATAACCTTGTTACCGCCTATATGGTCGGTTGGATTTAATTGAGACAAATGAAATTACTGCCTTTATGGTCGGTTAAATATAATTAATTAATCGTTAAACATTGACAATAAGGGAGATTTCTAATTTTGAAATATTAAAAGTAGATCCTCTAACCCCCATTATTTTCTTTATTGTTTTATTTACGTTTTTAATTTCCAGCTTTTACTTTATGTCTTTTATTTTATTTAAGCTTTTAAAGCTACTTTTAATGCTTCTTGTTAACTGGCTATTAATAAGATTGATCTGGTGAACTTAGAATAAACTTGGAAAAATGAATTTTAGGTTTAAACCTTAGACTCAATCACCCACGATCTTCCTTGAGGATAGATAACCCTTTAATAGATTTCCTTACCGGAGAGGAATATACCTGTCTAGCGGGGGTAGCCATAATTGGAACTTAATCTTAATGAATTCAGATAACTTGGTTGACATAGGAATATGATTAATTAGGTTATACTAGATATTTGTATCTGACCATCGGAAGAGGCTTTTACATATTTTTCTGTTATTGGTTAATAAACCATTATATCTCACAAACGTAAGATAACCACTTCATCTTTTAAAGATATTGGAAGGATTCAAAATCCTGGATAGTCTCATATTATTGAATTTTTATCAATTTACTTTCGTGCTATTTTATCTACTTGTTTTAAGTTTAAAGTCACCATCCAATCAAACAACCAATCCATTAGATACTTGTAATAATTTGGCTTCATAAATTAATAGCTTAGGTATTAAGTCCTCGTGGGATCGATACTTTTTATACTACTTGAACCATACGTGCGCTTGCATTATACGCGTGTGTGATTACGTCGATCACGTTTTTTGCGCCATTTTCAGGGACTTATTTATCTTTCACTATTAGTTTTGGGGTTAAATACGTTACTTGTGTCTAATTTCTTTTTACTTATTATTTCTGTTTTCTTGTGTTTCAAGTTCTCAGACACTACATGAGATGAATCAGAAGCTTTAAAATCCGACCGCTTGACCCAGAGATTGAAAGAACCATCAGACAGTTGAGAAAGGAAAGGCGAGAAGGCCAAGGAGCACTTATCAACATGGAACCCGAACCTTTAGAGGTTGCACCACCAATTCCCATTTGAGACAGAACCATACCGGTGGTTGACGGCTTCATTTCTTGTATTGTACTTCCTTTCTTACCAGCAAATACGTGTGATATCAAAACATGCATCCAGATGATACAACAGTCAGTTCAGTTTTTGGGGGGAATGCAACTGAAGATCCTAATGCCCACATCAGCAACTTCCGGGAAGTTTGCGGTACTTTCAATTATAACCGAGCGGCTGAAGAAGCAATGATACTGTATGTTTTTCCATATTCCTTGAAAGACAGAGTTAAAGCTTGGCTACATTCGCTACCAGCAGGTTCCATCATAACTTGGAAAACTCTAGCCACCAAATTCCTTACAAAGTACTTTCCACCAGCCAGAACTGCAAAGCTAAGGAATGACATCACATCCTTTGTGCAACAAGATTCGAAATCTCTTTATGAAGCTTGGGAAATGTACAAGGATTTGCTAAGAAAATATCATCACCATGAGATTGCAAAGTGGCTACAAGTCCAAACTTTCTACAATGGAATTTTTGGACTTATGAGAACCACAATTGATGCTGCTGCTGGAGGAGCTTTAATGGCAAAGGGAGAAGATCAGGCCTGGGACCTAATTGAAGAAATGGCTAAAAAAATTTCTTGTGGCCAATAGAAAGAGCATGATTCAAAGAATCACATAAATTTATGAAGTTGGAGCCAACACAGCAGTGAATGCCAACACAGCAAATATGTAAATTCATGGAAACTCTTAGCATGCAAGACAATATTGGATCTACAAGTTCACCATATGGAGGAGTACCAGAGCCAAATCAACATGAAGAGACGGTGAATTATGTCAACAGACAGAGGAACAATCCATATTCCAACACCTACAACCCAGGGTGGAAGAATCATCCTAATTTCATATGGAGCAACAATTCGGGGCAAAAGAACTATCCACCACCTGTATTCTAACAACAGAACAAATGCCAGGAGTAGGCAAATGAACCAGGAATAACGTAAGTGCTAGCTCAATTAAAAAAATATGATGCTATGTTTCAGAGCTAATCAGCATCTATAAAAGCACTGGAAAATAAAATTGGACAACTGGCCAATGCTCAGAGTTACAGATCGCCAGGTAACCTTCTTAGCAACACAGAACCAAATCCAAGGAATAGATGGATGAAGCAATGTCAAGCCATTACTTTGAAAAGCGGTATTGAAATCAACAAAGATGTTAGAATCAAGACATTCATTGAAGAAGTTCAAAAAGAAGCAGTTCCACAGAAGGAGGAAAAAGAAGGCAAAAGAAAAATATCAAGAAAAATTCACTCCACCTTCACATTTTCCACAGCATCTCTAGAAAAACAAACTGGACAAACAGTTTGCTCGATTCTTGGAGGTCTTTAAAAAGCTACACATCAACATTCTAGAAGAATTGCCCAGCTATGACAAATTCATGAAAGATATTCTTTCACGAAAGTGGAGATTGAGAGATTACGAGACAATATCATTGACAGAAGAATGCAGCCCCATCATTCAGAGGAAACTTCCCATAAAGTTGAAAGATCTGGCAGTTTTACTATCTCATACACCATTAGAGAACATTATATCGGTAAGGCTTTGTGTGATTTAGGTGCAAGTGTCAATTTGATTCATTTTTCTATTTATAGGAAACTGAAAATTAGAGAAACAATGCCCACCTCAGTCTCTCTGCAACTTGCTGATAGAACGCTCGCATTTCCGAGAGGAGTAGTTGAAGATGTGCTGGATAAAGTCGACAAACTTATTTTCCAACAAATTTCATTATCCTTGACATGGAGAAAGATAAAGATGTACCTATCATCATGGGGAGACAATTTTTGGCTACAGGTCGAACTGTTATTGATGTAAAAAAATGAGAACTAACCATGAAAGTACAAGACCAAGAAGTTATCTTCAATGTTTTCAAAGTCATGAAATTCCCGAGTGATGAAAAGGAGGACGAATGTTTCAGAATTGACGTTGTTGATAGTATCATCCTGGATAATGATGCAGTGCCACCTCCCACGGATAAACTTGAACCTTGCATCACCAACATGACTGGGAACGAGCTAGATGCTGAAACTCTAGAATGTATCAACTATATTGACAAGCCATTTTGCTTCAAGTCGACACCACAAGTGGAAAGTCTGAAACTATTGAAAAAGGAGCGAATCAAGCCTTGTATTGAAGAACTGGAGCTAAACTTATTCTTGAGCCATCTCAGGTATGCATTCTTAGGAAACTCTTCTGAATTACCTGTGATTATTTCTTCTTCGCTAACATTGGAGCAGGAAGAAAAGTTGCTGAGAGTGTTACGAGAACACAAGAAAGCCATTGCCTGGAATATAGCAGACATTTGAGGCATTAGTCCATCATTTTTCATGCATAAAACTTTGATGAACGACGAGTACAAACCCTTAGTGGAACATCAATGGAGACTAAATCCAATCTTGAAGGAGGTCGTGAAGAAATAAATTATCAAATGGTTGGATGCTGGCATCATCTACCCCATCTCTGACAACACTTGGGTGAGTCTTATGCAGTGTGTTCCAAAGAAAGGAGGAATTACTGTAGTCACAAATGAAAAGAACGAGCTGATTCCAAGAAGAACAGTGACTGGATCGAGAGTTTGCATGGACTACAGGAAACTGAATAAAGCAACAAGGAAAGATCATTTTCCGCTACCATTCATTGGTCAGATGCTAGACAGACTGGCGGGACATAAATTCTATTATTTTCTGAACGAATACTCGGGGTATAATCAGATTGCCATCGCCCTAGAAGATCAAGAGAAAACCACTTTTACATGTCCATATGATACTTTTGCTTTCCGTAGGATACCATTTGGACTATGTAATGCTCATGCCATATTTCAACGTTGCATGATGGCCATCTTCTCGGACATGCTGGAACAAAGTATGGAGGTTTTCTATGTGTTTGGAGACTCTTTCGACCTTTTACAAAATGTGGAACAAGTGTTACAAAAGTGTGAAGATACCAACCTGGTACTCAATTGGGAGAAATGCCACTTCATGGTGCAGGAAAACATTGTTATGGGATATCGGATCTCACAAAAGGGAATCGAGGTAGACAAAGCAAAGATCGAGACAATTGAAAATCTACCTCCACCAATATCTATCAAAGGGATTCAGAATTTTCTCGGACATGCATGCTTTTACAGGAGATTTATCAAAGACTTCTCAAAGGTTGCTAAACCTTAGTGCAATGTTCTGGAGAAAGATGTGCCTTTTAACTTCACCAAAGAATTCCACGAAGCTTTTGAGATCTTGAAACAGAAGCTGGTCTCTGCCGCCATCATAGTAGCACCAGATTGGACCCTTCCATTTGAGGTAATGTGCGATGCTAGTGATTTTAATGTACGTGCATTTTTGGGATAACGCAAAGTGTAGGCACTGCATTTTGCATGTAAGTCCCTATGATGAGTCTCATTTGGAGACACTACCTTTTAAGTCACGAAATTCGTGGGAAACGAATGTCGGAAGGGGAAATTCAAAATGAGTATGTCATCAAATTCATTTCACAAGTTCACTGTTTTCGTTCGTGCTGCGTTCGTGACCACGTTCGAACGTCAAGAAGATTGCGAGCGTTCGTGTAGCGTTCGAATCGGCATTCGAACGGTGTCGGTATTTCTGGTTTTACTGCTATCCTCACACCCAAGCCCAATTAGCCCACCAAAGCCCATAAAACATATCCAAATTAATAAAACACATATTTAACACATCTTGAAATTAAAGCAAATCTAAAAAATCACATACCAAATTAAAATAAACCAAACAAAATATAAAATAATCACCTACTAAAATAACAAATCCACTTACCTAAATAAAATAAATCACATCCCAATTTAAACAAATCAAATAAACCTATTCCTAATTTAACCAAATCTTGTCTCTAATTATATATTTATTTTCCTTGTATAACACTAAAAAATATCTCACCTTTATTGCATGATCTATTATTCCTTTTTGAACAAGAAAACCCTACCATTTTCCTAAAAAGAAACCCAAATCCAACCCTTAGAACCCCTAGCTCATTCACACCCAAAACTTTCCAAGCACATACATACAAATCACAGAAAATTCTGCAAAGCATTAGCACCCAAAACTCTCATAGCATCTCACGCCTAACATAAGAAACAACAAACAAATAATCATCTTCTCCTCTCTCTGCAATAGCCGAATACACCCATCCCCTCCAAGCCTCTCCATCATCGAAAACACCACTCTAAAATCCCTCTGCATTGCCGCATAAACACAGCCCATTCACCTCACTGAAAGAGCCCCATACAGCCCCCTAAACCACCGAAAAACTGCACTTTAAAACCCTTAAACAACTACACAAAACAGCAGCCTCAACCCCCTTTAAACCGCCAAAACAGTCCATCAATACACAAAGAACAGTGACCAGAAAATACAGCGAAGACAGCAGTGAAACAGAGTGAAAACAGCAGTTCGAGCAGTGAAACAGCGAGGAAAGATGTGAACCAGTGAACCGGAGGAGCTGCGGAGCATCAACCCTTTCGACGACCGTGTACGGTACTTCCGAGAGACGACATAAAGGGTTAGACCTGAGGGCACTTTTCCTATTTACTGACATTCGTCTTTTAATTGTTTTATTTATTTTCTTCGTATTAGAGTCGTTTGTGGATGCATGTTGTGGCCTTTGAATGAAAGGGAAAATGTGTCGTCTCTTGTGGTATATAGGATGGAAACCCATATGTAAATTCCGTAGCTGAATCCGAATGGACGGTAGTGCGGTCTGTACTTGGGATACAACTCCACGTACCACTTGAGCAAACGACATATATCTCTCTTTAATTTATCTTGATTTTTTATTATCCGCATTTTATATTTCGCCATTGTACTTTCTGTATGTCATTTGTTTGTGTGTTGATGATGTGATGCACAAGGGCTTAGTGTGTTGGTCTAAAGGTTTTCCATTTGAGGGAAGAAAAGGCCAAAAGGCTACCTTTACGTCAATACTTTGCCGCGCCGGACAATGTATGTTTTTTTGGATGTAAGATATGTTCAGCTGAGCATACGAAGTCATATATTGTTGTCTTTACTTTCTATGCATTGTGATGTAACACACATGGGCTAACTAGGGTGGATTAAAGGTCCTCTATTCGAGGGAAAATGCCTGAAGGCTACCTTACCACGATGTTTTATCGCGCCTTTTGTTATGTCATTGACTTTATGCATATCATTGTTCTATTTATGCATGCATTGCATTCTTGTGCACATGGGCTAACTAGGGTGGATTCAAGGTCCTATATTCGAGGGAAAATACCTAAAGGATACCTTTACCATGATGATTTGCTGCACCGGACGAGGTACACCCGATTAAATGGGAACGAGTTCAATCGCGCACACGGGGTCATACATTGTGGATTTGCTTATCTATGTATGTGTTGCGTCGTCTATCATGCATCAGGTCTGGTCCCGTTCGAACGCGTTCTCAAATGCTATACGAACGCGAACCTTCTATTTACCGTTCGAACGCGTTTACTAACGATACTCGAACACGCACGTATTTCTTGTGTTTTGTTTCATCAGGTCCTGTCTTGTTCGAACGTGTTCTCAAATGCTATACGAACACAAACCTTCTGTTTACCGTTCGAATGCGTTTTCAAACGCTACACGAATGCGCATACACTGAACTGAATCATTTTCATCACATGTCATGCATAATTGTTTCTTAGGTGATTTCTCTTGTATCATGTAATCAATCATACTTTTTGTATTCCTGTATTTATCTATTTGATGTGTTCATGAGATGGTATTCAAGCATGATTAGGCCGTTAGTATGTTACTTGGTTCTTAAGCATGATTTAGCCTATTTAGTTGTTTATTTTCAAGCATGATTAGTCATTTATTTTGCGTTTGGAATTTGCATTATGTTTAGGTTGTTCTTTGTTTTCCTCATTATATGATCGAAGTATGTTCATGAGATTATCGTGTGCTATTGCATGTTTGCCGTTATGATGATTACTTTCATGCATGTGAACTTAAAAGTAGAATACTCTTGGAAATATGTTGCGTATATTCGATTAAATTATTGCACAAATCATTT
The DNA here is from genome assembly GCA_019454045.1 of Zanthoxylum bungeanum. NCBI lineage: Eukaryota > Viridiplantae > Streptophyta > Magnoliopsida > Sapindales > Rutaceae > Zanthoxylum > Zanthoxylum bungeanum. The sequence continues at coordinate 106,308 of SKCR01029331.1, read as the reverse complement.
CATTACAACTGGCATAAGTAAGAGACCATTCCGAACCCAACGGTTTGAGGTCTTCCCTTGCGAGGGGTGAGTGCGGCCTTAAATCATTTTCCCGGTTCACACTGGGTGGCGACTCCATGTTATTTCTCTGGCTTAGTTCCCCCGCGGGCTACTCCGTACTCCCGACTGGGCCGCGAGCCCGGGACATCGTCGTCCAACAATCTGTGTCCTACACAAAGCAAAGATTTTCCATACCATTTACCACTCCAACCGAATTCTGAATGAAGCACAACTCAACTACACAACCACTGAAAATGAGTTGCTTGCAGTTGTGTTTACTTTTGAAAAATTCTGCTCCTATCTGTTGGGTCCCAAAGTGGTGGTCTACACAGATCATTCAGCAATTAAATACCTGATCTCGAAGAAAGATACCAAACCCAGATTGATCATTTGGATACTTCTACTGCAAGAATTTGATTTGGAGATCAGAGATAGGAAATGTATAGAAAACCAAGTGGCATATCACTTATCGAGGCTTGAGAATAGAGAAACAGCTAGCAATGAACTGAAAATTAAAGAAACCTTTCCAGATTAACAGTTTTTTACCATGAAACAGCATGATGTCCCTTGGTATGCTGACTATGCCAACTACATAGTGTCGGGAAAATGGCCGTTAGAATGGACAACTCAACAACGGAAGAAATTCTTCAAAGAAGTCAAACACTATGTCTGGGATGAGTCGTACCTGTTCAAACGCTATGCTGATCAATTACTGAGACATTGTGTTCCACATGAGGAGGTCATTAGTGTTCTGCAACATTGTAATTCATCACCATATGGTGGATACTTCAGCGAAAATAAAACTGCAGCCAAAGTCCTACAATCAAGTTTGTTCTGGCCCACTCTGTTGAAAGATTCTTACTTATTTGCTCTTGAATGTGACATGTGTTGGGGTTTTGGGCGATGGGCGCAGCGGAAGCGCGAGTCGGACGAAATCGTATTTTAAACCTTTCAAAATACCGAAAAAAAATTATTCAATATCTAATATGAATGATTTATTAATATTTCACCTAAAACTATTTATTCAATATCAAATATTGACATAAACAAGTTGAAAACTCGCGAAACTTTTACGAAAACCGTTTTTCCGTAAAATTTCCTGAAATGCGTTTTTGACCGAACCGACTACTCGACACTTATGGAAACCGCCCAGGTCAGCTCCAATAGTGTCAGGACAGTTCATGGGCTGCCCAAACAGTGACGGTTTTATTATTTGGATAGCCGTCACCCAGTTGGCTTAAAATCCCCCCGGTAACGCCGTTTTTAGACGTTTTCGTTTATTTTAAGTCGGAAACACTTTCCGACAATTATGCCAACTCCCAAAACACATCCATTACATTCATAACACATCAAATGCATCACATAATTTCCAGTTTGGGCAGATCTGATCTAGAAACTGATTTTTACCATTTTTCATGCTTTTAATCCAATTTTTCACCATTAATCAAATTAATCTCAACACCATTTCAAGTCACCACACATGAAGCACTCAAGAAAAATTCTAGGTGCCATAAGAGTAGTCACAACACTCTAGAATAACAACTCATCAACAATTGATTATTTGGCATAATATTACACTAATATCAACCAAATAGACTTCACACATGCATAACACCTCCAAATCCATCATCCAACATCAAAAGCCCCAAATTTATTAAAGGAAGAAACCCTAGAATCAAATTAGAAGAATCAAGAACATGAAATAATTTTTCAAGCTTAAGGGGATTGAAGATTACCTTTTAATCTTTAATTTTTCCTAAGCATTTCTTGATTTTCTTTTCCTTTCTTCATGATTTCTTGAAATCAATCTTAGAGCTATTTTGGATGAAAGTCTCGGCCACAAGCTTCCTTAGGAAGTAAATGAAAAAAAAAATTCAATTTTAAATAAGCCCATGACCGACTCATGTATGTAAAGTGGGGGCATTTTGGTCATTTTTTTCTAATTAAATCAAATTTAATTCTAATTACACTTTATAGAAGCAAATCAAATTCACACACATATAAAGTATAATTAATACATGCCAATGCACCAATAATAATTAAACACATTCCATAACTTTTAGGGAAAAGTTTATTATTTAATAATTCAAATATTAACAATTAAATATCCAAATAAATAATTAATGTAATTATATATAGTATTTTTATTTACAATAAATAACAAATACATATATTTATGGCATGTGTCAAAATCTCATTGACGAATAATTAATATGTATCTAATCGTATTATGTATCAAATACAAATACACAATAATTATTAGCGGAAAAAAAACCCTAATTTCATGGGTTATCATTTAACGATTAAACGATCTGAATTAACTCATTTAATCCGAGAAGTAGTATTATGAATAATCTGTATCATTCATATCGAGTTGCCCAAGTGCTCAATGAGTACACTTCATATTTGGAACATTTATACTGAACCCAAACATCGTTAATCGAATAGTTGGACTATTGCGGGTTAATATGATGGAAATTGAGCATTAGGGATATTGTCATGGGCGACAACGTCTTTAATGGCATAAACTTTCAGGACTGAGATATGAATCTCAGAATAGTTCTGGGTCCGAGAAGTTACTCTACACTATAGAGCGACCTCTTGGGCCTAAGCCCCGATCTGATCAGTACTAGAGCTAGAGCTTTGGAAGACTCATAGCGATGACAATGCGACTGCTCAATCGGTAATGCTTGTCGCTATGACTCCGCAATTCCGTCGTCAAAACAAGGGGTTAGATCCCTATGAGATGATGACGAAGTTGCTCGATCTCCACCGATCTAATCTTAGATCACAAAGATACGAGTTGCAGAAGAAGCTCTTCCGGGCTCGCATGTCAGAGGGTACGTCTGTTGAGCATCATATCTCACAGATGATTGCTGACATTGAGCAGCTCGGACAGATGGGCATAGTCTTCGAGGCTGAGACTTCAGTGGATTTGATCCTACAGTCTCTCCCCTACACTTGGAGTGGGTTCATCATGAACTACAACATATTGAACCAGACCAGACTCTTTGAGAGTTGATGTCCACTCTGCGTGAGGCAGAAAAGGAGCTCCTTAAGGGCAAAAAGCGCGAGGCGCACTATGCTTCAACATCTCAGACTCCGAGGGCTTGGCCCAAGGCGACTGGAGGTGTTAAAAAGAAGAAGCATACGAAGAAGGGCAATGCCAAATCGTCAAAGGGTTCTGGGAAACCCAAGGAAAAATCCCAAGATGTATGCTTGCAGTGCGGGAAACGGGGTCACTGGAAGCATGACTGCCACGAGTACAAGGCACACATGAAGGAAATCAAAGCGGGCAATGCACCGCCTTCATGTATGTTTGTTATAGAAAGCGGGCAAGGCACACATGTGTGTTTGTTATAGGCACACATGTCTATTTCTAGTTTTAAAAATTGGATTTTTGATTCTGGTTGTGGGACTCATATATGTACTGATGTGCAGGATCTGTAGATTAGCAGGAGACTGGCTTCAGGAGAGATTGACCTCCGTGTTGGAAATGGGACTCGAGTTACAGTTTTGTCCGTGGGCACTTATGTTTTGGAACTGCCCTCGAGGTATATACTTGAACTTATAAACTGTTATTTTGTACCTAGTTTGACTAGGAATATTATTTCTATATCTATGTTAACCCAATGTGGGTATACTTTTGTATTTAGAAACACTGGGTGTTTTATGTATAAAAATGATATAGAAATTTGCATAGCTGATGAAAATAATGGTCTTTATATTTTGAATATAAATCAATCTCAAACATATAATGTAACAAAAAAAAGGCTTAAAGTAAGTAACAAAGATGAAACCTTATATGTGGCATTGTCGTCTAGGACACATAAACAAGACACGCATATCCACACTTTCGAAGAGTGGGTACTTGGACGGATTTGATCCAAATTCATATGACGTCTGTGTATCTTATATTGGGCAAGATGCCTAAATCACCTTTTAGCGGTAAAGGTGTACGCGCCACCGAACTGTTAGCCCTTGTTCATAGTGACATTTGTGGGCCCATGTCTAGCCAGGCTAGAGGTGGATATGAATACTTCGTAACCTTTATGGATGATGCATCACGTTTTGGTTATCTGTATATTATGAGACACAAGTCGGAGACTTTTGAGAAATTCAAAGAGTTTCGACACGAAGTAGAAAAACAGACCGGAAAAAGTATTAAGACATTACAGTCAGACCGTGGTGGCGAATACTTAAGCAATGAGTTTCTTGATTACTTGAAAGAATATGGTATTATTTCACAGTGGACTCCTCCCGGAACACCGCAATTAAACGGTGTGTCCGAACGGAGAAATCGAACTTTGTTAGAAATGGTGAGGTCTATGATCAGTCGTACAGAGCTACCTATTTCCTTCTGGGGATATTCATTGAACAATGCAATACTTATTTTGAATAAGGTTCCGTCAAAGTCTGTTCAACAGACTCTAAATAAAATATGGACAGGAAAGAAACCGGGTTTCTCATTCCTGAAAATTTGGGGTTTCTGGGCATACGTCAAACGTTTGGAAGGTACAAAACTAGAACCCAAATCGGATAAATGCCTATTTGTAGGATATCATAGGGAAACCAAAGGATATTACTTCTATCATCCACAAGAGAACAAAGTATTTGTTTCTCTACATGCGGTTTTCCTTGAGAAGGAATTCCTAAATGCAGTGATAAGTAGGAGGAAAATAGAACTCAATGAAAATCAGAGTGATACTGTTCCTGGCACAGAATCCTTAACGGAACATGAACAATCCATCAGGGATGAGACTGTACCACAATCTTCGATTACACAAGGACCACATAGGTCGGAGAGAGTCAGGAAAAAACCTGAGAGGTATGGGTTTCTGATCTCACCTCATGTAGATATTAATCTCATTGAGGATAATGAATTGGCTACGTATGAGGAAGCGATACAAGATATCGATTCCACTTTATGGCAAGAGGCCATGAATTCCGAAATGGATTCCATGTATACCAACTAAGTTTGGACACTGGTTGATGCACCAGAAGGCGTAAAACCTATTGTTTGCAAATGGGTCTTCAAGAGGAAGACCGACATGGATGGAAACATACATACGTACAAAGCTAGACTTGTAGCGAAAGGGTATCGTCAACGACATGGTGTCGATTATGACGAAAGCTTTTCACCAGGTGCCATGATTAAATCCATTCGCATAATGCTTGCTATTGCTGCATATTTCGATTACGAGATATGGCAGATGGACGTCAAAACCGCTTTCCTTAACGGAAACCTTTTAGAGGATGTTTATATGTAAAAACCTGATGGTTTTGTCGTACCAAGACTTGCGAACAAGGTTTGTAAGTTAAATCGATCCATTTATAGATTGAAGCAAGCATCACGTTCTTGGAACCAACGTTTTAATGAGATCGTAAAAGAATATGATTTCGATCAAAACGAGGATGATCATTGTGTATATAAGAAGGTTAGTGGTATCGCACTGACATTCATTGTCCTTTACGTTGATGATGTATTGCTTATTGGCAATGACATTCCCATGTTAACATCGGTGAAAGCTTGGCTTTCATTAAAATTCTCCATGAAGGATCTGGGAGAAGCAGCCTTTATTCTAGGAATAAGATCTACCGGGATAGATCTAGAAAACTGTTTGGACTCTCCCAGAGCACGTACATTGACAAAGTGTTGAAGAGATTCAATATGGATCAGTCCAAAAGGGGACTGTTGCCAGTGTCACATGGCGTCACTCTATCTAAGGACATGTGTCCTAAAACTCAAGATGAGAGAGACAACATGAGTCGGATACCATTCGCCTTGGCAGTCGGATCGATCATGTATGCCATGATATGTACGCGACCTGATGTCTCATATGTTTTGAGCATGTGTATGTTGGCAATTCTAAGGGTCCCAAGGATCATAAATCAAGCATGAAACATAAGTGAATACATTCGAGAAGTCGCGGAATACTTACATCGATTGGTTGAGCGACGCGGAGGCAACAAAAATTATTTTTCTTCCTTTCTTCACTACTCGGCAGTGAGCAGTCCAAGCTCACTGGTTTAGCCATTTCGAATCAACTTCCAAGCTCCAAGCTTCGTCGTGGTGATTCCCGGCTCATGGGTAGACTTCCCTATCACCTTTGCATTGATCCCGGAGTGTGCTAGCACTCTCGATTTTGCCACAAAATCACACTTTGCTTCCCATTTTTCTTCAAGAGTCATGGCAGTTCACTGCCAACTAGAAGAAAAATTGCCCACTTGGGCGTGAGGAGAAAAGAATAAATAAAAGAGATAGATGAGTTTGTGTTGAGTGGTTGGCAAAATGGTGTATCCAATACACTTAAATTGATTTACCATAATCAATTAATTGATTTCCAAAACAAAAAAACAAATACAAAACATTTAATATATTAAATGTCAATCATGCCATCACACTTGAGTGTATAACACTCCACCATCAACATCCATCAAGTCACATCACTCAATCATCAAGTGACTAGCTTGTCACTTCACTCAAAGTGACTAATGATTTGACGATTGATGCGACTAGCGATTTGACGCTTGATTTGACTTGCGTGCCGCACTCGAATTCGAAATGCGAATGCGCTCGCAAATAATCCGGGCTCGGTTCACTAATTCTAAATTAACGAATTTTCCGTTGTGTCATAATTAAATGATTACGCCTAGCGAATCACTATTCACGTCGCTAACGAATTAATTATAAATTAATTCGCTCGCCCGAATTAAAATCTAATTTTAATTTCGCGTCGAAATCCAATTTCGTTTAATATATCAAATATATTAATTTAACGATAATTCCAAATTAACCGTTATCTCTCTTTTAATGATATTTTATCCCAGATAAAATATCTCCGTAATTAATCCCAGATTATTTTTCTCTCTCATCTAATTAATCCAAGATTAATATAAAGTGCGAGTCATACGTCATCGGTGAATCTTTGGGAAGCGGCCCATGAGATCCCCAGATATGTTGGCAGTAAATTCGGTCATCAGACTATCCGAACACGTAAGTACCTCGTACTACGTTTATACCGATTTACAAGACAGGGTTGGCCTATAGCAAAGCGCCATGCCTACCCAATTCTCCGGAAATATCCTTACAGGTATAAAAGATCTGTATCAGGCGTAGTATACGTAGTATTACGTATTTCTGTCTAGTATCGGATGATCACATGCAAGGCCTGGGGCTGGTACAGTGTCTGCCCGGTACGAAGCATATATCGGATTACGAGCAACTAGTATCTTTAATATCGGATAATCATGACCAAGTCATATTATCCCGACGGTTGCACCTTATATAGAGACCAGTTATGTATCCCTGCGCGATCATCAACTCCATATGACTGGAGTGACACTTCTGTCTCGACATCACACCCAACACACTACGATTCTTAATATACCCAGCATTGGCCTACACAGAACCGGTTAAAGCCCTGGATGACCTCAACCAAAGTATATTGATTGTCGTATGTATTAGCGGTGTAAGTCTATGGTTAAGACCAAATACACCTACCCTGATTTTGGATTTCCATAGACACATAGTCATACTACCAATGAAATTCTGAGGGGGTCTTATCCAGAGCGAAGCTGTTTCCCGTACCATCGGTGAAACACAACCTCCTATTACACTTGCATGAGTATCCTATACGCAAATATATGAGAACTATGCCGTTGTGCCCTCACAACACGCACAGTGTAATACTAGTATTTTACTCATTCATCGATGTCCAATCTCGATAATGCTCTGACTAGGGATGTTTAATGATTTATCCTTCGTGGACTGATACTATCTCATATCATTCTCCGTCCAGGAACAAATCACAAGGACCTCTCATCATTTATATATCTAGGTGATCTAATCACAAATGATAAGAGTGCAATCTCTTTTGTCACATAGTTAATTTGTACAACAACACTGTGATCTGTACAAATAGTGACGCTATGGGTCATAATTGTCCAACAATCTCCCACTTGGCCTATAACCAGTCACTCGAGTGTCTTACACCCGAACTATGTACGGTTGGCTCAAACTGCTGAGAAAATGAATTTCGTCAGCGGATTTGCATGATTATCGTCTTATGCGATTTATACGATCATCACATCGCCACGATGTATGATCCGAACGAATCAGATGATTGTCGAAGTATTTATCTAGATCGTTGATGAGACCATTAATTCTTTAGCCTGTGCTCAAGCCTAGCTTAGCTGCTAACAGAATTATATCTAATCTAATTAGATTCTTTATAGACCCATAAGGCTTCTATTGTTGCCTCAACTGCAGCAATAACCCGCATTTGTTGTTTATATGGTAACAATATCTTGCTTGGAAGATTTCCAGCTCACTGTTTCGTTATTCAAACTGTATAGTACTGTTTGTGACTTATAGTCATTTTATCGGTTTAGGAAACTTGCAGTAGTGATCCCAGTCACTTCAAGTTCTCCTTTCTCCATAGATTAAGACAACATCCTTAGATCTCTAAGATACTAACGGATGTTCTTAACATCAATCCAGTGACTATCACTTGGATTGGCCCGATTTTGAATCATATGCTCAAAGCGTATGAGACACCAGGTCACGTATATTTTTCAATGTACGATTCCACGGAGAGTTTTCTCGAAAGACAAGCTTTCACCGATTTTTTTATGGGAATATCATTTCCAAGAAATGATGTGTGTTATCATTATTTTATAGGAGCCACTGTCAGTGCGCTCTCACTAACCCTCTTATATACACAAGAATCATTTAACATTTGAATTAAATCATAAACCATTATGATTACATCAAAACGACAATTCCAAGAACCTATGCTTGCTTCAATCCAAACATGGATCGAATAACCTACAAACCTTGTTTGCTAGTTTCGATACTACAAAACCGTCAGGATGTTGTAAACATCCTCCAAAAGTTTCCTTTTCAGAAAAGTGATTTTCCCGTAAAGCTGACATATTTCACACATGAAACATGCAGCTTTAGCAAGCATTATCCAAATGGATTTACCATGGCAACAGGTAAAAGGTTGAATCGTAATCAACACAATGTTGAAAACGATACCTTTCCGCTAAAAGCCTAGCTTTACACGTTGGTATGTTGCCTTCCATGTATGTCTTCCTTGAAGACTTATATTGTACCAATAGGCATAATGCCTTGCGGTACATCAACTAGTTCTAAACATGTTGATATACATGGAATCCATTTCGGATTCATGACACTTTTTCATAAAAGGGAGTCGATACCTTGTATCACTACCTCATACGTAGTTAGTTGGTATACCTCAATAAGATTAACATCTTTATGAGGTGAGATCAAAACCCATACCCCAGGTTGTTTTCTGACTCTCTCTGACATACGTGGTTCTTGTGTATTCGAAGATTAATGGTAATAGTTTCATCCTTGATGAACTATTTGTGTTCCATTAAGATTGGTGCCTGGAATAGTATTACTCTGATTTTCATCGAGTTATGCTATCCTCCCACTTACCACTGCATATCGGTATTCCTCTTAGGAAAACCGCATGGTGAGCAACAATCTAATTGTTCTCATGTGAGATGTATAAGTACTATACTTATGGTATCCCTAGGATAACCTACAATTGGCACTTATCCAATTTGGGTTCTCGTTTGGTATCATCCAAACATATGCCAAGCATACCCAAATTATCTGGAATGAGAAACCCAGTTTCTTTCCCGTTCATATCTAATATGAAATCTGTCAAACATATTTTTAATGGAAGTTTATTCTAAATAAGTTCTACACTATTTGTGTGTATCCTGTTGAAGGAAATGGTAGCTCAAAGCGACTCATGATTAACCTTATCATGTCCAACAAAATTCGATTTATCTTGTCGGACACATCGTCAAACTGACGTGTTCCGGGTGGAGTCCTCATTGAAAGAATACTATACTCTTTCAAGTATTTCAGAAACTTATTGCTTAAGTATTTTCCATTACGGTCTTACCGTGATGGTTTAATACTTTAGCCGATCTGTTTGTCTATTTCGTGTCGAAACTTTTAAATTTTTCGATTTGTGTTTTTAAAAGAAACACATAACCATAACGCGATGCCACATCCGTAAGGTCACGAAATATTCATATCCACCTCTAGCTAGCTAGACATGGGCCCACTTGCTTCACTATGAATTAGGGCTAACAGATTGGTGGCATTTACACTTTTACCAAGTAAAGGTGTTTTAGGCATATTGCCCAATAAACTGGATTCGTAGACTTTATTTGATTGGAATCAAATCAGTCCTATTACCCACTCTTCGAAAGTGTGGATATACGAGTCTTGTTTATTGTGTCCCAGACAACAATGCCATAATTAGTTTCTTCTGATCAAATCAATTTGAGCTATTTGTTGTTATATATATATTTTGAGATTTATTTATATTCAAAATATAAATTCTGTTATTCACATCTAATGTCTTTATCTCAATATCATCTTTATATAATAAAACACTTTAGTGTTTTATAACATAAAGGTTCACCCACAGTGGGTTAAACACTGATATAGAGATAATGTATCTAGTCAAACTAGTTACATTATAACAGTTTCCAATTTTTAGGTACACACCCAAGGGTAGTTCCTAAAGTTAGGTATCTACGGTTAAAACAGCGACTTTCATCCCGTTTACTATTCGCAGATTAAATCTCACTTGAAGTCAGTATCCTGCTCAAAGCAGATTCTGGACATCAATATATATTTATATCACACTAAGTATCTAAAATCCAATTTTAACACTAGTAGTGAACATAATGTTGACAAACATATTTGAAGTCAGAGCCTTGCTCATTCTTCAATTCCTTCATGTCTGCTTTGTCCAAACAGCAGTCACGCTTCCGCGATCCCGTTTGCAACATTTAGGCAGATATTTTGGGATATGTGATTTATCTTCCTAGAAGATTATAATGATTTTGTCTTTGCCCTTTTCATATTCCAAAAGTCTTTGGCCAAGCCTCGGGTTTCTGGAATATCGAAGTAAAGTTCGCCTTGCGCTACTTGCCTTATTGCAAATTTTGACTTGTCTCATTGAGAATAGTCATTAACTCTCCAAGAGTTTACTATTGCAATTTAGTACTTCTAAGATCTAAAATAGATCTATGGAGATCCTTTAATTTCTTTATCATACTTTAAGGATCTAATCCTTAGTTCTAATTAAGAAATTAAGGAGTCTACTGCGGTAAGTATAATGGATTAAGCACTAAAGTTATCATTACATAATCTTCCAAAGATTATGCTCTATTGTTTGTTTAACTTCGGGCTTAGGCCTAATATATTGTTTTATCAAATAAAATAACTTATTATTTTTCCAAGACCATCCTGAAATTATTCCCAATTTGAAAATTAAACCATTTAAATACATTTTCCCTAGGATTATGTATTAAACGTCAATCTTTCAGTTTTATCTTGATTCTAATAGTCCAACTATTTAATCAACGATTTCTGTACTATTTATTATAATCATTTCAATAGTCCAACTATTTAATCAACTATAATTTAATAGATTAAATCAATTATATTGATTACTATAATCCAATTATAAAATCAACTATAAATGAATAGTTTGAATATATAGTCACAACTATTTATTAAAACAACATTTAAATATTAGTCCAACTAACATTTAATTTATTTGACGAATTGATATTTGATTTAAGCGCGTATGGCGAGTAATTGAACGAATATTGCAAATTCAATTTTGCCTCCCACTATTTTTCGGCGAGCCTCTAACCCTCTATCGAGTCCTTGGGAAACCGTGTTTCCTAGTGGGATAGAATCCCGTTAAATATTACACAATCTTGACTTTGGCCAACAAATTGTATGATAATTAACTAGGTAGATCTCTAAGATCGATTGGATCCAATCCGATTCCTAGATCCGGTAGGGGGACTTCCAAGTCCGAAACATATATCTTATATATGCCAATACATCCAATGTATTACCTAACCTTTTTCCTCTGAATCAACTAAGCTTTGGCTTTGGCACAACAAACTTAGTGATCCCAGTCAAGCGCGACCCATTGACCATGGAAAGCTTCGTAATCAATGTCGTTGGACAAGAAGTGGTCTTGACTTTGGCCAAGAAACCACAACTTTGACAAGACACTGACATGGAACAAAGCCTTCGTGATTCAAACACATCTTCGACAGACAAAGGCCTTGACTTTAGTCAACAAACCAATGCCGTCTTAGATCTTGAGTGAGAATCACTCAATGGAAGGAAAGACGCTTAATATTATGCGAAGGTTTTTCGGGTGCAAATTGGCAACCAATTTATTATCTTTGTTAAGGTCTCATCATTATACACCCTTAAACATGCATTCTAAACACATAATAAAGCGCGTATAAATAAAGTAATAATGATATGCGGATGGATACTTTACACATTGATCCTAGATCAAATCTCTCCATTTCTCTCTTCCGCTAGCACAAATATTTCTTCTACCCGTTACACTACACTTCTAAAGAAACCTCATTTACATTGAGAGGAATAGGTGAGAAGAGAATACAAAGAAATGAGAGGTAATAAGGCTGGACACGCAGGTCCAATTAATAAATCAAATTTATTACAACAATTTCTAAAATTGCCCCACACCATCTAATATCCATCTGATATACATTATTCATGCATCACAACCATGTATTCACACAAGCATGTTATCAATCAATCTAATCAAATTAATTAATCTGATAATTAGTGATCATCCAATGTTCAAACAACGATTTGATTTTGCTCGAGTCAAACTCGTTTTTGTGAATAAGTACTTAAAGTACGAATTCCTGAATTAAATTAAACTACATAATTAAATCCAATTCAATTTGTATTTAATTCTAATTCGCAATTAAATTCTAATTAAATATCACACTTTATTAATAAACCTTTTACGACTTAAATTCCAAATTTAATCGTTACGGGTCTCAAAGCTCGTTTAACGTCCAACGTTAATTTAATTAAAGTCCAATGAGGTTTTAATTAATTTCTTAAGGCGTGGACTTTTGGTCAACTCAGGTCAAACTGAATAACCAAAATCCAATCCGGGAATTACCCCATAAGCCTAGAAATCAATTTAGGCCCATTAGGCCCATTAAACTGTAAAGGTCCATTAAGTCGCATTTGGGCTTTATGGAAGCAGTTTTTGGCCCAATTGGATCCAATCCAATTTTCCTTAACCAACTTTGTACAACAAAACCCATTAAGCCCAATAACACATTTAAAACCCAAATCCAATTTAAGGCCCATTAATTACATTATAAAAAATCCAATTTCATAATCTAATTAATCAAAGTGCATTAACATAATTAATCACCCAAATCATTATTTCAAAATAAAATTTAAGCTAATTAATCATGCACATCTACATCAATTAGTGTCCAACACAAATTAACAAAAAATCAAACCCATTTATCATGCTTTAACTCTCGGCCAAGGGAATTATTATGCCAAATTACAAATCTAATCCAATTGAATCAAATTCAACACTTAATCTATATCCCCAAATGATTTCTAATACATCCAATGAATCAAAAAATCAAAATTTACCAAGAACACAAAGGGCATACCATTCGGCTATCATGAAAAAATTGGAGAAATTTGTTCCAAACATAATTTCAACAAATTGATCCAATCAATCCTTAATTCAAACACATTTAAGCATACTAATCCATCCAATTTAATTAATCATGCTCAAAATCAAGTTTGCCCAATTTTAATCCCTAAAATATTTTCATGCTTTTAACCAAGCTCTTATACCATTGTTGGCAATTCTAAGGGTCCCAAGGATCACAAATCAAGCATGAACATAAGTGAATACATTCGAGAAGTCGCGGAATACTTACATCGATCGGTTGAGCGACGCGGAGGCAACAAGAAATTATTTTTCTTCCTCTCTTCACTGCTCGGCAGTGAGCAGTCCAAGCTCACTGGTTTGGCCATTTCATTCCAAGCTCCAAGCTTCATCGTGGTGATTCCCGGCTCATGGGTAGACTTCTCTATCACATTCGCATTGATCCCGGAGTGTGCTAGCACTCTCGATTTTGCCATAAAATCACACTTTGCTTCCCATTTTTCTGCAAGAGTCATGGCAGTTCACTACCAACCAGAAGAAAAATTGCCCTTTGGGCATGAGGAGAAAAGAAGAAATAAAAGAGAGAGATGAGTTTGTGTTGAGTGGTTGGCAAAATGGTGTATCCAATACACTTAAATTGATTTACCATAATCAATTAATTGATTTCCAAAATCAAAAAACAAATACAAAATATTTAATATATTAAATGTCAATCATGCCATCACCTTGAGTGTATAAAACTCCACCATCAACATCCATCAAGTCACATCACTCAATCAATCAATGTGACTAGCTTGTCACATCACTCAAAGTGACTAATGATTTGACGATTGATGCGACTAGCGATTTGACGCTTGATTTGACTTGCGTGCCGCACTCGAATTCGAAATGCGAATGCGCTCGCAAATAATCTCGGGCTCGGTTCACTAATTCTAAATTAACGAATTTTCCGTTGCGTCGTAATTAAATGATTACGCCTAGCGAAATCACTATTCGTGTCGCAAACGAATTAATTCTAAATTATTCGCTCGCCCGAATTAAAATCTAATTTTAATTTCGCGTCGAAATCCAATTTCGTTTAACATATCAAATATATTAATTTAACGATAATTCCAAATTAACCGTTATCTCTCTTTTAATGATATTTTATCCCAGATAAAATATCTCCGTAATTAATCCCAGATTAATTTTCTCTCTCATCTAATTAATCTCAGATTATATAAAGTGTGAGTCATATGTCATCGGTGAATCTTTGGGAAGCGACCCATGAGATCCCCAGATATGTTGGCAGTAAATTCGGTTATCAGACTATCCGAACACGTAAGTACCTCGTACTACATTTATACCGATTTACAAGACAAGGTTGGCCTATAGCAAAGCGCCATGCCTACCCAATTCTCCGGAAATATCCTTACAGGTATAAAAGATCTGTATCAGGCGTAGTATACGTAGTATTACGTATTTCTGTCTAGTATCGGATGATCACATGCAAGGCCTGGGGCTGGTACAGTGTCTGCCCGGTACGAAGCATATATCGGATTACGAGCAACTAGTATCTTTAATATCGGATAATCATGACCAAGTCATATTATCCCGACGGTTGCAACCTTATATAGAGAACCAGTTCTGTATCCCTGCGCGATCATCAACTCCATATGACTGGAGTGACACTTCCGTCTCGACATCACACCCAACACACTACGATTCTTAATATACCCAGCATTGGCCTACACAGAACCGGTTAAAGCCCTGGACGACCTCAACCAAAGTATATTTATTGTCGTATGTATTAGCGGTGTAAGTCTCTGGTTAAGACCAAATACACCTACCCTGATTTGGATTTCCATAGACACATAGTCATACTACCACCAATGAAATTCTGAGGGGGTCTTATCCAGAGCGAAGCTGTTTCCTCGTACCATCGGTGAACACAACCTCCTATTACACTTGCATGAGTATCCTATACGCAAATATATGAGAACTATGCCGTTGTGCCCTCACAACGCGCATAAGTGTAATACTAGTCTTTTACTCATTCATCGATGTCCAATGTCGATAATGCTCTGACTAGGGATGTTTAATGATTTATCCATCATGGACTGATACTGTCTCATATCATTCTCCGTCCAGGAACAAATCACAAGGACCTCTCATCATTTATATATCTAGGTAATCTAATCACAAATGATAAGAGTGTAATCTTCTTTGTCACATAGTTAATTTGTACAACAACACCGTGATCTGTACAAATAGTGACGCTATGGGTCATAATTTTCCAACAGTGTAGTCGCTATCAGGCCGATCCAGGTGATAGTCACTGGATGGCGGTTAAGAATATCCTAAAGTATCTTAGACGAACTAAGGATGCTTTCTTAATCTATGGAGATGGATAACTTGAGGTAACTGGGTATACCGATGCAAGTTCCCAAACCGATAAAGACGACTGCAAGTCGCAATTCGGGTACATATTTTGTTTGAATAACGGAACAGTAAGCTGAAAATCTTCCAAGCAAGAGACTGTTGCCGATTCAACAACAGAGGCGGAGTATATTGCTACAGTTGAAGTAGCAAAAGAGGCAGTTTGGATCCGAAAATTCCTAATTGGATTAGGAGTAGTTCTGTTAGCAGCTGAGCCTGTTCCATTGTATTATGACAATAACAAAGCTATAGGGCAGGCTAAGGAACCGCTGTCTCATTAACAATCCAATCATGTTCTTCGACGTTTCCATCTGATTCGTGAGATCATACATCATGGCGATGTGAAGATCGAAAAGGTCGCATCAGAGGACAACATAGCAGATCCGCTCATGAAAGCTATTCCTCAGCAAAAGTTTGAGCGACATGTACATTGTTCAGGTATTAGATGCTTGAGTGACTGACTATAGGCCAAGTGGGAGATTGTTAGACAATTATGACCCATAGCGTCACTATTTGTAAAAGACATTGTGGTTTTTGTACAAATTAATTATGTAGTAATGAAATTGCATTTTATCATTTTGTAATTTGATTACTTGAATATATAAATGATAAAAGTCCATATGATTAGTTCCGGATTATAAGATATGAGACAATATCAATCCATAAAGGTTTAATCATTAATATCCCTAGTCGTAGTATTATCGAGACTGGACATCGATAATGCGGAATAGACTAGTATCGCACTTGTACGTGTTATGGAAGCGTAACAACATAGTTCTCATATATTTAAGTATTGGATACTTATGCAAGTATATGAGGTTGTGTTTACCGATGGTAAGGAAACAGCTTCGCTCTGGATAGACCCCGCGGAATCCCATTGGTAGTATGACTATGTGTCTATGGGAATCTGCATCAGGGTAGGTGTATTTAGTCTTAACCTGAGACTTGCAGCGCTAGTACTTGAGACAATCAATACGCTTTGGTTTTGGTAGTCCAGGACTTTAACAGGTTCTGTGTACGCCTCTTCTGGGTTTATTGAGAATCGTAGTGTATTTGGTGTAATGTCAAGATGGAAGTATCACTTCAGTCATATGTAGATGATGATCATGCAGTGATTCAGAAATGGTACTCTAAATGGTTGCAACCATCGGGATAATATGACAAGGTCATGATTATCCGATTTAAAGAGACTAGTTGCTTGATATCCGATATATGCTTCGTACGGGGTAAACACTATTCCAACCTCAGGCCTTGCATGTGACATCTGATACTGGATCGCTATATGCAATACTACGTATACTACACCTGATATAGATTACATATTCCATTAAGAATATTGGGTAGGCACGATGCTTTGCTAAAAGCCAACCATTTCTCGTAAATCGGTAAAAATGTAGTACGAGGTACGTATGTGTTCAGATAGTCTGACGACCGGATTTACTGCCAACATATCCAGGGATCTCTTGGGTCTCTTCCCAAAGATTCACCGATGACGTATGATTTGAGCATAATTAATCTGGGATTAATTATGAAGAGATTTTATCTATGATAAAATACTATTTGAAGAGAGAGAACGATTAATTTGGAATTAATCGTTAAAATAATATATTCGATATATTAAACGAAATTAGATTTCGACGCAGAATTAAAATTAGATTTTAATTCGGGCAAACAAATTAATTTAGAATTAATTCACTAGTGACGTGAATAGTAATTTTGCTTGACATTATTATTTAATTAAATTTTATTTATTACGTCGCAACGGAAAGTTCGTTAATTCAGAATTAGCGAACCTGAGCCCAGGAGTGTTTGCGGGCTCACTTAGATTTCGAATCAAATGGGGCCCACATGTCCCATCATTAGTCACATCACTTGTCACTTTGAGTGATGGGTTTTGGTGATAATGATTTTAACTTGTTTTTCACTCCAAGTTAAAGTGACATGATTGACTTACTACCAAATATTTGGTAAATCATTTATTTGATTTTTGAAATCAAAATTTGTTAAGTCAACACACATCTCACTCTCTCTCATTCACACAAATCTCACAAAAATTGCTCTCTCCATTTTCTTTTTACTTGGCCGAAAGTTCAAGGAAGAATAAATGTGATTTTGTTGCAAAAATTACCAAGAGCTAGCACTCACAAGAATCATAAAAGGTGATAGGGAAACCAACCTTGGAGCTTGGAATCACCATTGAAGCTTGGAGCTTAAAGATCAAAGTTCATCTTCAACAAAAAATTGGGACCTTGGCCAAATCTTGGAGAGCTTCAACAAGGAAGAAATTTTTGAACTCAACAATTCCATAAACCGCTCATTGTAAGTATGATTCCGCCATACTTTTTTAATGTATTCACATGTTTTTTCTATGCTTGAATGATCTTGGGACTATAGTAGAAACTGATGAGTGGTATTTATATCACTATTTCCCACTCATTTGACCTAATATTTCGTATAGTTTCTCGAGTTTTGTGAACGTTCTGATGTATTTTGTGTTATTTTGCAGATAAATAAAGTTTGGAAAGCATTGGAGACAATTTGGTGGCAAAATGGAAAAAAACAAACAAAAAGGGCATTTTTATCATTGCGGCGTCGCGACGCCGAAGCCTTGCGTGTCGCGACGCCCAGAATGCGCCGAAGTTGCTAATGTGCGGCGCTGCTAATGTGCGACGGCTGCCACATGTCATCATCTCATTGGACCACCAAACCCGCGTGCCACGTGTCACTCCCTCATTGGACCGAATATTCACCGAATCATATTGTGCCACGTGTCACTCTTCTATTGGACCGCATTTCCAGCCAATCACCGCATGCCACGTGTCATGTTCTTATTGGACCGAATCATCAACCAACCATAAGCCGACACGTTGCAAGCAATAATACTGCCGACACTGCGTGGTCAAAGCCGCGT
This sequence comes from Zanthoxylum bungeanum, assembly GCA_019454045.1. Lineage (NCBI taxonomy): Eukaryota > Viridiplantae > Streptophyta > Magnoliopsida > Sapindales > Rutaceae > Zanthoxylum > Zanthoxylum bungeanum. The sequence continues at coordinate 87,387 of SKCR01029331.1, read as the reverse complement.
ATGACCAAGTTACTGTTTCTGGTGTCGCGACGCCAAGTACCTTGGCGTCGCGACGCCCGAGCCTAACTTTTGCCTATAAATTCAAGGCCTCAGATGCTCATTTCTCCTTATGCTCTCCTTGGGGACTTTTCCCTGGTTTTATAGGAAGCATCTATTTTTGTATATAAATTGTATTTTTAATTTATGTATTTTAATTTTAATTAATAATAGATCTCTTCTTCTACTCCTTTCTCTTTATGTTTAGTAGTTAAATTTACGCTGGGGGAAGGGTGAAGCTTTTAATATTTTAATTTAGATTAATCCCCCTTAATTATAATATAAAATTTATTATTCACTAAAATGAATTACCGCCTTAATGGCTGGTTTTATTTATTTGGCATAATGTGGCACCGCCTATATGGCTGGTCTTTAGGTGATAGATAATTACCGCCTATATGGCTGGTTTATGTTCAAATATTATTACCGCCTTTATGGCTGGTTGGACTTCATTTAAATCTGACTTAATAAGGAATACCGCCTACATGGCTCGTTGGTTATCACCGTTAAATTCTATATTATAGTAAAGTGGATCCCCCAACCCCATCATTTTATTTTTATTCTAGGGAAGTGATGAAACACAATATCCACACATAATAATTGGTTTTCTTTTTATTGGGAATTCTTTATGTTGTTTATTAAGTCTTAAGCTTAATGCTTTCTGTTGCCTGATCACCAATAGGATTGATGTGGTAAATCTAAAATGAACTAGACATGGGGATTTTAGGTTTCAGCCTTAGACTAAATAGCTCACGATCTTCCTTGAGGATAGATAACCCTTCAATAGATTTCCTTACAGGATAGGAATATACCTGTCGGGCGTGGGTAGCCATAATTGGAACTTAAACTTAATGAATCCAGGGTAATGTGGTTGACATAGGAATATAGTTCAATTGGGTTATACTGGGTATTTGCGTCTGACCATCGGAAGAGGCTTTTGCATATTTTCGTGTTCCAGGTTAGCAAACTGAATTAGTACACATAAATAAGAGAATCAATTCATCTTTTTAACAATATTGTGAGGAGTCACGACCCTAGATCTTTGAGTCTTTTCTTTTATTTTCGTTAGTATTTTCTTTTGAGTCTTTTGTTTATTTTATTTATTTTAATTAAGCAAATCCACATTCAACCAGCCAAAAGCAATCAATTCCCTTCTCCTTATAATTAGATACCTGTAAATAAATAGATTCAATAATTAATAACAACAGTAGAATTAAGTCCTCATGTGATCGATATTTTTATACTACTTGAACGATACATGCGCTTGCGTTATACGTGTGTGTTTACGCCGGTCAAGTTTTTGGCGCCGTTGCCCGGGACTTATTTTTCTTGAGTTATTAATTTTGAAGCTATCTAATTTACTTATATCTAATTTTCTTTATTTTTATCTGTAATTTTTATCTCTTCTTTTGGTTTTAGGTGATTGAAAAATGGAACATTATTGGGAGATTGAGAGATCACGAGCTTTACTAAAAGATACACCCCAAATCTGGGAGCAACAGTCTGGTTTTCTGAGTCCTGTTGTCCAGCCCAACAATTATCACTGGATGCCAGAACCAAGCAATACCATATTTTCTCAACAGAACGCAATGGGGAGATGTGACATATGTAATGGTAACCACCCTAGAGATTATTGCGAATACAACTACCATACAGGGTGGCAGAGTTATCAAGATCCTTCATGGTATGACGAGCCATCACATTTCACAGAACCACTTTTTCCATCTTATCCACCATCTACCTATGATCTTCATCAACAACAAGAACCATCAGAGGAAGATCATTTGCCAAACATGCTCGAAGATATGTACAAGAAACGAAAAGAAAAGTTGGATGCAATGCTTGAAACAAGCCAGAATCAATTTGAAAGTATTCAAAGACAATCAGAATTCATTCAGAGGATGACAGATCGAATGAGACAATTCACAGAAAACCAGAACTACATACCTCAAGAACCTGTTTCAAATGACACTGATGAAGCCTTCGAGTACCAATCATTTCACAATGACACTTCAATAAAGGAGGAGGCTGAGCAGTATCAACAACCAGAGGTATCAGTTCAGGAGCCCAAACCGGTAAAGTCTCAATTTGACTTTTATTATTCAGATTTTGACGAGGATGAAGCTGATCTATTTGTACCAACTGCACCAACAACGGAGGATCAAACTTTCAATCCTCAAAATGAAGATCTTGGAGCATGCTTTACCATGATGTTTGAAGAAGATCTATCTGAACCATCCATTCCAGTCATATCAGAGGATGAAGACCTAAAATCTGACATTTCTTTTCATCCTCAGGTTGACAATTTTGAAGCATGTATTTCACATATGACAGATGAAGAGCTAAATATGGAAATTTTAAAATACATATGTGCAGAAAATGTGGAGCAAGAAACAGAGCAAATGAAGGAGCAAATGTCTGACCTTATTAAAGATCCAGAGCATTCAGGAAAACATCGCTGTTTTGGGGAGTACAAATCAAAGATATCGCCCAAAAGCTTGATAGAATGGAACTCCCATTCCAAGTTAAGCATCATACGAGACCTCCTGATTTTCTTTCTTTCTTTGTAGGAATCACTGGAACAACAAGGAGCAAAAAGGTGGCACGAGCACTGAATGAGACAAAACACTTTTTGCCACTTTACTGTTGGAAGAGACCCTTTAAAAACAACGCTCACGGGATTGTCTTTAATCGGACATCCAAAACGACAGTGAAACCTTCTTAACATATGGATTTCAGTCACGTCTGGCTGAAGACGAAAAATTTAGCGCTAGCAGGGAGGCAACCCATGTAATTTGTTGTAATTTCTGTTTTCATATTCTTTATATACATGTTGTAGAGTTTTTAATTTTTTATGTTATTTTTGTAGGGAAAGGCACAAACGGAGCATTTTAAGACAGAAAGAATGGTGTTTGGCAATCACAAAGAAGAGAGACAATTCATTAGTAATGGCTGAGTAAAGAATTAATTCTTGAGACGCAACCTTATGAATTTATACTAAACAAGTGGCGTTTTACGTACACAATTCTGTTGCCTTAATTATTGCTTTGATTCGCTTTTCTGTTGTAATTATCTTTATTTTCGTAGACAGGATCCAGACTTTTTGACCTTTCACGATTTCTTTTGTTGTTTAGCAAACAAACGTCCTCTGAAAGATACTAGTGCTATTTTTACTCACCTTTTTCAGGTACTATAAATTCAGCCCGTCATTGCACTTTTGAAGGCATCCAAAGTTGAAAAAAAAATACATAAAAAATGGAAGCCACTTTAAGAAGACGAGTTGAAAATATCTGTTTGTTTTGCGGTAGTAGTGTTGGTACTAAACCACAATACATAGAAGCAACACAAGAATTGGGTCGAGTCTTAGCTGTAAGGAATATACACCTAATATATGGCGGAGGAAATCTTGGACTTATGGGGATCGTTTCAAAGGCTGCACAGGAAGGAGGCAGTCACATTTTGGGAATCATCCCAAAACCCTTGGCAGAGGCAAATCTTATTGAGCCATCAAACAGAGAGGAACTGATCGTGCCAGGTACGTCTGAATGACTGGTAGAAATGATTAACCGTGCTGATGCTTTTATTGCTTTGCCAGGTGGCTTGGGTACATTGGAGGAAATTTTTATTGTGCTATCTTGGGCGAACCTGAACATACACCAGAAACCGCTTAGACTGCTCAACATTGATGGATTTTATGATTTTATTTGTGTGTTTCTTGATGATGCTCGGAGAAATGAGTTCGTGTCAAAACCTATGAAAGAACTCCTCTTCACTGCCATAACTGCTCCAGATCTAATAGATCAACTCATAGCCTATGAACCACGAGTTGACCCTATCCTTTCAAAGATCAATTGGTCTGAGGACGATCATGGTAAGAGACGTAGGATTAATCTGGATCTTAACCTTTAATTTCCTGTAGAATTTCTGCTAACCAGATACGACCTTCTAAACTCTTCTTCTAATTTTTAAGACATTGGGGACAATGTCTCATTTAGGTTTGGGGGAGGGAATTAGTTGATCAGTACCTCGTTTTTAGTTTGTGTGTTGTTTTTATTTTTAGTCCAAAATTTTTCGAAAAATACAAAAAAATTGAAAATATTTCAAAAATTACAAATTTTTTTTGTGTTTTTGTGTTTTTATTTTGACTAAAAAGGTGAAATTGGTAAGAGATAGCTGAGTAAGGAGTTTTCACTCCTGAGACGTATCTCAAACCTATTTTTGAAACGAGTTAATTTTTTGTTTATTTCATTTTGAATTATTTAATTTGTGAATTCTCCATAATAGTGACTAAAATGGATCTTCATATGTTCAGTTGGCAGGTATTATCAACATATATAGTAACATACAGACATGAGCTAAAAATTGAAAAGTTTGTAATATTCAGTGCTCTAGTTTACATGGAGGAAGCATCTCAAAAAATAATGGAGTAAAAAAAAAAAATCTGAGATCCGAGTTATTAAGTCTGTAAGGGTGTTTTAACACCTAGTGCCATAAAGCCAACAGGTTTGGGAGTCACTGGCCCAAAGCTCGTTACATAGATCAAAGATGCTGCAAAAATATATATCTGAAGTCTGAGTATTAAGTCCATAGGGGTGTCTTAACACCTGATGCCCTAAAGCCAACTGGTTTGGGAGCCACCGACCCAACACTCGCCACATAGACGGAAGGTATTGTATATAAAAAAAAATCAGAAAAATCCGAAAAATTTATTCCATTGCTACAAAAAGATGTGAAATCTGATAGAACTTTAGGACAAAAATATTACTCTTATCAACTGTACTCATGACTGTTGTGGGAAAAAATGAGTTGATTAATATTATGCTGGCTGTGTATATGAAGAATGGTAATATAATCGGAGAATTTACTTATTCGGTAATTTAGAATGAAACAAAATAACTAGTAACTTGGAGTAGAAGTTTCACTTGATTAGTCACTAACTTCTTTATTCTATTTTCTCTTGTCTTTTTGCTTTTGTGTGCATTAGTTTTAACTAACTTTTTACTTTTGTAAAAACGTTTGTGGGTATCGTTGCTGTAAGCCCTCACGAGACTATAACTCGTCCACTAGAGACACCTAGGGGTTTAAAGGCTTGTTGCATATGCTAAATGCAACCGTGATCCCTACGGAAGTAGCTTAGTTAAATTTTATTTTTCTGTTATTTTATTTTATGTTTTGCTCGAGGACTAGCAAAATGTTAGGTTTGAGGGTGTGATGAGTGGTATTTATATCACTATTTCCCACTCATTTGACCTAATATTTCGTATAGTTTCTCGAGTTTTGTGAACGTTTTGATGTATTTTGTGTTATTTTGCAGATAAATAAAGTTTGGAAAGAATTGTAGACAATTTGGGGGCAAAATGGACAAAAACAAACAAAAAGGGCATTTTTGTCATTGTGGCGTCGCGACGCCGAAGCCTTGCGTGTCGCGACGCCCAGAATGCGCCGAAGTCGCTAATGTGCGCCGCTGCTAACGTGCGCCGGCTGCCATATGTCATCATCTCATTGGACCACCCAAACCGCGTGCCACGTGTCACTCCCTCATTGGACCGAATATTCGGCGAATCATATTGTGCCAAGTGTCACTCTTCTATTGGACCGCATTTCCAGCCAATCACCGCGTGCCACGTGTCATGTTCTTATTGGACCGAATCATCAACCAACCACAAGCCGACACGTTGCAAGCAATAATGCTACGACACACCGAGTGGTCAAAGCCGCGTATGACCAAGTTACTGTTTCTGGCGTCGCGACGCCAAGCACCTTGGCGTCGTGACGCCTGAGCCTAACTTTTGCCTATAAATTCAAGGCCTCAGATGCTCATTTCTCCTCGTGCTCTCCTTGGGGACTTTTCCCTGGTTTTATAGGAAGCATCTATTTTTGTATATAAATTGTATTTTTAATTTATGTATTTTAATTTTAATTAATAATAGATCTCTTCTTCTACTCATTTCTCTTTATGTTTAGTAGTTAAATTTACGCTGGGGGAAGGGTGAAGCTTTTAATATATTTATTTAGATTAATCACCCTTAATTATAATATAAAAATTTATTCACTAAAAGGAATTACCGCCTTAATGGCTGGTTTTATTTATTTGGCATAATGTGGTACCACCAGCCTATATGGCTGGTCTTTAGGTGACAGATAATTACCGCCTATATGGCTGGTTTATGTTCAAATATTATTACCGCATTTATGGCTGGTTGGACTTCATTTAAATCTGACTTAATAAGGAATACCGCTCACATGGCTGGTTGGTTATCACCGTTAAATTCTATATTATAGTAAGGGAGATTTCTAAATTATAATAGTAAAAGTGGATCCCCCAACCCAGCATTTTATTTTTACTCTAGGGAAGTGATGAACCACAATATCCACACTTAATAATTGATTTTCTTTTTATGGGTAATTCTTTATGTTGTTTATTAAGTCTTAAGCTTAATGCTTTCTGTTGCCTGATCACCAATAGGATTGATGTGGTAAATCTAAAATGAACTAGACATAGGATTTTAGGTTTCAGCCTTATACTTAATAGCTTACGATCTTCCTTGAGGATAGATAACCCTTCAATAGATTTCCTTACAGGATAGGAAAATACCTTTCGGGCGTGGGTAGCCATAATTGGAACTTAAACTTAATGAATCCAGGGTAATGTGGTTGACATAGGAATATGGTTCAATTGGGTTATACTGGGTATTTGCGTCTGACCATCGGAAGAGGCTTTTGCATATTTTCGTGTTCCAGGTTAGCAAACTGAATTAGTACACATAAATAAGAGAATCAATTCATCTTTTTAACAATATTGTGTGGAGTCACGACCTAGATCTTTGAGTCTTTTCTTTTATTTTCCTTAGTATTTTCTTTTAAGTCTTTTGTTTATTTTATTTATTTTAATTTAGCAAATCCACATTCAACCAGCCAAAAGTAATCAATTCCTTTCTCCCTATAATTAGATACCTGTAAATAAATAGATTCAATAATTAATAACAACAGTAGAAATTAAGTCCTCGTTGAATCGATATTTTTATACTACTTGAACGATATGTGCGCTTGCGTTATACGTGTGTGTTTACGCCGGTCAGAAACCAACAGGTTGTGATGTCAAGATGGAAGTATCACTTCAGTCATATGGAGATGATGATCACGCAGGGATACATAACTGGTACTCTAAGTGCTATAGCCATCGGGGAAGTATGACTTGGTCATGACTTTCCGATCATAAAGAGACTAGTTGCTTGTGATCCGATATATGATTCGTACGAGGCAGACACAACTCCAGCCTCAGGCCTTGCATGTGACATCTGATACTGGATCGTAATACGCAATACTATGTATACTATGCCTGACATTGATCATGTATTCCGTAGCAAAATATTTCTGGAGAATTGGGTAGGCATAGTGCTTTGCTAGAAGCCAACCATGTCTTGTAAATCGGTAAGTACGTGGTACCAGGTACGCACGTGTTCGGATAGTCCGATGACCGTATTTACTGCCAACATATCCAGGGATCTCTTGGGTCGCATCCCAAAGATTCACCGATGATGTTTGACTCGAACAATATTAATCTGTGATTAATTAAGAGAGAGAATATTAATCTGGGATTAATAAAGAGAGAAAATTAATCTGGAATTAATTACGGTAAGAATTAATCTGGGATTAATTATAGAGAAAGAATTAATTTGTGATTAATAGCGTTGAGAATTTATCTGGGATAAATTCGTCGAGAGGAGAGAACGTGATTAATTTGGAATTAATCGGTAAAATAAATTAATAGTTAAATTAGATTTTACTATTTATTTATTTAATTGGGCTAAATAATATATTAGATATATTAATTGAAATTGGATTTCAATGGGAAATTAAATTGGATTTTAATTTTAGCGAATAAATTAATTTGGAATTAATTCGCGAGAGATTTTCGTAATAATTTTACTGGGTATTATTATTTAATTAAATTGGATTTATTATATCGCGACGGAAAATTCATTTAATCGGATTAAATGAATCCGAGCCCGAAGTGTGTTAAGCAAGCCTACTTGAATTTTGAATTTAAAGTGGAGTCCACTTTACTTACATCATTAGTCATTTTGGTGATTGACATGAATGATGGGTTTTGATGATATCTTATAAAACACTCAACACATTTAATTTTGGAAATTCATTTCCCTCTCTCCCTGACATTTGGCCGAAATGGCCTTGCATGCATTGACCGATTGGCCTAAATGTAATTGGCCGAATGGCCATTCAATGAAGCAGGCCGAAATGGCCATGACTTCCCTTGGCCAACAAAAGGGCTTTTGTGGTCATTAAATGCTTTTCATTAGTTGGTTTCTTATAAATGAGCTGTAGACCAAAAACAATTTTTTGACTTTTATTTGAGAATTAAAAAGGCATTTGTTTGCTCTCTCTCTTAAAAGGATTGGCGAGAAGTTAAAGCCATTTTTTTGGCTTCAATTGTTGAATAGCTTTTTGGCCACTGTCTTCTTTGAGAGGGCCGAATTGGCTTGCTTCTTTTGGCCGAGAGGCATTTTGCCTCTGGTTTTTGGAAAACAAAGGGCAAAAGCAATAGCCGATTGCTACCCCTCTCTCTCGGGCAAATTTATTTCTCATTGGGAGATAAAATTTATTCCACTTGTTCTTGCTAGCACATAAATGAGTCAAAAGATGGTGATATGGATACTCACCCAAGAGCTTGGAAGCTTCAACATCCATGAAAAGTTTGAACTCAACCGATCAATATAAGTCCTCCGTAACTTATTTTTGATTATTATTCACACACGAATCACACTTAGAGATCCCGTGGCATGTCTAGGACACTAACAGAGTTATTGTTTCTTTTTCCTTTACTTCTTTTTCCTCCATATGTTGCTCTGTTTCTTTGCTTTCTTTTTCATTGGATGCCTTAATTCCAACATCTTTGTTGATCTCAGTGCGGTGGCTTGACATTGCTCCTTTCCTCGGTTCCTTGGATTTGGTTATGTATTGCTGGGAAGATTCTCTGGTGGTCTGTAACTCTGAGCATTGGCCAGTTGACCAATTTGATTCTCCAGTGCTTTGATAAAGGCAAATTGACTTTGAAAAATAGCTTCATATTTTTTTAACTGAGCTAGCACTTCCGCCATCGCTGGTTCTTTTTCCTGCTCCTAGCTTCATTGTTGGAATCTAGGTGGTGGGTTGTTCTGCTATTGGAATCCAGGTGGTGAGTTGTTCTTATGTCCTGAATTGTTGCTCCATGAAAATTGGGATGATTCCTACATCCTGCGTTGTAGGTGTTGGAATATGGATTGTTCCTATGTCTGTTGAAATTATTGACATAATTCACCGTCTCTACAGGTTGGGTTGGTTCTGGTGCACCTCTAAATGATGAACTTGTGGCTCCGACAACGTTTACAACTTGCGCGCTGAGTGTTTCCAGGTATTTGCACATCTGATCCAGCTTGGTATTCACTGCTGTGTTAGCTCCAACTTCATACAGTCATGCAATTCTTTGGATCATGCTCCTTTCTATGGGCCACAAGGAATTATTGTTGGCCATTTTTTCGATTAAGTCTCAGGCTTGATCTTCTCATTTTGCCATCAAAGCTCCTCCAGTAGTAGCATCAATTGTGGTTCTCATCAGTCTAGAAAGTCCATTATAGAAAGTTTGGACTTGAAGCCATTTTGGAATCTCATGGTGATGACATTTCCAGAGCAAATCTTTGTACCTTTCCCAAGTTTCGTAAAGGGTCTTCGAGTCAAGTTGTACAAATGATGTGATGTCATTCCTCAGTTTTGTTATTCTGGCTGGTGGAAAATATTTTGCAAGGAATTTGGTGGCTAGAGTGTTCCAAGTTGTGATGGAACCTGCTGGTAGTGAATGTAGCCAAGCCTTAGCTCTGTCTTTCAAGGAATATGGAAAAACGCGCAGTCTCATTGCTTTTTCAGCTCCTCGGTTGTAATTGAAAGTGCCGCAAACTTCCAGGAAGTTGCTGATGTGGGCATTGGGATCTTCAGTTGTGTTTCCTCCAAACTGCACCGACTGCTGAATCATCTAGATGCATGTTTTGATGTCACATGCATTTGCTGGTAAGAGAGAAAGTACAATACATGAAATGAAACCTTCAACCACCGGAATGGTTCGATCTCGAATGGGAATTAGTGGTGCAACTTCTAAAGGTTCAGGTTCCATGTTGACAATAACTTGTTGGTCTTCTCGCATTTCCTTTCTTAACTGTCTGATGGTTCTTTCAATCTCAGGGTCAAGCGGTCGGAGTTCAAAGCTTCTGGCTCGTCTCATGTAGTGTCTAAGAACCTGAAACAAAAGAAAACAAAAACAATCAGTAAAAAGAAATTAGACAAAAGTAACGTATCTAACCCCAAAACTAATAGTGAAAGATAAATAAGTCCCAGGCAACGGCGCCAAAAACTTGACCGGTGCTTTCACACGCGTATAACGCAAGCGCACGTATCGTTCAAGTAGTATAAAAAGTATCGATCCCACGATAACTTAATACCTATGTTATTAATTTTTGTGAGGTCAAATGATTACTAGTATCTAAATGATTGATTATTTTGATTGAGATGGTGACTTTTAACCTTAAAAATTAAAAAAAAAAGTAAATAAAATTGCGCGAAAGTAGATTAAAGAAAATTCAAATTTATAAAACTATCTAGGGTTGTGATTTCTTCCAATATCTATTTAAAGATGAAATGGTTATCTTATGGTTGGGTAATATATTGGTTTACAAACTTGGAACACGAAAAAATGTAAAAGCCTCTTCCGATGGTCGATTACAAATACCCAGTGTAACCCAATTAATCATATTCATATGTCAATTAAGTTATCTGAATTCATTAAGATTAAGTTCAAATTATGGCTACCCTCGCCCGACAGGTATATTCTTATCCTGTAAGGAAATCTATTAAATGGTTATCTATCCTCAAGGAAGATCGATGGTTATTGAGTCTAAGGTCTTAAACCTAAAATCACTTTTCCAAGTTCATTTTAAGTTTACCAGTTCAATTTTATTATGGCCAGTTAAAAAGAAGCATTAAGACTAAGGCTCAATAAATAAACTTTTATATTACCCAAACCATAATTTAACCCCTTATAAACCGGTGATATCGAATTTCATCACAACCCCAGATAACTAACTTAGTTACGACACATAACTAGGACTGGTAAAAAAACTTAAATAAAATAAAAGACATAAAGTAAAATTACTGAAAAGTAAATGCGGTAAAGTAAATGTTGAAAAGTAAATTGCGGGAAAGTAAAATTACAATAAAAGAAAATGCTAGGGTAAAATGATCTACTATCTTAGATATCTCCCTCAATATAATATTATAACTTGTGATGATATTACCAACCAGCCATATAGGCGGTAACCTGATAAAATCAAATTAAGTCCGACCAGCCATAAAGGCAAATTTTGTCCATGAACCTGCCATATAAGCGGTAAGAAAGTTTAATTACCAACCGACCAATCTGGCGGTATCCTTACTTAGTCAGGTTTAAACCAGTTTAAAATGAATTACCAACCGACCAATATAATGATATCCTTATTAAGTCAAATTTTAAATAGTGAATATATTATAATTAAGGGAGATTAATCTAAATAGCAAAAGTAAAAGATTTACCTTTCACTCTAGTAGGGGGAAATTACCTCATCATGGTAGAATTGTAAAAACTGAAAAAGTAAAGAAAGTAAATTACTATTACAGAAAGTAAATTAAATTAATTACAGAACTGAAATTTAAATAAAACTAAATAGAAACTAGATACAAACTCTTTATTTATTCAGATAATTATAGAGTGGAAGGTACATATGAAACTAAAATCTCGAGCTGAATTTATAGGCGTCGATAGGCTCTCCGCGTCGCGATGCCGGAATAGTTCGCATCGCGATGCAGACACGTGTCAAATTCTTATCCGATGACGTGGCGATGTGGATGATTAATTCAATAATTGAGCTGACGTGGCAGTTGTTGGACAACTATGATCCATAGCGTCACTATTTGTACAGATCATGTTGTTGTTGTACAAATTAACTATGTGACAAAGGAAATTGCTCTCTTATCATTTGTAATTAGATTACCAAGATGTATAAATGATAGGAGGTCCTTATGATTAGTTCCTGGAATGAGATGATATGAGACAGTACCAATCCACGAAGGTTTAATCATTAAATATCCATAGTCAGAGTATATCGAGATTAGACATCGATAATGCGGAAAAGACTATTATTACACTTGTGCGCATTGTGGGAGCATAACGGCATAGTTCTCATATATTTGGGTATAGGATACTCATGCAAGTGTAGTAGGAGGTTGTGTTTTATCGATGGTACGAAAAACAGCTTCACTCTGGATAGACCCCTCGGAATTCCATTGGTAGTATGACTATGTGTCTATGGAAGTCCGAATGAGGGTAGGTGTATTTGGTCTTAACCTGAGAATTACACCGCTAATACTTGTGACGATCAATAAACTTTGGTTTAGGTCGTCCAGGGCTTTAACAGGTTCTGTGTACGCCTCTTCTGGGTATATTGAGAATCGTTGTGTATTGTCTGTGATGTCGAGATGGAAATATCACTCCAGTCATAGTGGAGATGATGATCACGTAGGATACGGAACTGGTTCTCTTATATACTGCAGTCATCGGGATAAAATGACTAGGTCATGTTTATCCGATTATAGAGACTAGTTACCAGAGATCCGATATGTGCTTCGTACGGGGCAGACACGATTCCAGCCTCAGGCCTAGCATGTGACATCCGATACTGGATCGAAATATGCAATACTACGTATACTACGCCTGATATAGATCACTTATTCCTGTAAGGATATTTCTGGAGAATTGGGTAGGCATGGCGCTTTGCTAGAAGCCAACCTTGTCTTGTAAATCGGTACAAACGTAGTACTAGGTACTTACATGTTCGGATAGTCCGACGACCGGATTTACTGCAAACATATCCGGGGATCTCATGGGTCGCTTCCCAAAGATTCACCGATGACGTATGACTCGCACTTTATTAATCTGGGATTAATTAGATGAGAGAGATAATTAATCTGGGATTAATTGTGGAGATATTTTATCTGGGATAAAATATTAATTAAAGAGAGAGAATGATTAATTTGGAATTAATCGATAAAATAATATATTCGATATATTATACGAAATTGGATTTCGACGAGGAATTGAAATTAGATTTTAATTCGGACGAATGAGTTAATTTAGAATTAATTCATTATCGATGTGAATAGTGATTTTACTAGGCATAATTATTTAATTACGTCGCAACAGAAAATTCGTTAATTTGGAATTAGCGAACCCGAGCCCGGGAGTGTTTGCGGGCGCACTCGCATTGCGAATTTAAGTGCGGCCCACAAGTCACATCATGCGTCACATCACTAGTCAACCTTGTCACTTTAAAGTGATAGAAATTGTTAGTTGTTGGTTGAGTGTAAATCACTCTTGTGTGAAAACATGAAAGACATATATCATTATTTTAATAATTGGTATTTGACTTTTCATTTAGTGTATTAGATACACAACTCACACTTCTCTCTCCCTAATACACATATTCGGCCAAGGGCCTTATTTTTTGCTTATCCCTCATTCGGCCATTGTGGCCATTTATCCTCTCCAAACCGTGAGCCTAGGGTTCATTATCTTGAAGATTTTGCTGCAAAATCATGAGTGCTAGCACATAAAGGAGTCATCCTAAGGTGATAGGGAAACCCACTTGTGATCTTGGAATCAACATTAGAGAAGCTTGGAGCTTGGAGCATCAATGGAGCACACTTGGAGGTGATGACAGAAAATTTGGAGGCCAAATTTCTGCCCACTGCCGAGAGCTTCATCACCTTGGAGGAGAATATTTTTCTTCGTAGCATCGCTCAAACGATCATTGTAAGTATTCATCAACTTTCTTGTTGTATTCGCACATGGTTTCTTTGCTTAAATCGATCCCAGTTAGACCGTAGAAACCCAACAGCAATGATGTGGCAATGATGTGGCGACACATAACGATAGTGATTATCGGCACCGTAGGATTACGACACGTGGCGCACTGTGATTGGCTGATGATGATGTGGATGACACATGGCGTGTTTGACTTGGTCTTCTGCTGATGTGGCAATGACGTGGCTGACATGTAAGATGACATGTGGCGATGGCTATTTTCGGCACCGTAGGATGATGACACGTGGCACGTGCATGTTAGCATGATCGACTGTGATGTTGACACGTGGCACGGTGCACGTTAGCAAAGTCCAGTGCATGTTAGCAAAGTCAAACTTCTCAGATTCTGACACGTGTCTCCAGTGTATGTTAGCATGGAGCGGCGCACGTTAGACGTCGCGACGCTCCAAATGCTCTTTTTGTCTGATTTTCACTGTTTTGGCCCAAAATCACCTTCAGAATGTCCTGATACTTTATTTAGCTACAAAATAACACAAAACACATCAAAATATTAACAAAACTCAAGAAACTATACAAAATATTATGTTAAATGAGTGGGAAATAGTGATATATTTACCACTAATCAACTCTCTAAGTTTAGGTTTATCTGGCACGAAATCCAATTTCATGTCCATAATCCACCCATTCATGTATTATGACGATCACATATAATCTCACTAAACTATACAAGCCGAGATCATTGCATACGTATAATCCCTACGTCACAGGCCATCCATATTATACATGGGGTATAGATGAAAACATAAACCCATTCGGTATAATACAATCGACTTTCAATTTACGATCTCGAAATAACACTCGGAATTGGTTTCCGACGTTATACTATTGCTATGGATTTACTAGATCGTAAACACGTGCTGGGTGCCTATACCATGTACACAAGACTGACGGATCCTACCTTGATACGGACATGATAATATGAGCATCAGTCCACACCCAATGAACAAATGAAGGTTTGGTCATGACTAGATCATTGACGTGACTGCCATCAAAGTGTGGAGAATAGCTTATATATCCACGGTGGTATCTCAAATCGAAGGACCACTATACTCGCTCAATTCGAGAAGGTTCCTATTGACGTTGGTATACCATATATCAGGAAACCTTCCGTGAGTCGTTCAGTGTCTTATCAAATAAACACCTACATTTCTATATGAGTCTCCCTAAACTCATGGTTCACTGGGATAAACCATCGGACCAAGTCACGATATATGACATGTACTGGTCTCATCGGATTTTACTAACCGACCCGTGTTAGTAAATCTTGACCATGAACTTTATTTAAGGATATACAACTAATAGTGCACTTCCCAATGTCAATAACAAACTACGTTGTAATTGGGCACAATATTGTAAATCCTAGGATATTTGTCTAATATACACGTATCACTAAACTAGATTTAGTTTGGATCTTATCGTAATCAGATATCAAAAAGACAAGGGTGCTACCAATTAAATTAGTAATATTATGGAAAATATAACTGCTCGTATTTATGAATAGATAAATACGATCCAGATTGGCACTCTGAGCACCAACCTTTACATGAAGCCCACACTTCCGTTTGTTGGTTTCGAGATATAGCTCGGAAGATTAGATGGTTGATTCTACAGTAGAATCTCAAAGGAAATTTATCAAGTGTTTGATGGATTTCGACTTCAAAAACGGAGTAGGCAAAGAAAATTTTAAAGATCCGGTGCCACCACAACTGTAACTTCCGCCGCGCAAAGGAAATGGCTTCCTACACACAGTAAGCACGAAAACCTACTGCCAAGTTGTTGGAATTATCTAAGCATCCCAAGATCAGATCAAGCAATGAAAATACATGTGAATACATCAAGAAGTACGGCAGAAACATACTTACATTGATCGGTTTGGATGCGACAAAGAAAAATCTTTTCCTCCAAGATGATGAAGCTCTCGACATTGAGCTGATTTTTAGCCTCCAAAATTCGGTCATCACCTCCAAGTGTGCTCCTCCATTTTCGGTCAACCTCCATTGATGGATCTCCAAGCTCCAAGCTATGCATGGTGATTCCATGCTCATGAAATTGGTTCCCTATCACCTTAGGATAACTCCTTTGTGTGCTAGCACTCTTGATTTTACAACAAAATCATCGCTTTTCTTCTTGTTATTTTCGGCCAAGCCAAGAGATGGAGAAGAAAATTTGGTTCAAAACTGAGAGAGGGAGAGGAGGGAAAAGGTTTCTAAAACCATGAAGAAGGAAAAGAGAGATGATAAAATGTGTTAAATTATTTTGGTTTTTATTTTCCAAAAACAAATACCAAAAACTCAAAACAAATTTCCAAAAGTCAAAGGCTTTTAAAGCCAACCACTTCCATCAACTATTCACTCAATCAAGTGACAAGTTGTCACATCACTCAAAGTGACTAATGATTTGACGCTTGAGGCGACTAGTGATTTGACGCTTGATGTGACTTGTGAGACGCACTTAAGTTTGCAATGCGAGTACGCCCGCAAACACTCTCGGGCTCGGGTTCGCTAATTCTGAATTAATGAATTTTCCGTTGCGACGTAATTAAATAATTATGCCTAGCAAAATCACTATTCACGTCGCTAACAAATTAATTCTAAATTAACTCGTTCGCCCGAATTAAAATCTAATTTCAATTCTGCGTCGAAATCCAATTTTGTATAATAATCGAATATATTATTTTATCGATTAATTCCAAATTAATCGTTCTCTCTCTTTAATTAATATTTTATCCCAGATAAAATATCTCCGTAATTAATCTTAGATTAATTTTCTCTCTCTCTTCAAATTAATCCCAGATTAATAAAGTGTGAGTCATACGTCATCGGTGAATCTTCGGGAAGCGACCCATGAGATCCCCAGATATGTTGGCAGTAAATTCGATCGTCAATCTATCCGAACACGTACGTACCTAGTACTATGTTTTTACCAATTTACAAGACAAGGTTGGCTTCTAGCAAAGCGCCATGCCTACCCAATTCTCCATAAATATCCTTACATGAATTAGTGATCTATATCAGGCGTAGTATATGTAGTATTGCGTATTTTAATGCAGTATTGGATGTCACATGCTAGGCCTGGGGCTGGAATTGTGTCTGCCCCGTACAAAGCATATATCGGATCTCTGGTAACTAGTCTCTATAATCGGATAAACATGACCTAGTCATTTTATCCCGATGACTGCAGTACATAAGAGAACCAGTTCTGTATCCTACGTGACCATCATCTCCACTATGACTGGAGTGATACTTCCGTCTTGACATCACACCCAACACACTACAATTCTCAATATACCCAGAAGAGGCGTACACAGAACCTGTTAAAGCCCTGGATGACCAAAAGCAAAGTATATTGATTGTTGCCAGTATTAGCGGTGCAAGTCTCAGGTTAAGACCAAATACACCTACCCTGATTCGGACTTCCATAGACACATAGTCATACTACCAATAGAATTCTGAGGGGTCTATCCAGAGCAAAGCTGTTTTCCGTACCATCGGTAAAACACAACCTCTTACTACACTTGCATGAGTATCCTATACCTAAATATATGAGAACTCTGCCGTTATGCTCCCACAACGCGCACAAGTGTAATACTAGTCTTTTAGGCATTATCGATGTCCAATCTCGATAATACTCTGACTAGGGGTATTTAATGATTAAACCTTTATGGATTGATACTGTCTCATATCATCTCAATCTGGAACTAATCATGGACCTTTTATCATTTATATATCTCGGTGATCTAATCACAAATGATAAAAGAGTAATTTCCTTTGTCACATAGTTAATTTGTACAACAACACCATGATCTATACAAATAGTGACGCTATGGGTCATAACTGTCCAACAATCTCCCACTTGGCGTATAGCCAGTCACTCAAGTGTCCTACACCCGAACTATGTATGGTTCGCTCAAATTTCTGCTAAGAAATGCTTTCGTCAGCGGATTTGCATGATTATTATCTGATGCGATTTATTCGATCATCACATTGCCATGATGTATGATCCGAACGAATCAGATGAATAGTCGAAGTATGTATCTGGATCGTTGATGAGACCATTAATTCTTTAGCCTGCGCTATAGCCTAGCTCAGCTGCTAACAGAACTATATCTAATCTAATTAGATTTATTATCGACCCAATTGGCTTCTATTGCTGCCTCAGCTGCAGCAATAATCCACTTTTGTTTTTTATTCGGTAACAGTATCTTGCTAAGAAGATTTCCAGCTCACTGTTCCGTTATTCAAACTTTATAGTACCGTTGTGACGACTTATAGTCGTTAATATCGGTTAGGAAACTTACAATAGTGAACCTAGTCACTTCAAGTTCTCCTTCTCCATAATTTAAGACATCATCCTTAGTTCTCTAAGGTACGAAAGGATTTTCTTAACTTCAATCCAGTGACTATCACTTGGATTGGCCTGATTGTGACTCCATATGCTCAAAGCGTATGAGACACCAGGTCGCGTACATTTATCAATGTACGATTTCTCGGAGAGTGTTATCAACTTTAAATCTATCCCAGTAGATATTTATTCCTAAAATAAAGGTTGTTTCTCCCAAGATTCTATGGAGAATTTTCATGAAAGCCAAGCTTTCACCGATTGTATTATAGGAATATCATTTCTAAGAAATGACATGTCATCATTCCTTAGGACATTCATTGTTAGTGCGCTCCCACTAACCTTCTTATATACACAAGAATCATATCCGTTTTGAATTAAATCATACACCATTATGATTACATCAAAATGTCAGTTCCAAGAACTATATGCTTGCTTCAATCCATCCATGGATCGAATAACCTGTAAACCTTGTTTGCTTGTTTTGGTACGACAAAACCGTCAGGATGTTATAAACATCATCCAATAGGTTTCCGTCAAGGAAACCAGTGTTGACATTCAGCTGTCATATTTCTTGAATGAAACATGCAGCATCAGCAAACATTGTCCAAATGGATTTACCATGGCAACAGGTAAAAGGTTTTGTCGTAATCGACACAATGTTGATAATGATACCTTTTCGCTACAAGCCTAGCTTAGTACGTTGGTAAGTTGCCTTCCATGTATGTCTTCCTTGAAGAATTATATAGTACAAATTGGCACAATGTCTTTCGGTACAACAACTAGTGTCCAAACATAGTTGTTATACATGGAATCCATTTTGGTCATCATGGCACTTTGCCATAATAGGGAGTTGATACCTTGTATCACTTCCTCATACATAGTCAGTTCATATTCCTCAATAAGATTAACATCTTAACGAGGTGAGATCAGAAACCCATACCCCAGGTTTTTTTCTGTTTCTCTTCGACTAACGTGATTCTTGTGTATTCGAAGATTATTGGTATAGTTTCATCCTTGATGACCTATTTGTGTTCCATTAGGACTCGGTGCCTGGAACAGTATTACTCCGATTTTCATCGAGTTTTACTTTCCTCCCACTTACCACTGTATATAGGTATTCCTCTTAGGAAAACCGCATGGTGAGCAACAATTACATTATTCTCAAGTGAGTTGTATAAGTACTATACTTTGGTTTCCCTAGGATAACCTACAATTTAGGCACTTATCCAATTTGGGTTTTAGTTTGGTATCATCCAAACATATGCCTAACATTCCCAAATATTCAGGAATGAGAAGCTTAGTTTCTTTCCTGTTCATATCTCATATGGATTCTGTCAAACAAATTTTTATGGAACCTTATTCAAAATAAGTTGTGCACTGTTTAATGCGTATCCGTTGAAGGAAATGGTAGCTCAGAGCGACTCATGATTAACCTTATCATCTCCAACAAAATTCGGTTACTTTGTTCGGATACACCGTCAAATTGACGTGTTCCAGGAGGAGTCCTCATTGAAAGAATACTATACTCTTTCAAGTATATTAGAAACTTATTGCTTGAGTATTTCCATCATAGTCTAACCGTGATGATTTAATACTTTAGCCGATCTGTTTGTCTACTTCGTGTTGAAACTTTAAAAGTTTCTGATTTATGTTTCAAAGGAAACATATAACCATAACGCGATGCCACATCCGTAAAGGTTACGAAATGTGCATATCCACCTCTCGCCTAGCTAGATATGGGCCCACTTATGTCACTATGAACGAGGGCTAACAGATCGATGACACTTGCACTTTTACAAAGTAAATAGTGTTTTAAGGCACTTTACCTAATAAACTAGATTCGTAGACTTTATTTGAATAGAATCAAATTAGTCCTAGTACCCACTCTTCGAAAGTGTGGATATACAAGTCTTGTTTATTTGTGTCCCAGACAACAATGCCACATACAAGTTTCAACTGATTAATCAGTTTGAGCTATTTGTTTGTCATGTTATATATGTTTGAGATTTATTTATATTCAAAATATAAATGTTGTTATTTACATCTAATGTGTTTATCTCAATATCATCTCTATATAATAAAACACTTTAGTGTTCTAGAATATAAAGGTAAATTCGCAACGGATTAAACACTGATATAAAGATAATGTTTCTAGTCAAACTAGTTACATTATAACAGTTTCCTAATTTAAGTACATACCCGAATGGTAGTTCCTAAAATTAGGTATCTACGGTTGAAACAGCGACTTTCGTCCCGTTTCCAATTCGCAGATAATTCTCAACTGAAGTCAGTATCCTGCTCATCAGCAGATTCTGCACACCAGTACATTTTTATGTACCATACTAAGTATATAAAATACAATTTTAATACTAGCAGTGAACATATTTATGACAAACATATTTGAAGTCAAAGCCTTGTCCGTCTTCAATTCCTTCATGTCTGCCTTGTCCATATGACAGTCACGCTTCTGTGAGCCCGTTTGCTACAATTTAGGTAGACATTTTGGATATGTCCTTTGTCTTCCCAGAAGATTATAATGATTTTGCCTTTGCCTTTTTCCACATCTCAGAAGCGTTCAGCCTAGCCTTGGCCTTCTGGAATGTCGAAGTAAGATGCGTCTTGCGCTTCTTGCCTTATTGCAAACTTTGACTGTCTCCTTGAGAATAGCCATTAACTCTCCAAGAGTTTACTATTGCAATTTAGTACTTCTAAGATCTAAGAATAGATCTATGAAGATCCTTCAATTTCATTATCATACTTTAAGGATCTAATCCTTAGTTCTGATTAAGAAATTAAGGAGTCTATTTGGAAATTTTAATGGATTAAGCACTAAAGTTATCATCACATAAATCTTCCAAAGATTATGTTCTACTATTTGCTTAACTCCGGACTCAGGCCTAAGATGTTATTTTATCAAATAAAGTAACTTCTTAGTTTTCAGGACTATCCTGAATTTTATTCCCAATTTGAAAATTAAAGTCGTTTAAATACATTTTCACCCATGATTATGTTTTAAACACTAATCTTTCTATTTTATCTTGATTCTAATAGTCTAACTATTTAATCAACGATTTTAGGTACTATTTTATTATAATGATTACGATAGTCCAACTATTTAATCAACTATAATTTAATAGGTTAAATTCAATTATATTGATTACTATAATCCAATTATAAAATCAACTATAATTCAATTTATTAATTCAAATATATTGAT
This sequence comes from Zanthoxylum bungeanum, assembly GCA_019454045.1. NCBI lineage: Eukaryota > Viridiplantae > Streptophyta > Magnoliopsida > Sapindales > Rutaceae > Zanthoxylum > Zanthoxylum bungeanum. Next base: position 65,830 of record SKCR01029331.1, on the reverse strand, counting down.
TACTATAATCCAATTATATAATCAACTATAAATGAAATAGTTTGAATACAGTCCAACTGTTTTATTAAAACAACTATTAATTATTAGTCCAACTAATATATTAATGTTACGACGAAATATTTGAATTAAGCGCGTATGGCAAGTAATTAAACAAATATTGCAAATTCAATACTTGCCTCCCACTATTTTTCGACGAGCCTCTAACCCTCTGTCGAGTACTCGGGAAACCTTGTTTCCTAGTGGGCTAGGATCCCGTTAAATATCACACAATCTTGACTTTGGCCAACAAATTGTATGATAATTAACTAGGTAGATCTCTAAGATCAATTGGATCCTATCCAATTCCTAGATCCAGTAGGTGGACATCCAAGTACGAAACATATATCTTATATATGCCAATATATCCAATATACTGCCTAACCTTTTTCCTCTGAATCATCTAAGCCTTGGCTTTGGCACAACAAACTTAGTGATCCCAGTTAAGTGTGACCCATTGACATTGGAAAGCTTTGTAATCAATGTCGATGGACAAGAAGTGATCTTGACTTTGGCCAACAAATCACAAATTGGACAAGACACCGATATGGAACAAAGCTTTCATGATTCAAACACATCCTCGATGGACAAAGGCCTTGACTTTGGCCAACAAACCAATGCCAGTCTTGGATCTTGAGTAAGAATCACTCAATGGAAGGAAAAACGCTTAATATTATTTGAGGGTTTTTTCGCGTGTAATTGGCAACCAATTAATTATCTTTGTTAAGGTCTCATCATCATACACCCTTAAACATGCATTCTAAACACATAATAAAGCGCGTAAAATAAATAATAATGATATGCGGATGGATACTTAACACATTGTTCCTAGAACAAATCTCTTCATTTCCTCTCTCCCGCTAGCACAAGTATTTGCTTCTACCCGTTACATAACACTTCTAAAGAAACCTCATTTACATTGAGGGGAATATGTGAGAAGAGAAATACAAAGAGTAAGGAGGTAATAGGCTGGACACGCAGGTCCAATTAATAAATTCTAAATTTATTACAACAATTTCCAAAATTGCCCCACCCATCTAATATCCATCCGATATACATTATTCATGCATCGCAACCATGTATTCACACAAGCATGTTATCAATCAATCTAATCCAATTAATTAATCTGAATATTAATGACCATCCAATGTTCAAACAACGATTTGATTTTGCGCGAGTCAAACTCGTTTTGCGAATAAGTACTCAAAGTACGAATTCTTGAATTAAATTAAACTACAACATTAAACCCAATTTAATATGTATTTAATACTAATTCACTATTTAATTCCAAATTAAATATTACACTTTATTAACGAACCTTTACGACTTAGATTCTAAATCTAATTGCTACGGGTCTCAAAGCCCGATTAACATCCAATGTCAATTTAATTTAAAGTCCAATGGGATTTTAATTAATTTCTTAAGGTGTGGACTTTTGGTCAACTTAGGTCAAACCCAAAGACTAAAGACCATTTAAAGGAATCACCCTTATGTGCCTAGAAACCAATTTAGGCCCATTAGGCCCAATTAAAATATTAAAGTCCATTAGTCATAATTGGACTTTATGGATATGGTTTTGGGCCCAATTGGATCCAACCAATTTAGCCTAAACCAATCTTGGTACAACCAAGCCCATTTAATCCCAAATACAACTTTCAAGACCAATTCCAAATTTGGCCCATCATAATTTATTCCAAAATTCCAATTTCACAATTTAATTACTCAAAGTGTAAGCCATAATTAATTACCCAAATTAACATTTCCAAAACATTAATTAGCCTAATTAATTATGCTCATTAACATCAAAACATGTCCAACACATTTTAATCAAAAATCAAACCCATTTCATGCTAGTAAGCTATCGGCATTTTGGGGATTTTAATGTCCAATTCGGTTTCAATCCAATTGAATTATAAATCAACATTACCCAATCGTTTCAAGTCATCCAATGATCAACGAAACAAAAAATACCAAGACTTTTAGGGTTCTATAAGATTCGGCCAAGCCTTACATATTGGGCAAAAATTGATCCAATCAAATTTCATGAAATTGATCATGCACAACTTCAATTAAACATCATTCAAGTATACTCAATCAAACAATTTCATCAAATCATGCTCAAATTGATTTTACCCAATTTTAACCCCAAATCATTTTCATTCAATTAGGCTCATAAATACCATTTTTGGAATTATCTAAGCATCCCAAGATCATATCAAGCAATGAAAATACATGTGAATACATCAAGAAGTACGGCAGAAACATATTTACATTGATCGGTTTGGATGCGACGAAGAAAAATCTTTTCCTCCAAGATGATGAAGCTCTCGGCAGTGAGCTGATTTTTGGCCTCCAAAATTCGGTCATCACCTCCAAGTGTGCTCCTCCATTTTCGGTCAACCTCCATTAATGGATCTCCAAGCTCCAAGCTATGTATGGTGATTCCATGCTCATGAAATCGGTTCCCTATCACCTTAGGATAACTCATTTGTGTGCTAGCACTCTTGATTTTGCAACAAAATCATCAATTTTCTTCTTGTTATTTTCGGCCAAGCCAAGAAATGGAGAAGAAAAATTGGTTCAAAACCGAGAGGAGGGAAAAGGTTTCTAAAACAGTGAAGAAGGAAGAGAGAGATGATAAAATGTGTTAAGTTATTTTGGTTTTTATTTTCCAAAAACAAATACCAAAAACTTAAAACAAATTTCCAAAAGTCAAAAGGCTTTTAAAGCCAACCACTCCATCAACTATTCACTCAATCAAGTGACAAGTTGTCACATCACTCAAAGTGACTAATGATTTGACGCTTGATGCGACTAGTGATTTGACGCTTGACATGACTTATGAGCCGCACTTAAGTTCGCAATGCGAGTGCGCCCGCTTACACTCTCGGGCTTGGGTTCGCTAATTCCGAATTAACGAATTTTCCGTTGCGACGTAATTAAATAATTATGCCTAGCAAAATCACTATTCACGTCGCTAACGAATTAATTCTAAATTAACTCGTTCGCCCGAATTAAAATCTAATTTCAATTCTACGTCGAAATCCAATTCGTATAATATATCGAATATATTATTTTATCGATTAATTCCAAATTAATCGTTCTCTCTCTTTAATTAATATTTTATCCTAGATAAAATATCTCCGTAATTAATCCCAGATTAATTATCTCTCTCTCTTCAAATTAATCCCAGATTAATAATGTGTGAGTCATACGTCATCGGTGAATCTTCGGGAAGCGACCCATGAGATCCCCGGATATGTTGGCAGTAAAATCGATCGTCAATCTATCCGAACACGTACGTACCTAGTACTATATTTTTACCAATTTACAAGACAAGGTTGGCTTCTAGCAAAGCTCCATGCCTACCCAATCTCCATAAATATCCTTACAGGAATTAGTGATCTATATCAGGCGTAGTATATGTAGTATTGCGTATTTTAATCCAGTATCGGATGTCACATGCTAGGCTTGGGGCTGGAATTGTGTATGCCCCGTACGAAGCATATATCAGATCTCTGGTAACTAGTCTCTATAATCGAATAAACATGACCTAGTCATTTTATCCCGATGACTGCAGTACATAAGAGAACCAGTTCTGTATCCTACGTGACCATCATCTCCACTATGACTGGAGTGATACTTCCGTCTTGACATCACACCCAACACACTACAATTCTCAATATACCCAGAAGAGGCGTACACAGAACCTGTTAAAGCCATGGATGACCAAAGGCAAAGTATATTGATTGTTGCCAGTATTAGCGGTGCAAGTCTCAAGTTAAGACCAAATACACCTACCTTGATTCGGACTTCCATAGACACATATCAATGGAATTCCGAGGGGTCTATCCAGAGCGAAGCTGTTTTTTGTACCATCGGTAAAACACAACCTCCTACTACACTTGCATGAGTATCATATTCCCAAATATATGAGAACTATGATGTTATGCTCTCACAACGCGCACAAGTGTAATACTAGTTTTTTACGCATTATCGATGTCCAATCTCGATAATACTCTGACTAGGGATATTTAATGATTAAACCTTTATGGATTGATAGTGTCTCATATCATTTCAATCCAGAACTAATCATATGGACCTTCTATCATTTATAATATCGGTGGTCTAATCACAAATGATAAAAAAGTAATTTCATTTGTCACATAGTTAATTTGTACAACAATTCCATGATCTGTACAAATAGTGACACTATGGGTCATAACTGTCCAACACAAGTTTCATTCGAACTGAAATATGAATGTGTCACGAACACCACTCATTCTAACACAAACACGAACGCGACACTAGCATATATCTGCTATCTTGATGCATAATCTGCCAAATACAAGTCCAATTTCTCTGAGATCTTCAAGACATATTATAGCTCGTAATAATTACAATTAAATTGATATCTATAATCGCACATAATATAGTATTCATTACACCATCATCCTATGATGCATAAGACAGATTATGCATTCTAATCAGCATCACTTTCGACAAAGGAAACATCTTTTACGAAAGATGAATACTATATATATAAAAGACATATTAACTGTCAAACAGTTATATTAACTATAATACAGATAGTCTTACTGTGTGCTTTATTAGATCATATCTAATACACGACTAATGAGAGTTTCTCACAAGTCTCTTAGTTTTATATCATATATAAAACTTTATATCAAATATAATAGAGACAACTCCCAATGCAATCACAGAGAAAAGAAGACTTAAAGATATATATAATCACTAGAAAGAAATTTTTATGCTCCCACTTACCTTACTGACAAACACGTATTCTCCATACTTCGATAAAATCAGACAATCTGACTAATATCAAAATTAAAGTTACGGATTTTCGGAAAGCTCATATGAGTCTACAATAGGCTCCATAAGCTAGTATATCAAAATGTGATCTTAGCATAATACAAACTCCAGGATCATTCCTGAATAAACTCTACAAACAAATAAACCACCACGGATCTCTCATTTGAAGAAATCATTCAAGAACGCCAAAACACACGGTTTAATATCAACATTAACCAATAAATCTTTAATTATTCAGCTAGTGTGACTGGAGACAAGTTTTCTCAGAAGCTACAATAGACTACTGAGTATAACTTTTCTCACTGTCATACTATAAAGGTCAAATCCTTTACAAGCTCACTTCACTATCGCTGCGCAAACAATTTGCACACTTTATAAACTATTTATAACGAAAGCCCAATCAAGTTCAAAACTTGATCATAGTAAGCTATGAACAATCTTAAATCTATGGTTCAATACTAAATTCCGAAATCGATATCAAATATCGCTCCCACTACAAGTTATAGGATAATTTTCTTCGATAAGAAAACAAAAAAATCATTGAGTGTCAAAGACTTTGTAAATGATTCTGACATTCCATTGAACTTATACGGAAGTTGTCTAATGGTCTTTTCATCTTATTAATTATGTAGTTCCATTATTGTTTATCACTCTCACATTTGACTTCACTAAGTCAAATCTCTTCTGTAATCGTCAACATCCAATATTAACTACCAAGTAACAAAATAATTTTATTACTCGGGATCTTAGAAAAGATATTCTATAAAATATAATACAATATTCCATTAAATAGAAGAAATGATAAACTTTACTTGTACTTCCGAGGTGCAAGTGCTTTTAATTATATAACCATTATGCAAAAGAAAGATTCAAATCTCAAACTCTTAATGATTCAAATTTTCTACTACACATATCATTTATGTAAATGTAGAAACAAATGGAACCTTAATTAAAGAGACGAATTAGTGTTACTGGAGCATAACCCCAAGAGTATCGAAACTAATTCGGTAGCACTCAATTTCAACGAATCAAATAATATAAGATTCAATCACTCTCACTGACCAATTCCATCACAATGGAATCGTGGAAGTTTAATATTGAGTAAGAATCATATTCATTAAATAACTTTAGAACAAATTGTCATGAATTCATGCATTTGATCATATCAAACATCTTCGAACAATTCAAAGACTCACAATGAATTTTAAAGATATAGTTTTCAACACTACAGATAAAATATCTTTGAACTATTCAAAATATTCTATCTGAGTTTCATTAGAAACATATTGATAGTTCTTGAACAATTCAAGACGTTCAACATGTTCTCTATTAGAAACACGTAACTAAGTCATGACAATTCATTAACTGAGTTACGCAGCAAAGAAAACTATACAAGGCAATTATTAATTCATTAAACCACATACATCTAATGCATTAGTTTAATAAATCTGTTGTCCAATGATGATCATTGGTTAAATGAGATTTAATCACATCCTGAATACAATATTCATTAAATGGATAAGGATATATGGTGTGATCTCATATCAGACCATCCTTTACCATAAGGAATAAACATCTAATGCTTTTATGATAAAATCTCATAAAGCACAGTTCTTAGTTATTTACTCTACTGAATGTTTTTCTTAATGTTTATCTTTTCACGAATGACACTACTAGTCACATTAAAATATGTAACATTTGTTTATACAGAATAAGTAACTATCCAATAGTCACAAGTTCTGATATCAAATATCAAAATAATTATTAATATTATTTTAATTAACTAGACGGGATATCTAGTATCCAATACTTATAGTCATCGTATTATGACAATCAAAATTCTATATACACAGTTATACGTATCTTCTTTCTTAATCTTTATAATTTGTGTTCAATTATTCACAACGATTGTAAAATAATCGATTATCAAATTGTGTCAGACACGTGACTTTAAAAGTCACAAAAGCTAAGAAACGTCATTAAAAGATAAACAAACACTTAAAGGGTTTTCTTAATGCCAGTCAAGAATCTTGAGACATGAACTAATTCAAGTCAATTCTTACTGCATAAGAAACTATTCTCTCTAGCCAGTTATATCCTAAACCAGATATCTATTTAGATTACCTAATCGTGACTTAGTAACTAAGTCACAAACCATTTTGATTTTCAAGAAAATCGGAACAACATAAATGCACTGCTTAAGTTATGGATTTTAAACTCAGCAGTGTCTCCCACTACTTTACGTAATACCGTAATCCCAAATGGACAACGAGAATTCAATAATTAAATCGAATTTCATAGTGAGAGTAGGATCCCATGAATATATTTCGACTAACAGCTTTGGCACGATCTCGCCTACGTATATTTATTAGGTAGACAACTCATTGTCAATTACTCTCTAGTGACTTCTGATTTCGGTCCCGACCATTTCTCGTTGTGACAGTTTTGGCACGTTCACAATGAGGCGTATCAAGGCTATACTTGTCAATCAAAAACTCAAGCTACTGGTGTAGGCTTGACAGCTTTGGCACGTTCAGGATTTCCACTTTTACTTGAATTTGTCCAATATCAATATACAATCGATATGGATAATAATCATATACCCACACCCTCAAGCCTTTGGCACGATCACAGATGCAGTTATAAGAAGATACCCATAAACCGTACTGACAAGACGAACCAAGAAACATGTATCCAATACACGTTACTTTACATCCATATTTAAAGCGAGGATTTTCCTAAGGAAGTTACACTCTACATCCTATGCAGAATTTTAATCTAAATCATTTTCTAAACATTTCAATTTCACTTTCGATAACACAACGTAACTTAACCATTAAATTTCGTTACATTTTCCGTTAGCGTAAAATCAAAAAATAAAGAAACATATATAGATTACAAGCATATGCGAACATTAAAATTGGATTATATATCATATATCAAGCATGAATAATGTAATGGATGAAGCATCAGACCCGCTCTGATACCATTTTTGTTGGGGTTTTGGGCGATGGGCGCAATAGAAGCGCGAGTTCGGGCGAAATCGTATTTTAAAACTTTTTCAAAACACTGAATAAATTATTCAACATCTAATATGAATAATTTATTCATATTTCACCTTAACCTATTTATTTAATATCAAATATCAACATAAATAACATCGAAACCTCACAAAACTTTTAGGAAAACTGTTTTCTGTAAAATGACACAAAACACATTTTTGACTGAACCGGCCACCCGACACATATGGGGACTGCTCGGGTCAGCCCCAATAGTGTCGGAGTAGTTCATGGGTTGCCCGAAAAGTGACGGATTCACTATTTGGACAGCCGTCACCCGGTTGACTCAAAAGTCAATCGGTAACGCCATTTTTCACAATTTTCACTAATTTCAACTCGGAATCACTTTCCGACAATTGTTCCAACACCCAAAATTCATCCAAAACATTCAAAAGACATATTTTTAATCACATAATTTCCAGATTTCGCATGTCTGATCCAGTGAACAAAAACAGTCAATTTTCATGCTTAAATATAATTTTACAAAGATTAATCAAATTAATCAAGCACCAAAGAAGTCCCACCACACATGAAGAACTATAGAACAATTCTAGGTTATCTTGGAGTGGCTCAACAACTCTAGAATAGAAACTCTTCATCTAATGAATAAATTGGCCTAATATTACACTAATATTGACCAAATAGTCTTCACACATGCTTATGGTTTCCAATTCCATCCACCATCAACAAAAGCCCCAAAAATCAGATTTGAAAGGAACCCTATAACACTTCTAATAATTCAAGAAACAAGAAACAACTTTCTAAGCTTGAGAGGATGAATGATTACCTATTAATCTCCAAATTCCCAAGTTTTTTCCTTGAATTTCCTTCGAAATCTTCATGAATTTGTAAAACTATTTTGAAACACATTTTGGTGGAGGCTCTCGGCAAAGGTCGAAGACAACAAGAGAGAGAAAATAATTTTTTCATTTAAAGACATTTTGACCGAAATTTCGGGGCATTTTTGTCTTTTGTAATTTTTTAATCCAATTAAAAATGATTTACTTTATATCATCCAATCAAATTTAAACAAATATAAAGCTTATCATAAAGTCATGCCATGTGTTCCAATCATTTGTCACCATGTATCATATTGACCGGTGTAAACACACACGTATAACGCAAGTGCACGTATCATTCAAGTAGTATAAAAATATCGATCCCACGAGGACTTAATTCCTTTTGTTGTTATTAATTGTTGAATCTATTTATTTACAAATATCTAATTAAATGGAGAAGATAATGATTGTTTGATTGATTTGGTTGATTGTAGATTTGCTAAATAAATAAATAAATAAAAAGACAAAAGAAAATACTAAGGAAAATAACAAAAGACACAAAGATCTAGGGTTGTGAATCATTCTAATATCTTTTAAAAGATGAAGTGATTATTTTATGTTTGTGTAATAAACCAGTTTACTAACTTGGAACACGAAATTATGCAAAAGCCTCTGTCGATGGTCAGACGCAAATACTCAGTTTAATCCAATTGAACCATATGTCTATATCAACCAAATTATTTGGATTCATTAAGTTTAAGTTCCAATTATGGCTACCCCCTCCCGACAGGTATATGTCTATCGTGTAAGGAAATCTATTAAAGGGTTATCTATCCTTAAGGAAGATCGTGGCCTATTAAGTCTAAGCCTGAAACCTAAAATCCCTATTTCTAGTTCATTTTAGATTTACCACATCAATCTTATTGGTGATCAGACAACAAGAAGCATTAAGCTTAAGACTTAATAAGTAAACCCTTAAATTACCCAAACTATAAAATAACCCCTTATAAACCGGTGATATTAGAATTCATCACAACCCCAGATATTAACACATAACTAGGGCTAGTAAAAACTTAAAAGTAAAAGACATAAAGTAAAAATGCTGAAAAGTAAAAGACATAAAGTAAAAGGTGAAAAGTAAAATAAAATGCTAAGGTAAAAGGATCAACTTTTACTATTTACTATTTAGATATCTCCCTTAATAAAATATATTAACTTGTGATTATTTTACCAACCAGCCATATAAGTAGTAACCTGATTAAGTCAAATTAAGTCCAACCATCCATAAAGGAGGAACCAAAATAAACCTGCCATATAGGCGGTAAGAAAATTAATTACCAACCGACCAATCTGGCGGTATCCTTGATTAGTCAGGTTTAAACCAGATTAAAATGAATTACCAACCGACCAATCTGGCGGTATCCTTTTTAAGTCAATATTTAAATAGTGAATATATTATTTTTAAGGGAGATTAATCTAAATAGTAACAGTAAAAGAATTACCTTTCACGTTAGCTGGGGAAGTTACCTCCTCATAGTGAATAGTAAAAACTGTAAAAAGTAAAAAAGTAAATTACTATATTTACAAAACGTAATTAAAATTATTTACAAAACTAAAAAAAAACTAAAAACTAAAAGAAACTAGAGAGAGAAACTCTCTCTTTACATCAAGAGATGAGAGAGAGTGGTGCCAATGAAACTGAAACGTCGAGCTGAATTTATAGGCTTCAGTGGGGTTTGGGCGTCGCGACGCCAATGGCTTTGGCGTCGCGATGCCAGCACTTTTTGGCGTGGCATGCTGAAGGATTGACACGTGGCAATTTGGATAAGGAGATAAGGCGACACATGGCGAGGCGGCTAACAACTCAATTATTATGCTGACGTGGCGATGGCGACTATCGGCACCATATGATTGCGACACGTGGCACTTCGTGATTGCCTGATGATGACGTGGCGGTGAGGTGTCATGTTGACTTGGTCAACTGATGATGTGGATGCTGACGTGGAGTGACACGTGGCACACGTGGAAATAGTAATTGTCGGCACCGTAGGATGATGACATGTGGCACGGCGCACGTTAGCATATCGGCTGTGATGGTGACACGTGGCATGACGCGCTTTAGCAAAGTCAACTTTTCAAATTCTGACCCGTTGACCCGGCGCACGTTAGCATGAACCGGTGCACGTTAGGCGTCGTGACGCGCCCAAATTACCAAAATGCCCTTTTTCCAATTTTCACTGTTTTGGTCCAAATCACCTCCAGAATGTCCTGAAACTTTATTTCTCTACAAAATAACACAAAACACATCAATATATTCACAAAAATCAAGAAACTATACAAAATATTAAGTTAAATGAGTGGGAAATAGTGATAGATTTATCACTAATCACATATGCATAATGACAATTGGATAAGGCATTAATTTCAATTATTTAATTATTTAACCATTAAATAATTAAACAATTAATTAACACATATATATGTATTTTTTATTTACATTAAATAAAAAATACATATATAAATGACATGTGTCAAAATATCATTTGACAAATAATTAATGTGTATCTAATCGTATTATGTATCAAAAATAAATACACAATAATTATTATCGGACAAAATCCCCTAATTTCATGTGTTATCATTTAACCGATTAAAATATCCGAATTAACTTATTTAATCTGGTGAAGTATTATGAATAATCCTTATTATTCATATCGAGTTTTGCAAGTGCTCAACGAGTACACTTCATATTGTGGGACTCTCTAAGTTTAGGTTTATAGGTCACGAAATCCAATTTCGTGTCCATAAACCACCCACTCATGGATTATGATGACCACAGATAATCTCATTAAACTATACAAGCCAAGGTCATTGCATACGTATAATCCCTCCGTCACAGGACATCCATATTATACCTGGGGTATAGATGAAAACTTCAAACCCGTTCAGTATAATACAATCGACTTTCAATTTAGGATCTCGAAATAACACTCAGAACTGGTTCCCGACGTTATACTATGGCCATAGATTTACTAGATCGTAAACAGGTGTTGGATGTCTATGCCCTGTACACAGGACTGACGGATCCTATCTTGATACGCACATGATATCATGAGCATCATTCCACACCCAATAAACAGACGGAGGTCTGATCATGACTAGATCGTTGACATGACTGCCATCAAAGTATGGAGGATAGCTCATATATCAACGGTGGTATCTCAAGTCGAAGGACCACAATGCTCACTCAATTGGAGAAGGTTCATATTGACGTTGATGTACCATCTATCAGGAAACCTTCCGTGAGTCGTTCAGTGTCTTATCAAATAGACACATACATGTCTATACGAGTCTCCCTAGACTCATGGTTCACTAGGATAAACCATCGGACCATGTCACGATATACGACATGTACTGGTCTCGACGGATTTTACTAACCGACCCGTGTTAGTAACTCTTTACCAGAAGCTTTATTTAAGGATATACAACTAATAATGCACTTCCCCATGTCAATTACAAACTACGTTGTAACTGCGCATTATATTGTAAATCATAGGGTCTTTGTCTAATATACACATATCACTAAATCAGATTTCATTTCGATCTAATTGTAATCAGATATCTAATTGAAATTAGATCTAATAAGCGTATAAAAGACAAGGGTACTACCAATTAAATTAGTAATATTATGGAAAATAGAACTGCTCGTATATATGAATAGAACATAAATACGATCCGTATTGGCACTCCGAGCACCAACCCTAACATGAAGCCCACACTTCGGTTTGTTGGTTTCGAGATATAGCTCGGAAGAATAGGTGGTTGATTCTACAGTAGAATCTCAAAGGAAATTTATCAAGTGTTCGATGGAGTTTGACTTCAACAACGGAGAAGGCAAAGAAAATTTTAAAGATCCGGTGCCACCACATTTGTAACTTCCGACGCACAAAGGAAACGATTTCCTACACACAGTATGCACGAAAACCTACTACCAAGTTTCATTTGAACTGAAATATGAATGTGGCATGAACACCACTCATTCTAACTCAAACACGAATGCAACACTAGCATATATCTGCTATCTTGATGCATAATCTGCCAAATACAAGTCCAATTACTCTGAGATCTTCAAGACTTATTATAACTCAATTGACTTATTTTCTTACAGACATTGCCAACAAAAATCTAACTAACAATCTCCATTTTTGGCATTCCGTGACAAACTAATACCTAATATAAAGACTATAATAAATGACCCAAAAATAAAATGGCCAACTCTCCGCCATCAAGATGGTGACTTATTAAAATCAGACTCAATCTAATACCTAAACAAATAGTCTTGAAGTCAATGCTAGCATAGCCACTAATTTTACTCACCTAAAATATATACAAACAACAAGATGCTCGTGAAAAGCAAAGGGAACATAAAGAATAGATAATACCAAAATTAAAATTTCCCAAGCATTAAAAACAAAAAAAAAAAAATTAATAAATCAACACTTACTCTCATTTTTTATCATGAAATGATAATGGGTAAAAATAACATGTCCAAATACCAATTAAAAGTCACATGCAAGAGAATATGCAATCTTAATGCAAACTTAAATTACTCACCCTCACTAACAACCCTACTTAGTTAGCAAAATGAACACATGACAAGTAAACGAAGGAACTCACAATTCTGCAATGCTAAATAAAATAAAATATACAATGACATGAAATGAACACAAGAAGCATCACTGATTATGCAGTCATTACAGAACATGTTTGGGCAGCCTTCAGATCGGGCGCAACATGAGGCTATTGCCTCTGTTTTGACCATTAGAATGAATGAAGGAACATCAGTCTGAGACCATATGTTAAAGATGATGTCTAATCTGAATATGGCCGAAACCAATGGTGCACGTATCAATATGCAAAGCCAGGTGACTATGATCATGGAAACCATTTCGAAGAGTTTCCTGTAGTTTAAAATCAATTGTTCTATGAATAAGTTGACTTTTACGTTGACAAACTGCTCAATGAACTCACCAATTACGAGAACATTATGAATAGTCCTCGTAGGCCCAATGCTGAGGCAAATGTTGCCAAATATTCTAAATTTATAAGAATAAGAAGAAATGAAATTGGAAGGCAAAGGAAAAACAAATGAAAAAGAAAAACAACAAAGGCTCCAAAAAGCGCCAATGCTAAAGGAAAATGTTTCAATTATGAACAACAAGGGCATTGGAAAAGGAACTGTCTGAAATAATTTGTGAGCTCAAAGAAAAGAAAAATATAGGTAAATAAGATTTACTTGTCATTGAGTCTTTTTTAGTGGAGGATGATAAATTCGCTTGGATTGTTGATTCTGGTGCCATTAACCATGTTTGTTGTTCTTTGCAACTACTTGACTCATGGAAGGACCTTGCTGAAGTTAGCTTCACTATGAAAGTTGGGACATGGGGTACTGTTTCAGCTAAAGCAGTGAGAGATTCCAAATTAAACTTTAATAATAGTTATTTGTGTTTAAATGATGTGCTTTATATTTCTGGTTTTCAAAGGAATTTGATTTTTGATACAAAACTTATGGAACATGTTTTTCTATTTCATTAATAATAAGTTGGTTATTATTAGTAGAAATGGATTAAATATATGCACAGAAAACTCCGAAAATAATCTATATGTATTAATACTATAATGCATGAATCATTGTTTAATACTGAAATGTTAAGATGGAAAATCTAAAACAAAACGAAAAAAAGATCTCACGATGATACCTATCTTTGGTAATTAGACTGGTCATATTAGCCTTAACTGGATTGATAAACTAATTAAAAACGTAGTTTTAAACCAGTTCGGTACTTTACTGAAAATAGATAATAGCCAAAAAAACCGCTTGAGCTAATACATTCATACGTTTGCGGACCAATGAATGTAAAGGCACAAGGCGGTTATGAATACTTCATCATTTTCATTGACGATTATTCTAGATATAGGTATGTTTACCTAATGGAACACAAATCAATTACATTTGAAAATTTCAAAGAGTATCGTGCTAAGGTTGAGAACCAATTAGGTAAAAGCATCAAAATTATACGATCAGATCATGGAGGTGAATACCTTGATAGGGCTTTTGAGGAATTCTTAGTTGAGCATGAAATTGTTTCACAACTCACAGCACCTGGAACACCAGAACAAAATGGTGTCCCAGAAAGGAGAAATCGAACCCTACTAGACATGATAAGATTAATGTTTAGTTATAGCACTATGGGGATATGCATTGGAAACATCAATGTATATCTTGAATGTAGTTCCTTCTAAGTCTGTTCCTAAGACTCCCTTAGAGTTGTGGAATAGTCGTAAAGCTAGTTTACGATATTTTCATATATGGGTGTGTCCAACACATGTGCTAAAGAACAAGGCTACTAAGTTGGAACCACGTTCACAAATGTGCCTATTTGTAGGCTATCCTAAGAAAACTAGGGGTGGATTCTTTTATAATCCAGAAGATAATAAAATATTTGTATCAAAAAATGATACATTTTTGAGGAGGATTATATGAGAGAATTCAAACCTCGAAGTAAAGTGTTACTTGAGGATTTACTTGCTGGTACGATCAGTGAACTATTGTCCAATGTTGACAAAGACATAACACCTTCAGCATCTGAAAGTCAAATGCATGTTTGTCAAAATACCATACCACCTAGACTTAGTGAGAGAGTTGTAAGAAACCTGAACTTATAGATGATCCATAGACCTATCGTAGTGCAATGGATGATACTGATAAAGAAGAATGGCTCAAGCCATAAACTTAAGATATAGTATATGTACTCTAACTTAGTCTGGGAACTTGTAGACCAACCTCATGGAGTAAAACCCATAGGTTGCAAGTGGGTCTACAAGAGAAAAATTGGAATATATGGGAAAATACGACTTTCAAGGCTAGGCTAGTAGCAAAAGGTTATACCCAAAAAGAGGGAGTTGACTATGAAGAAACTTTCTCGCCAGTAGCCATGCTTAAATCCATTAAGATTCTTCTTTCCATTGTCGTATATTATGACTATGAGATTTGGCAAATGGACGTCAAAACTACATTCTTGAATGGCAATCTTCATGAAAATATCTATATGGTACAACTAGAGGGGTTCATAACCCAAGGTCAAGAGCAAAAGATTTGTAAGTTGCAAAGGTCCATTTAGCTTAAGCAAACATCTAGATCTTGGAACATAAGATTTGAGTATTGTTTAATCGTAATTAGATCGAATAAGCGTATAAAAGACGAGGTGATACCAATTAAATTAGTAATATTGTGGAAAATAGAACTGCTCGTATTTATGAATAGAACATAAATACGATCTGAATTGGCACTCCGAGCACCAACCGTAACATGAAGCCCACACTTCGATTTGTTGGTTTCGAGATATATCTCGGAAGATTGGGTGGTTGATTCTACGGTAGAATCTCAAAGGAAATTTATCAAGTGTTTGGTGCAGTTCAACTTCAACAAAGTAGAAGGCAAATTTTTTTTAAACATCTGAAGCCACCACATCCGTAATTTATGCCGCGCAAAGGAAACAGTTTCCTACACACACTACGCAAAAAAACCTACTGCCAAGTTTCATTCGAACTGAAATATGAATGTGGCACGAACACCACTAATTCCAACACAAACACGAACGCAACACTAGAATATATATGCTATATTGATGCATAATATGCCAAATACAAATCCAATTGCTCTGAGATCTTCAAGACTCATTATAACTCAATTGACTTGTTTTCTTACAGACATTGCCAACAAAAATCTAACTAACAATCTCCCTTTTTGGCATTCCATGACAAACTACTACCTAATATAAAGACTACAATAAAAGACCCAAAAATAAAATGGCCAACTCCCCGCAATCAAGATAGTGACTTATTAAAATCAGACTCAATCTAATACCTAAACAAATAGTCTTGAAGTCAATGCTAGCATAAACCACTAATTTTACTCACTTGAAATATACACAAAACAACAGGATGCATGTGAAAAACAAAGAGAACATAAGAGTAGATAATACCAAAATTAAAATTTCATATGCATTAAAAAATAATAATAATAAATAAATACTTACTCTCGTTTTTTATCATGAAATGACAATGGGTAAAAATACATGTCCAAATAACAATTAAAAGTCACATGCAAGAGATATGAAATCTTAATGCAAACTTAAATTACTCACCCTCACTAACAGCCCTACTTAGTTAGTAAAATGAACACATGGCAAGTGAACGAAGGAACTTACAATTATGCAATGCAAAATAAAATGAAATATACAATGACATGAAATGGACACAAGAACACACAATGAGTTAAAAATATTATAAAAAAAAAGTAAAAATGACTGAAAATAGCATTTCAAGCAAGTATTATAATGCCAGACAGTACTGAGCTATTTATAACATGAGATAATATGCACCACTTTTGGTCATGATAAATAATACATGCTTGCATATGACATAAACACAAAAGCATAGCAAGCACTTGCTTGAAAAATAAGTGTGCAATGAGTCAATGCTTAAGATTTTATTTTGTGAGCGAGACACAACCAAAGAAATCACATCTCATGACACACCAAGTCTATAAAAGAGGTGTTTAAACCCAGTACCCTTAGAACATGAAAATAAGCAACATTGGTTGCATGCTACAATATTCTTCCTCTAAATATGAGCTCTTAAATAAACACTTTCGAGTGAAGGGTTTTTTTTCCATTATCTTTTAAATTTAGCTCATCAACTCTATTCACTTAATAAGACTCATTTAAAACAATTTCTTACAAGGGGATAACATAAAGTCATCTAGTGAAAGGTCACCCATTTAGTGATCTAAGTATGACATGGATTAGATTCCAGTCTAAAATTCATACATGCGACCATGCCTCAAGACATAAAAATTGAATATGAAATGCAAGCACAAGATATAATAAGGGTTTCCATCGCGTGTGTAACCATATATGCTACATACCAAGACCAATTCACATGCTTTTACATGCTCTTTCAAGCTAGAAAATCTTTTTGGATTTTTATTTTATTTTATAAATTTTTGTATTTTTTAACATAAAAATTAGAAAAGACACACCCTAGCTGTAACATCCCAGATTTTCAGGAATGTTCTAGAAGATTCCCGGAATGACGTTATAGTCTCGGGAACAGGATGATAGCAGAGAATAAGAGTTTAAACGGTTTTATACGGATTGGAATAGTATATTATGAATATTTGTTGCGTTGGAAAACGCGTGGGATCAAAAGTCGGTTACGCGATTTTCGTAAAACGCGTAAAGTTTACTGTTTTGACCACAGAATTAGAAAACGAACTCCGATCGAGTTAATTCTTGAACCATCAGACTCATTTTTCCGAGACGAACAACTTTCGTGTTGAACACTTTTTGAAATTTGCACCAGAAGAACCTCAAAATTGTTAATTACCGCAAATACCACCCCAAGTTAAGGACTAAACATCAATTTCGCAGGGACCCATATGAAATTTTCCCACCTACTATATAAAGCCCTCAGGTTTTCACAAATAGCAAATATGGCAAACCTTTCTCTCTTCCTCTACCCGCACCCCTGATCGCCCTTTTTGGAGAAGTGCTCGCCGGCGGCAACCCCAGCCACCAAGGCCGGCGCACCGGTGCAGAACCGACCACCCAGCAGCGGCGAACACGATGACGGTAGGCGGCGGCCGTGATAACGCCGGCAACGGTGACAGCGAGGGATGTTAGAGGCGTGTGATGGATTTGTCGATCCTGGCTCGTCGGTTCATTTCACGGCCCGAGCCACCTACAAAATCGAAGCCCTCGACGAGTACTACGAGTGTGCGGGTTGATTTTGCTGAACAACGGCCGATGGCTCGCGAAACGAGGGAGAAAGCCATGGTGACAGTAAACCCACGATGAACAGTGGCTCCGATCGAAATTCCGTTGACACCAGTGCGTTCGTTTGGCCGTTGGGAATTCGAATATGGCCTCAGAATTTTGGTATGACTCTCCGTTTAGAATTTGATATTTTAAAGTTTATCGATTTTAATTCGGATGTTTCCGGCAGTTCCGTAGTTTAGCGAATTGACATGAATCGAATTGGATATGATTTAATGTGTTAAAACGATAAAAGTGGTAGAATCCGAGGAGTAACGGATTAGATTTGATCGATCCGGTAGAATTAGCGAGTTTCCGGTAAAACAGAGTTTCTCGCGCGATTGAGCGTAGATGACCGTAACCATAGTTAAGATGTAAAAATGACATTGCGAGGGTAATTTGGTAATTCCGGAGTAGTTTGGAGGGTTTGAGACCCTTCCGTAGCATTTGCGGAAACTTTTCCGCAAGATTTGCCAGAAACGCGTAAAACGAGAATCTAGACTATTCACCTCGTTGGAATAGTATAGAAAGGTATGTATTAGAGTAATGAAGTTTAGATCGTAGTATCTGAGTCGATACGGGTGTTCCGGGGAAACCCGTAGTTGTTTTAGATAAGTTGGATGTTCCGCAAATAGCGATACTAACCTTGCGTTGTTACTTGTTTGACAGATCGGACCCGGATCGCGGGCATTCACTTAGCCAGGTAAGTAACTCATGCTTCTAATATTTAAAAGATTTAGTAGCATTCGGAATTAGTTAAGTACTATAATTGTATATGGTATATGCATGAAACAAGTATAAAGTTATATATAAAGTTGAGTGTGAAAGAATGAAGTAAGTGTAACTAGCTACGCTTATAGATAAGAAAAAGTGATTATAAGCAAATGAATGGGTAAGAAATGAGTATGAGCATATAGAAGTATAGAGACGCACATGTAAGTATAATTAGATAAGAACATATAAATAAGGTCATAAATATAATTTAATAAGACTTGGGCATGAGGGATGTAGAAACTACACCCTAGAGAATGGGATTAGAGTTATAAATGAGATAAACGTATATGAACTAGTGTTATGAAGAGAAGTTTATAATTATGCATTAAGTAAGAATATTAGCAACATGAGTAAGGATACGAGTATATATGTGATAAGGGCCTAAATGAGCAATATTGCATACTATGAGAATGTATAAAAGATTACGTCATGAGATTCTTGAGTACAAATAAATAGTTAGAAAATAGTGAATCAGTTTAAGAACTAAGTTATTGGAACTCGTTTACATTTGATGATTGATGTAGTAGAATAACTTCGATTATGTGTATGAATACAAATTATGCAATATCAACATATGGTTTGTGGGCCACCAGCACGGTAAGTTATAGAGGTAAGTTAAGTTATGATGGTTAAATGTGTGCATATATAGATATGTATGAATGTAACATGAATATAGCATGTTTTGATTTGAACAAACATCCTGTTGATATTTGAGCATGTAGTTTGTAAGATCATTATAGAGGAAGTCATGGCTAGAGTAGAGAAAAGCATGAGAAATGCATATTTGCATGTGCATGTGTGTGTGTGTGTTTAAGTTTTCAGCAGTTGAGCAAACGATAACAATGTTTTCAACAATTTCAAATGTTTTAAAGAGAGATCTCATATGCTTTGGAAAGAATCATATTTCAGAAATATTTTTACAGTTTTAAGATACAGATCACGATTTTATGGTTTTCGGGACATGAGGTAAAAACTCACCCCAGTATGTAACTTGAGACAGTTTGGACTTGACGAATACTTTAGATTCGGGATTTGGGACTTGACCCATCCCAGTTGTACACTGTTGGAATTGACGGATTCAGAGACATGTGCACATGTTGAGGACTGAGGGGACGCTCTCAGATCCTCGAGCAGGACTAGGGGCTATAGGGTCCCGAAATCCTGATTTTCAGAGATGCCCAGTTGAGTTATGGTCCTAGGCATCGAGTACACCCAGTTGAGTTATGGTACTGGGTGTAGAGAGACGTCCAATTGAGTTATGGTCCTGGACGTAGAGCAGTTTTCAGTTTTCAGATTTTCAGTACACGGTTTCCAGAAACAGTTTTTCAGATTTCGATTTTCAGTTTTCAGAGATGCCGCAGTTGAGTTATGGTCATGGGCATCAAGTATTTTCATTTTTAGTTTTCAGATTTTCAGTATAAAGTTTTCAGACTTCAGAACTCAGACTTTAAATAAGAGTTTTCATGAACCGTTATTTTAAAGACAGTTTTTAGAAAGATGAAGTTTTTAGAAACAGAATTTTTCATAAAGAACTTTTCCAGAAAGAGAAAGTAAAGTAAAGTTTTCAGCAATGAGTTTAGAAAGAGACTTTTAGAAAAATGGTTCTTCAAAGAGGGTTTTCAGAAAACATTTTTCAAAAGCATAGTATGTTCAAGTAAAGTACAGTTTATAAGACATGCATACGAATTCATATATCCTAAAAATCCATTTGAGATGCATATAGATGATATTAATGCATGATTATATGATTTCATATTCATAAGTATATAGTTAGCACTTTATGAGGTACGAGTACATATAAGCATGATCTTATTTAAGTGCATGTATGTCAAGGTTGATTGTATGAGTTGCTTGCATATTTAGAAAGAACATACTGTAAGGATGCTAGTCATTATGAAATAATAATACATGCATGTAACCATGGATAGTGGTAGTGGATTGGATAGTTAACAGAAATAAGTCTTAATTATCCGACTTGATGATATTTCAAGATAATAAAAGAAAGAAAGCTATAATAATTGTCAGATCTAGAATTAGTTCAGAGTAAACAGAAAAAGGTAAAGAGAATAATCAGAATAGCACAGAAGAAATGAAATGGATCTTAACCTGTTAGTTTATGAAGTAGAACATGATGAGTTGTATGGATTTTAATAGAAGTTAATATATATAGGTGTATATTCAGATGAAAAGACTATTAGCAGGAAACACGAAAATAAACGGATATAAGTTATAAAGTCAAATTAGATTTGTTAATGTTTGCATGATTACTTACTGAGTCAATGTGACTCACACCTTTTCAGTTGTAGTTTTGCAGGTCAGTAGCTGGAGTTTGGTGAAGACATTGAAGACAGTGGATCGCCTCAATCTGCAGTCAAGAGATTCCTGGGTCAATTCATGGGTCCTCACGGCCCTTTGTATGGTTTTTGTATTGTATTGTATGTGTATAAATCATGTAATAACATAGTTTATTTTGAGTTTTGGCCGGAGGCCAAGTGATTTATTTCTGTTTATTGAGTTCAGGCTTGAGGCCTTGTAGATGAATGCATTGATGTTGAGTTACCGGCCTGAGGCCGAGATTGTTATGTTCTTGATGTATATGGATGCTGGCTATAGGCCAGGTTGCATGATGTTACGAATATATCATGCCGAAATTCGTTAGATCTAGAGGCTTATGGAGATTGATTTAGCCTATCTCATGCCGGTAGCATCCTCCTGGCCTAGGCGGGATGTTACAAAGTTGGTATCAGAGCATGGTTTAAGAGTCAGAGTCAGTAGCATAGTCTAGAAGTCAGTGACTGCAACTGTGGGGATCCAGCTGTCGGAGATTGTCTTCAGTTTGGTAAAGACCACGTAGGTCTTTGTATGTATTTTCTATGATAGTTTGATATGAATTGATTCGATTATTCAGTGTTTTACTTGCTTGAATGTGAGTCCAAGGTGACTCATTTGTTGTGAATAGATTAGCTATCTTCGTATAGGAAGATATTGGTTTCAGTTAGTACGTTTGCGGCCTTGGATCAGAGAATCAGCAAGGATAAGATATAATCAGTTTAGGGCCCGAGTGAGGCCAGATGATTCGAGATAAGAACCAAAACAGTACGGTCTAAGATAAGAGCCAGATCAGTATAGCCAGAGACGAGAACCGAACCGGTATAGTCAGATTAAAGCAGTAGATGAGTTGTTAAGGATCCTAGCTTATAGATAGTGATTAGTTCTTGGTTGCGACAGAGAAGTTATATCAGTAGAGTCGAGAAAGATAGTTTTTGCACATTCGACCGGGTTTGGATCAGCAGTTACAAGGACGGAGAAATTTCGAGGATGAAATTTTTATAAGGAGGACTGAATGTAACATCCCAGATTTTCAGGACTGTTCTAGAAGATTCCCAGACTGACATTATAGTCTCGGGAATAGGATGATAGCAGAGAATAAGAGTTTAAGCGGTGTTATACGGATTGTAATAGTATATTATGAATATTTTTTTCGTTGGAAAACGCGTGGGATCAAAAGCCGGTTACGTGATTTTCGTAAAACGCATAAAATTTACTTTTTTGACCACAGAATTAGAAAACGAACTCCGATCGAGTTGATTCTTGAACCATCAGACTCGTTTTTCCGAGACGAACAACTTTCATGTTGAACACTTTTTGACATTTGCACCAGAAGGACCTCAAACTTGTTAATTACCGCAGATACCCCAAGTTAAGGACTAAACATCAATTTCGCAGGGACCCATATGATACTTTCCCACCTACTATATAAAGCCCTCGGTTTTTCACAAATAGCAAATATGGCAAACCTTTCTCTCTTCCTCTACCCGCACCCCCGATCGCCCTTTTTGGAGAAGTGCTCGCCAGCGGCAACTCCGGCCACCACAGGCCGGCGCAACGGTGCAGAACCGACCACCCAGCAGCGGCGAACACGTTGATGGCAGGCGGCGGCCGTGATAACGCCGACTACGGTGACGGCGAGGGAAGTTAGAGGCGTGTGATGGGTTTGTCGATCCCGGCTCGTCGGTTCGTTTCACGGCCCGAGCCACCTACCAAATCGAAGCCCTCGACGAGTACAACGAGTGTGCGGGGTTGATTTTGCCGAACAACGGCCGATGGCTCGCAAAACGAGGGAGAAAGCCACGGTGAACAGTAAACCCACGATGAACAGTGGCTCCGATCAAAATTCTGTCGACACCAGTGCGTTCGTATGGCCGTTGGGAATCCGAATATGGCCTCAGAATTTCGGTACGACTCTCCGTTTAGAATTTGATATTTTAAAGTGTATCGATTTTTATTCGGATGTTTCCGGTAGTTCCGTAGTTTAGCGAATTGACATGAATTGAATTGGATATGATTGAATGTGTTAAAACGATAAAAGTGGTAGAATCCGAGGAGTAACGAATTAGATTTGATCGATCCGGTAGAATTAGCGAGTTTCCTGTAAAACGGAGTTTCTCGCGTGATTGAGCGTAGATGACCGTAACCATAGTTAAGATGTAAAAATGACATTGTGATGGTAATTTGGTAATTCCGGAGTAGTTCGGAGGGTTCAAGACCCTTTCGTAGCGTTTGCGGAAACTTTTCCGCAAGATTTGCCGCAAACGCGTAAAACGAGAATCTAGGCTATTCACCTAGTTGGAATAGTATAGAAAGGTATGTATTAGAGTAATGAAGTTTAGATCGTAGTATCTGAGTCGATACGGGTGTTCCGGGGAACCCGTAGTTGTTTTAGATAAGTTGGAAGTTCCGCAAATAGCGGTACTAACCTTGCATTGTTACTTGTTTGACAGATCGGACCCGGATCGCGAGCATTCACTTAGCCAGGTAAGTAACTCATGCTTCTAATATTTAAAAGATTTAGTAGCATTCAGAATTAGTTAAGTACTAGAATTGTATATGGTATATGCATGAAACAAGTATAAAGTTATATATAAAGTTGAGTGTGAAAGAATGAAGTAAGTGTAACTAGCTACGCTTATAGATAAGAAAAAGCGATTATAAGCAAAGGAATGGTAAGAAATGAGTATGAGCATATAGAAGTATAGAGACGCACATGTAAGTATAATTAGATAAGAACATATAAATAAGGTCATAAATATAATTTAATAAGACTTGGGCATGGGGGATGTAGAAATTAGACCCTAGGGAATGGGATTAGAGTTATAAATGAGATAAACGTATATGAACTAGTGTTATGAAGAAAATTTTATAATTATGCATTAAGTAAGAATATTAGCAACATGAGTAAGGATACGAGTATATAATGTGATAAGGGCCTAAATGAGCAATATTGCATACTATGAGAATGTATAAAAGATTACGTCATGAGATTCTTGAGTACAAATAGATAGTTAGAAAATAGCGAATCAGTTTAAGAACTAAGTTATTGGAACTCGTTTACATTTGATGATTGATGTAGTAGAATAACTTCGATTATGTGTATGAATACAAATTATGCAATATCAACATATGGTTTGTGGGCCACCAGCACGGTAAGTTATAGAGGTAAGTTAAGTTATGATGGTTAAATGTGTGCATATATAGATATGTATGAATGTAACATGAATATAGCATGTTTTGATTTGAACAAACATCCTGTTGATATTTGAGCATGTAGTTTGTAAGATCATTATAGAGGAAGTCATGGCTAGAGTAGAGAAAAGCATGAGAAATGCATATTTGCATATGCATGTGTGTGTTTAAGTTTTCAGCAGTTGAGCAAACGATAACAATGTTTTCAAAAATTTCAAATGTTTTAAAGAGAGATCTCATATGTTTTGGAAAGAATCATATTTCAGAAATATTTTTACAGTTTTAAGATATATATCACGATTTTATGGTTTTCGGGGCATGAGGTAAAAACTCACCCCAGTATGTAACTTGAGACAGTTTGGACTTGACGGATACTTTGGATTCGGGATTTGGGACTTGACCCATCCCAGTTGTACACTGTTGGAATTGACGGATTCAGAGACATGTGCACATGTTGAGGACTGAGGGGACGCTCGAAGATCCTCGAGCAGGACTAGGGGCTACAGGGTCCCGAAATCCTGATTTTCAGAGATGCCCAGTTGAGTTATGGTCCTGGGCATCGAGTACACCCAGTTGAGTTATGGTCCTGGGTGTAGAGAGACGTCCAGTTGAGTTATGGTCCTAGACGTAGAGCAGTTTTCAGTTTTCAGATTTTCAGTACACGGTTTTCAGAAACAGTTTTTCAGATTTCGATTTTCAGTTTTCAGAGATGTCGCAGTTGAGTTATGGTCCTGGGCATCAAGTATTTTCAATTTTTAGTTTTCAGATCTTCAGTTTAAATTTTTCAGACTTCAGAACTCAGACTTTAAATAAGAGTTTTCATGAACCGTTATTTTAAAGACAGTTTTTAGAAAGATGAAGTTTTTAGAAAAAGAATTTTTCATAAAGAACTTTTCCAGAAAGAGAAAGTAAAGTAAAGTTTTCAGCAATGAGTTTAGAAAGAGACTTTTAGAAAAATGGTTCTTCAAAGAGGGTTTTCAGAAAACATTTTTCAAAAGCATAGTATGTTCAAGTAAAGTACAGTTTATAAGACATGCATACGAATTCATATATCCTAAAAATCCATTTGAGATGCATATAGATGATATTAATGCATGATTATATGATTTCATATTCATAAGTATATAGTTAGCACTTTGTGAGGTACGAGTACATATAAGCATGATCTTATTTTAGTGCATGTATGTCAAGGTTGATTGTATGAGTTGCTTGCATATTTAGAAAGAACATACTGTAAGGATGCTAGTCATGATGAAATAATAATACATGCATGTAACCATGGATAGTGGTAGTGGATTGGATAGTTAACAGAAATAAATCTTAATTATCCGACTTGGTGATATTTCAAGATAATAAAAGAAAGAAAGCTATAATAATTGTCAGATCTAGAATTAGTTCAGAGTAAACAGAAAAAGGTAAAGAGAAGAATCAGAATAGCACAGAAGAAGTGAAATGGATCTTAACCTGTTAGTTTATGAAGTAGAACATGATGAGTTGTATGGATTTTAATAGAAGTTAATATATATAGGTGTATATTCAGATGAAAAGACTAATAGCAGGAAACACGAAAATAAACGGATATAAGTTATAAAGTCAAATTAGATTTGTTAATGTTTGCATGATTACTTACTGAGTCAATGTGACTCACACCTTTTCAGTTGTAGTTTTGCAGGTCAGTAGCTGGAGTTTGGTGAATACTTTGAAGACAGTGGATCGCCTCAATTTGCAGTCAAGAGAGTCCTGGGTCAAGTCATGGGTCCTCACGGCCCTTTGTATAGTTTTTGTATTTGTATTGTATGTGTATAAATCATGTAATAGCATAGTTTATTTTGAGTTTTGGCTGGAGGCCAAGTGATTTATTTCTGTTTATTGAGTTCAGGCCTGAGGCCTTGTAGATGAATGCATTGATGTTGAGTTACCGGCCTGAGGCCGAGATTGTTATGTTCTTGATGTATATGGATGCTAGCTACAGGCCAGGTTGCATGATGTTACGAATACATCATGCCGAAATTTCATTAGATCCAGAGGCTTATGGAGATGGGTTTAGCCTGTCTCCTGCCGGTAGCATCCTGGCCTAGGCGGGATGTTACACTAGCTTGTCATTATCCAATGGTACATGGATTTGTATTACTGAATACAGATCATACTACTATCTATTCAGAATCGACTATGAAATTTATGTATAGTTTCCATCCTATATACCAAATGACATATAAAAAAAAGAAACAAACACACACCCATATGCAGTTAAATAAAAAAGACATAAAAACATGCAAAAAAAAAAACACACACATGTAATGAGGAATTTGAATGCAACATCTAAGAAAAGGCACACCGAGGGTCACTCTTATCATGTCTTTTAGGATCAAGGCATTCATAAGTTGCTGAGAATTCATCTCGCTTCCTCACCCAAACTTTCTTAGGAGTCTCATTCAATTGAGAACTACTTGTAAACAGTGCAAGTTTCTTACAAATGAGTCGAGTCTATTTAGCTAGTGTATAAAATTGAAATGCTAGGTTTGAAAAATCAAACCTAGTCAAAACACTCTTAGGCTTTTTTTTGTGAAACATGAAGCACTCTGGTCTAATATGTCCTACCTTACCACATTGATGACAAATATGCATAAACCTCGGACAAGAGTGGGTTTACCCATCACATCTCTAATTCGAGGTTGGATCAGATGACAAGGAATAAAATGGGGGATCACATGACTACAATCAACAGTCTTCTTACATAAGTCATGTTTAGAAGGGATATATACAATTTTAGACGATGACGCTTCATCACATTTTGACTCAATGCTAATCCCTAACATATGGTCTAGTTTCTCAATCCCACTAAAAAATACAGATATCTGGGTTATAGAATTTTCAAGTTCTACTTTTAAGAATTTGACTCTATCAACTATTTTTTTATTCCTCTCCTTAAGGTCATTTATAACTAAAACGCTATTGTCAAGTTTGGCTTGAGCTTCATTCTTTTCTATCTTAATTTCCTTTAGCCTTATACTGACCTCAACATTCATCTTCTTTATAGCTAGAATCTCATTAAATAGGTCTGTATAGGTTATCGAAAGATCATTTTATCTATGGAGTCATCGTGAGAGAATTCAGAAACAGCATCTACATCACTAATATTATCATCTCTCTCACTTAACATACTATCAATAAATTCAATAAAATTGCTTTTCTCCTAAAGAGACTCATCAAAAGTAAAGCCACATTTTAAATTGCAAAGTGAGGATGCCATAATGTTTTTGCCCTTATACTTTAGGTGTGTGAGGCATTCAGACCTAATATGTCCATACCCTTCACATTCATGACATTGGATAGTGCGAGCTTGGTTATCCTTGTTCTCTCTAGACTTCATCCTACTACGAATACTCTGTCAAGGCTTGTCCTCCATATCCCTATCAGAGCCACATCCATTCTTCTTCAATTTAAGAAATTTCTTGAACTTTTTCACAAACATAGCTATGTCAAAATTTGTGACAGTTTTATGCTTATCATCATTGGATGAATCATGGTTAACTTCCTTTGTAATTTCCAGTGCTATATTCTTAGGCTTTCTATGTTCAGGAAGTTGCCTCTCATAAACCTGAAGTTTTCCTCTGAGGTCCTCTAATTTAAGGTGATTTAAGTCATTATGTTCCTCAATTGTTGTGATCTTTGATAAAAATGTTGAAGTATGGATCTAAGGATTTTCCTAACTATTATTTTCATGGGAATCGTCTTGCCTAAGTTAAAGATGGAATTAATAAGATCGTTAATCTCAGCTTAAAATTCTGCAAAAGTCTCATCATCTTTCATCTTAGTGACTTCAAATATAGCAGTAAGCTATTGAAGGATGTCCCATGTATTCTTGGTTATCTCACATATTAATATTCTCTGAAACTCAGCGGAGGAAACAACAACATGAATGACATTAATTTCTTTGCTTTTCCTATTACTAGAATCAAACTTCTCCTTAGTCCAAGTCAGTTTATCTTTAGGGGAAGAAAACCTCATCAACCATAACCACAAGAGATTTTCACCTTTACTCTATTGACATCCATACACTTTCATTTAAGTGAGAGTGTGCATTAATCAGTGTTAACAGATTACTTGAACCGTTCTGACCAAATTTTTTATTGGTTCGGTTATTATGATTAAATCGATTTTTTTAGTTAATTTTTTTTTTTATTTTTTTCAGTTTTTTAGTTCAGTTAAGGTTATGAGATTTGTATAACCGAACATAATTTGACTTTATATATTTTTTTAATTAAAATAAAATTATAACTTTTACGTTATGCTTATACTAAGTGTAGTTGTGGACAGCTTTTTGATGAATTTAAATTTGCATTCTATTGTTAATCACATATCTGTTTGTTTTTTTTTAATGAATTTAAATTTGTATTAATGTGTTAATGTGGATTGTTATTTAAGGAGATTCTATACCGTTAATAACTAAATTAACTAAAACCGATCGAAAATAACGGTTTAGTTATTTAATGGTTATGTACCATCGTATGGTTAAATTAGTTGATCATTTACCTTACCAAATAATTTGGTTCGGTTAAAAAATCAACGATTAACCGATCTAACAACTGATGCACACTTCTACATTTAAGGAGTTGAGGAAAACTCTCATGCAAACTTTCCATTGAGGGTATTCTGTTCCATTAAATAATGGGGGACATTTTAAGGGTTGAATTCTATCCATATATAAATGGGTCAAGAATCACGATTAGGCTCTGATACCAATTGAAAAATCTAATTTTATCTTAGGTCATGACCTTATACGGAATTAAACACAATAATTTAAGACACGTCATAATTCTTATTTCTATAAATTAATAAAATCACCAAGCACCATTAAGTCTAAAGTAGATATAAATAAAGCAATATATAAATTTAGTAAACAAATCAACACAAGAGTTTTTTTAGAAAGTAGAAAATTCATGCGAGTAAAAAACCATCTCATGTATATATGCTACTAGCCAAATCCAATATAATGAGAAAACTCACAGTGATAGTATAAGACCTATGGTGACAAATTCATCTATTCAAATATCTCTAAACTGTAATAACTAGAAGAAATCCTCGAGCCTGCACCAAGCACCCTTCTTCTATGTGGATCAACCCTGCGAACTCTTAATGTCTAAATTTCAGCTACTAAACTTCCTCCTAAAGAACTCTGAATGCTTAGGAAATTGGCTTAGAGTTGTGTTTCTATGTTGATGGTAACTCAAATCTCAATCTCACCAAAAACAATAAGATAAAGAAACCAAAGAAGTCTTCAAGATGAATTGCCAAGCAGGTTGAAAACAAATGATGTTATAGCTCTAAATAATGTGTTTTCCAACACCAGATAAGGTGGCTCTATGTTTGTTTAAATAGGTAGGGTAAATGTAGTATTTTCCTTGTGTTAAACATGCTAAATAACATTTTCAAAATAACCCAGTCCCACAATTTCATTCGAACACGCCTCGAAATCAAACACACTTGAAGATTTTTATTACGAGATTATCATACTGCAAGTATATGGTGTCAAGTTTTTGTAAAAAAAAATAAGTAAAGAGTTTGTAATAAAATTCTAAGTAGTACTATAATTGATAAACTTAACTTTATTGAGAATGTAATTTAAATTAAACTAAACGTACAAACAAGAAATAAGGAAACAATATATTAAAACATTTTATTAGGAGAAACCAAGATAAGAGAGATTTTAGAGTCTGATTTCACCTAGCTATCCTCTATGTATTTGTTATGCCAATAAATTATTATTCAATTTCTTAGTTTATCAGCTAAGAACCCTAATTTATTCTAACTTCTTCTCCCTAATGCTGAGTGAATATATTTTCAATTACAGACATCAATATCTTTATAACTGGTAATTAACAATTTATTACGCTTTGTGATTCTTTGTTAATAACTTTAAATTGATTATAGATTCTTCTGAACTCTACAAATCTCATAGGTTATATTCTCTAGATCTTATTCAAAACCCCCTCTCCCGAGTGATAGATTCTAAACATGCATCATCTTAATTTGTGGCCAACAAACTAGAAGCATTAAACACAAGAGAATATAAAAAAATTGAATCAAAACTTTATAATAATCAATTGGTAATTAAAACATAGATTCAAGCATAGGCTACATCATCCTTTAAAATGATGAAGTTAGTTCATTACTAAAGATAAAATCAATGAAAGCATGGTCAAGAACATATTGGAAATCGTTAGAGTTTGAAGAAATAAACAAAAAGATTAAACCCGAATCAAATCCCTTCATCTTCAAACGTAACCACTTTCATCTCATCTTCTCGCTCTTTAATCATCTTCTTTGGATCTCTCTAAAATATATGTTTTAAACTCTTGAGTTGTGTATTTTTCTCTTCCCTAGGGTTTTGGACGTGCTCTTATATTTATCAGGAAGTCCTGGAGTCCTTATGCTTATAGAACGTGACTTTATTAAGTTTCTGAAAGTCTATCACAGCGTCGCGATGTCGAAATTGGTATCGCGATGCCAAATCATGTGGTTTTTGTATATGAGCATCCTGGTGGGGCGTCGTAACGCCAAAAGTGCATCGCAACACCACCTTATTTTTAGGATTAGTGTTTTCTATATTTTTCGCTTCCCTGCGTGCTTTTTCGCATACGCAAGGTCCCAAAACACTTACAATTGCTCCAAGATTCATGTTTCAATTCTTCCTACCAATAAAACATAAAAGAAACTACAAAGTACATTAAGTGACATAGAATCTAACAAAATACTAAGATAAGTATGCATGAATAAGTGGGTATAAACCTCACTTATCAAACACCCCAAAACTTAAGATTTTTCTAGTCCCGAGTAAAATAATAAATATAAATTAAATAAAAATTAATAAACTAAAGTAAAAAAAATAATTATATGGTCGGTTTATTGACAAACTTGGATTACCGTATATATGGTTGATTTTATATGACAACCAGTTACTGCCTATATGGTCGGTGTAATTGGACTAAATTGGTTACCACTTATATGACTGGTTTTATATGTTTGATATTATTAATTACTGAGAAAAATAATTGGGTAACAATGTCAATTTATATATTATAAAAGAGAGATTCCTAGGTTTGAAATATTAAAGGTGGATCCCCTAACCCCGACATTTTATTTTAATTTATGGAAATGACGAAGCACAAAATTCACGAGTTTAATAATTATTTTTTGTTATATCTTATGTAATACATTGTCTTGTTTATTGAATCTTAAACCTTAATAATTCTTGTTGTCTGATCACCAATAAGATTGACATGGTAAATATAGAATGAACTTGATAAAGGGATTTTATGTTTCAACCTTATATTCAATAGCATACGATCTCACTTTAGGAATTTCCTTACAGAATAGACATATACTAATAGGGCGTGGGTAGCCATAATTGGAACTTGACCTTAATGAATTCAAGTTTCTTAGTTAACATAGACATATAGTTAATTAGTAACTCTGGATATTTACAATCGACCATCGAAATTGGCTTTTACATATCTTCATGTTCCAGGCTAACAAACTAATATATTACAAATGTATAGGAGAATCAATTCATCATTAGAATAATATTTTATGGATTTACAACCCTATATGTTTTGTCTTTTATTATTTTCCTTTGTATTTTTTTTTTGTATTTTTATTTATTTATTTTAGTCTAATCCACATTCAACCAACGAACAATCTCTTCCAACCCCAATTAGACACTTGTAAATAAATAGCATCAATAATTAATCATCGTGAGAATTAATTCTTCGTGGGATCGATACTTTTATAATACTTATGCGATACGTGTGTGATGAGAGGAAAATATATCACATTTTACTGCCTATTTGACCTAATATTCTATACAATTTCTCGGGTTTGATGAATGTTTTGATGTATTTTTATATGTTTTGTAGATAAATAAAGTATCATGACTTAATGGAACCAACATGGGCTAAAACGATGAAATCCGGAGCAAAAAAAGGTCAAAAATGAAAATTTACTGTACGCGTCACGAAGTGCAGTCCTAAATTCCAATTTTACGCAAGTTTGGTATTTTGGCAATAACTATTTCATCCGATATCTGATTGAGCTAATTCAAGTTTCAGATTAAAGAAAACTCAAAGATCTACAACTTTTAAGTTTTAAATATTTTCTAATTTTGAAGTTTTCAAGACCGAAAGTAATGAATAATCGAGTATATTTTGTGTTATTACCAAAGTCATTATAAAAAAAAATGGAAAATGACAATTTACAATTGTCAAACTTCCATCAAACATGCTCGCATGTTTGGTGGAGTGTTATGAGGAGTGTCTTGTGGCATGTTTGGTTGAGTGTTTGGTGGAGGATTTTGTGGAGTGTTTGGTGGAGTGTTTGATGGAGCAATTGGTGGAGAAATTGGTGGAAGCCTTTAGATTTGCCTATAACTACCAAGCCATTTAATTTGTAATTCTCATGCTTTCCTTAGGTTTTTGTAAGGAATTTAAAGATTGCATCTTGTTTGTATTTATTTTCAGTATTTAATTTATTCTTTTTTATTTTCAGTAATAGTAGTAGTTTATTTTATTTTATTTTATTTTATTTATTTTCTTTTCTTTTATGTTTGTAGTTAAATTTTTGTTGGGGGAAGGGTAAAGCTTTTATTATTTTAGTTTAGGTTAATCTCCCTTAATTATAATATAGAAATTATAATTTAATAATATGGACTAAAGGTTATACCGCCTTAATGACTGGTTTTATTTATTTGACATAATGTGACACTGCCTATATGGTCGGTCTTTAGGTGACAGATGATTATCGCCTATATGGCTGGTTTCTGGACAAATAATAATACCGCCTTTATGGTCGGTTGGACTTAATTGAAAATATGACTTAATCAGGATACCGCCTATATGGTCGGTTGGTAAAATCCATGATAATTTCTATATTATAATAAGAGAGATTTCTAAATTAGAAATAGTAAAGGTGGATACTCTAACCCCCATCATTTTATTTTTATTCTAGGGAAGTTATGAAGCACAATATTAACATGCTTAATAATTGATTTAATTATATTATGGGTAATTCCTTAGTTTGTTTATTGAATCTTAAGCCTAATGTTTCTTGTTGCCTGATCACCAATAAGATTGATGTGGTAAACTTAAAATGAACTTGGAAAAGGGATTTTAGGTTTCAGCCTTAGATTCAAGAGTTCACGATCTTTCTTGAGGATAGATAACCCTTTAATAGATTTCCTTACAGAATAGACATATAATTGTCGGACGCGGGTAGCCATTATTGGAACTTGAACTTATTGAATTCATGTAACTTGGTTAACATAGACATATGATTAATTGAGTTATTTGGGTGTTTGCATCTGACCATCGACAGAGGCTTTTGCATATTTTCCTGTTCCAGGTTAGCAAACTGAATGATTTCACAAATATAAGAAAATTAATTCATCATTAGAATAATATTGTGTCGAGACACAACTCTAGATATTTGTGTCTTTTATTTATTTTCCTTAATATTTTCTTATGTATTTTTATTTATTTATTTAGCAAATCCACAATCAAACAACCAATCAAGCGATCATTCTCTTCTCTTTCAATTAGATACATGTAATTAAATAGTATCAATAATTAATAACAATAGTAAGAATTAAGTCCTCGTGGGATTGATATTTTTATACTACTTGAACGATACATGAGCTTGGGTTGACACATGTGATTACACCGGTCAAGTTTTTGGCACCGTTGTCAGTGACTTATTTTTCTTGAGTTATTAATTTTGAATCTATCTAATTTACTTGTATCTAATTTTCTTTATTTTTATCTGTAATTTTTATTTCTTTCTTTTATTCTTCAGGTGGTTGAAAAATGGAACACTACTGGGAGATTGAAAGATTTCGAGCTTTACTAGAAGAAGATACACCCCAATTTAGGGAGCAGCAGTCCGATTTTCTGAGGCCTATTGTCCAGCCCAACAATTATCACTAGATTTCGGAACCAATCAATTCTACATTTGCTCAACAGAATGAAATAGGGAGATGTGTGATATGTGATGGTAACCACCCGAGCGATCAATGTATATACCTTTCAGAATGGCATAATTATTGGAATCATTCAAGGTACGAATAACCATCATATTTCCCATTTTATCAACCATCCACCTTTGATCTTCATCAAGAACCAAAACCATCCGAGGAAGATCAGATACTTCACATGCTCAAAGATTGGTTTGAAGAACGAGAAGCTCAAATCGATGCATAATTTCATAGCCAAGCAGAATCCATTCAGAGAATGACAGATCAGATCATGCAATTAACATAAAACCATAGCTATGTACCTCACAAAACATTTTCAGTTGACACTGATGAAGCCTTCGAGTACCAAGCATTTCACGATGACACCTTAACAGAGGAAGAGGCTGAGCAGTATCAACAACCAGAGGTATCAATTTAGGAGCCCAAACCAGCAAAGTCTCTGTTTGATTTTTATTATTCAGACTCTGATGAGGATGAAGAAACTGAGCTATTTGTACCAACTGCATCAACAATTGAGGATGAAAATCTGTATCCTCAAAATGAAGATCTTGGAGCATGCATTCCAATGATGTTTGAAGAAGAGCTACCCATACCAACAACAGAGGATAAAAGCTTACAGACAGAGACATCTTTACATCTTCCAATAAAAGATTTTGGAATAGTCATTGCACAAATGTTTGAAGAATATCTACCTGAGCCAGTCACATCAATTTGAGAGGATGAAGCCCTAAAATCAGACACATCCTTACATCCTCAGATTGACACTTATAGAGCATGTATTTCACAGATGATAGATAAAGAACTGAAAAAGGAAATTTTAAAATACATATGTGAAGAAAAGGTGGAGCAAGAAGCAGAGCAAATGGAGGAACAAATAAAATAACTTGAGCATTCAATAGAAACATCAATATTTTGGGGAGTACAAATTAAATATATCACCCAAAAGCTTGACATAATGGAACTTCCATTCCAAGTCAAGCACTATACGAAACCTCCTGATTTTCTTTCTTTCTTTTCAGGAACCATTGGAGCAACAAGATAAAAAAAGGTGGCACAAGCACTGAATAGGACAAAACTATTTTTTCCACTTTACCATTGGAAGAGACCCTTCAAAAGCAATGCACACGGGATTATCTTTAATCGGACATCCAAAACGACGCTGAAACCTCGTTGACAGATGGATTTTAGTCACGTCTGGCTGAAGACGAAAAATTTAGTGCTAGTAGAGAAGCAACCCATGCACTTTGTGTAATTTTTGTTTTCATATTTTGTGTATACATGTTGTAGAGTTTTTAAGTTTGTGTGTTAGTTTTTCAGGGAAAAGCACAAACGGAGCATTTAAGAAGGAATGGTGTTTGACAATCACAAAGAGGAAAGCTAATTCATTAGAGATGGCTGAATAAAGAATGAATTCAATGAATTCTTGAGACCCATCCTAATGAATTTATACTAAGCGAGTGGCGTATTGCGTACACAATTATGTTATCTTAATAATTGCTTTGATTTTCTTTTTTGTTGTAATTATTTTTATTTTCGCCGACAGGACCCAGGTTTTTTGACATTTCACGATTTCTTTTATTGTTTAGCTTATAATCGTCCTTTGGAAGATACTGGTGCTATTATTACTCACCCTTTTCAGGTGCTATAAATTCAACTCATCATTGCACTTTTGAAGGCATCCGGATTTAAGAAAGAAATACATAAAAAATGGAAGCTACTCCAAGAAGATGAGTTGAAAATATTTGTGTGTTTTATGGTACTAGTGTTGGTACTAAGCCACAATACGTAATGGCAGCACAAGATTTGGGTTGAGTGTTAGCTGAAAGAAATATGCAGTTAGTATATGGCGGTGGTAATCTTGGACTAATGTGGATTGTTTCAAAAGCCGTATAGGAAGGAGGCAGTCAAGTATTAGGAATCATCCCAAAACCCTTGGTAGAGGCAAATCTAATAGGACCATCAAACGGAGAGGAATTTATTGTGTCAGGTATGTTTGAACGATTGGTGGAAATGATTAATCGTGGTGATGTTTTTATTACTTTACCAGGTGGCTTACGCACATTGGAGGAAATATTTACAGTGTTATCTTGGGCGAACTTGAACATACACCAAAAACCGATTGGACTGTTTAACGCTAATGGATTTTATGATTTTCTTTGTGTATTTCTTGATGATGCCCGGAGAAATGAATTTGTGTCAAAACCTCTAAAAGAACTCCTCTTCACAGCCAGAACGGCTAGGATTTAATAGACCAAATCTTAGCATTTGAACCACAAATTGACCCTATCATTTCCAAGATAAAAAGGTTTAATAATGATCATGGTAAAAAGCGTCGGATAAATCTGGATCTTAACCTTTAATTTCCTTTCTAGATGTAGAATTTCAGCTAACCAGGTACTATCTTCTAAACTCATCTTCTACTTTTTAAGACATTAGGGACACTGTCTCATTTAGGTTTGGGGGTGGGGAATAGTTGACTAGTATCTTGTTTTTATGTTGTTTTATTTTTTTAGTCCAAAATTTTCGAAAAATTCAAAAAAAATTAAAAATATTTTTAAAAATTTAAAAAATACTTTGTGTTTTTATTTGATTAATCAGGTGAAATTGGTGAGAGATAGCCGAGTAAGGAATTTCCACTCCTGAGACGTATCTCAACCTATTTCGGAATAAGTTAATTTTTGTTTATTTCATTTTAAATTATTTAATTTGTAAATTCTCCATAAAACTGACTAAAATGAATCTTCATATGCTCAGTTGACAGGTACTATCAATATGCATGGAAACATACGAACATGAGAAGCAATTGAAAAGTTTGTAATATTTTGTGCTCTAGTTTAATTGGAGGAAGCATATAAAAAACCAATGGGATTAAAAAAAAAAAGAAAAAAAGAAAAAAATCTAAGATCCGAGTTATTAAGTCCGTAGGAGTGTTTTAACACCTAGTGTCCTAAAACCAACTGGTTTGGGAGCCACTGACCCAAAGCTCGCTACATGGATCAAAGATGTTGCAAAAAATATTTTTATATCTGAAGTCCGAGTAATTAAGTGTGTAGGGGTGTCTAACACCTGGTGCCCTAAAGCCAACTAGTTTGGGAGTCACTGACCTAAAGCTCACTACATGGATAGAAAATATTATATATAAATAAAAAAAAAAAAAAAAAAAAATCAAAAAAAAAAGAAAAAAAAATATTTCATTGCTAAAAAATATGTGAATTCTGATATAACTTTAGGACAAAAATATTACTCTCTTTTCAACTACACTTATGAATATTGTGGGCACAATGACTTGATCAATACCTTGTTAGCTGCGTGTATGGAGAATGGTAAAAATAATCAGAGAATTTACTTATTCGATAATTTAGAAAGAAATAAAACAACTATTAACTTGAAAAATAAGTTTCACCTATTTAGTCACTAACTTATTATTCTCCTTCTTTTATCTTTTTACTTTTGTGTGCATTAGTTTTAAATTGACGTTTGTGGGTATCGTTGTTTTAAGCCTCACGAGACTATAACTCATCCACTATGGACACTTAGGGTTTAAAGGCTTGTTGCATACGCTAAATACAACCGTGATCCCTAAGAAAGTGACTTAGTTTAATTTCAATTATTTATTTTATTTTATTGTTTTGCTCGAGGACTAGTAAAATATTAGGTTTGGGAGTGTGATGAGCGGAAAATATATCACACTGTTACCACCTATTTGACCTAATATTCTGTATAGTTTCTCGGGTTTGATGAATATTTTGATGTGATTTTATATGTTTTGTAGATAAATAAAGTATCAGGACTTAATGGAATCAACTTAGGCTAAAATAATGAAATTCAGAGCAAAAAAAGGTCAAAAAACAATTTACTGTACGCGTCACGAATTGGAATCCTAAATTCTAGTTTTTGTGCAAGTTTGGTACTTGGCCATAACTATTTCATCTGATATCCGATTGAGCATATTCAAGTCGCAGATTAAAAAGACTCAAATATCTACAACTTTGAAGTTTTAAATATTTTCGAATTCTGAAGTTTTCAATATCGAAATTAACGAATAATCTATTATATTTTGTGTAATTACCAAAGTCATTATCAAAAATAAAAAAATGGAAAATGACAATTTACAATTGTCAAACTTCCATCAAACATGCTTGCATGTTTGGTGGAGTGTTTTGAGGAGTGTCTTGTGGCATGTTTGGTGGAGTGTTTGGTGGAGGATTTTGTGGAGTGTTTGGTGGAGCAATTGGTGGAGAAATTGGTGGAAGCCTTTAGATTTCCTATAACTACCAAGCCATTTCATTTGTAATTCTCATGTTTTCCTTAGGTTTTTGTAAGGAATTTAAGGTTTGCATCTTGTTTGTATTTATTTTCAGTATTTAATTTATGCATTTTTATTTTCAGTAATAGTAGTAGTTTATTTTCTTTTCTTTCTTTTCTGTTTAGTAGTTAAATTTCTGTTGGGGGAAGGGTGAAGTTTTTATTATTTTAGTTTAGATTAATCTCCCTTAATTATAATAAAGAAATTATAATTTAATAATATGTACTAAAGGTTATATGCCTTAATGGCTGGTTTTATTTCTTTGACATAATGTGACACCGCCTATATGGTCGGTCTTTAAGTGACAAATGATTACCGCCTATATGGCTGGTTTATGGACAAATAATACAACCACCTTTATGGTCGATTGGACTTAATTGAAAATCTGACTTAATCAGGATACCACATATATGGTCGGTTGGTAAAATCCGTGATAATTTCTATATTATACTAAGAGAGATTTCTAAATTAGAAATAGTAATGGTCGATCCCCTAACCCCCATCATTTTATTTTTATTCTAGGGAAGTGATGAAGGATAATATTAACATGCTTAATAATTGATTTAATTATATTTTGGGTAATTCTTTAGTTTGTTTATTGAATCTTAAGCCTAATGCTTCTTGTTGCCTGATCACCAATAAGATTGATGTGGTAAACTTAAAATGAACTTGGAAAAGGGATTTTAGGTTTCAGCCTTAGATTCAAGAGCTCACGATCTTCCTTGAGGATAAATAACCCTTTAATAGATTTCCTTACAGAATAGACATATACCTGTCAGGCGCGGGTAGCCATTATTGGAACTTGAACTTAATGATTCAAGTAACTTGGTTAACATAAACATATGATAATTGGGTTATTTGGGTGTATGTATCTGACCATCGACATATGCATTTGCATATCTTCTTGTTCCAGGTTAGCAAATTGAATGATTACACAAATATAAGAAAATCAATTCATCATTAGAATAATATTATGTCGAGTCACAACTCTAGATATTTTTGTCTTTTATTTATTTTCCTTAGTATTTTCTTTTTGTTTTTATTTATTTTTTATTTAACAAATCCACAATCAACCAACCAATCAAGCGATCATTCTCTTCTCCTTCAATTAGATACATGTAAATAAATAGTATCAATAATTAATAACAATAGTATGAATTAAGTCCTCGTGGGATCGATATTTTTATACTACTTGAACGATACGTGCACTTGCGTTATACGCGTGTGATTACGCCGGTCAGTGTGCTTGCGTATAGTGCATTTACCGTATATCATATTTTTGTCACCGTTGTTGGGGACTTAATTTTTCTTGCGCTATGAATTTTGAAGCTATATACTTTACTTGTATCTAATTTTCTT
Source organism: Zanthoxylum bungeanum (assembly GCA_019454045.1). NCBI lineage: Eukaryota > Viridiplantae > Streptophyta > Magnoliopsida > Sapindales > Rutaceae > Zanthoxylum > Zanthoxylum bungeanum. The sequence goes on along the minus strand of SKCR01029331.1, from coordinate 25,259 downwards.
TATTTTTATTTATTTCATTTATTTTTCAGGTGGTTGAAAATGGATCGATACTGGGCAATGTAAGCATTACAAGCTTTAAGAGGTGAAGATACACCCCAAATCAGGGATACACAGTCCAGTTTTTCTGAGGCCTATTGTCCTGCCCAACAACTATCCATGGATGTTAGAGTTAATCAATACAACATTTGCTCAACCATTTCAGAATGCAATTATTAGATGTGAGATATGTGACGGTAACCACCTAAGCGATCAATGCATGTACCACTACAATTCAGGGTGGAAGAATTATCAGAATCCTTCATGGTATGACAATAAATAGCCACCATACTTCACTGAACCATATCATCCATCTTATACACCATCAACCTATGATCTTCCTCAAGAACCAGAGAACCATCAGTGGAAGAAATATTGATGGAGATGCTCAAGAAATCAAGAGAATAGTTGGATGACATGATCAAGAAACGGGAAGCAATCTTTCAGAGTCAAGAGACACTATACTAAGATTGACAGATCAAGTAAGATAATTAATAGAAAATCAGAGAATGTGTTTTGTGTTATTTTATAGATAAATAAAGTATTAGGACTCATTTCTCTTAAAGAAAGTATCTTGTGTTTTATACTTTATTGTATTTTATTATTTATTTATTTAATATAATTTTGTGTATTTTTAGTTAAACATGTGTAGTAATCTCTTATGGCTGGAGTCTGGGGGTGAAACTTTTAATATTAAAATATAGTATTACTCCCTTAATTTAACAATTTGGATTAATATTTACCGTATTTATGGCTGATTTTACATGTTGGACTTAGTTTTCGCTTATATGGTAGTTTAGGTGCTAACCTTGTTACCACCCTTATGGTCGGTTTATATGATTTTGTACCACCTATATGGTCGGTTGAACTTTGGACAAATGACATTAACCACCTATATGGTCGGTTTAAATTAATTGAAGAAAAAATTAATTGTAAAGGGAGTAATCTATATTTGAAGTATTAAAAGTGGAACCACTGGCTTCAGCATTTTCTTTCATTATTGTTATTTTTCTTTTGTTGTTAATTTTCATTTGTTATCTTATTTAATTATGTATTTTCTTATTCTAGATATGTGTTGTAACTAAACATATTATCTAGGGTTGTGATGATTACAAATATCATTGATTTTATAAGTTTAGTTACTTTGTATATTGTGTGAAGTTTTGATTTATTTATTGATTCTAGTTTTCAAAGCATCTTGTTGAACTGTCCACCAATAAGATTGATTTGGTAAACTTAAAATGAACTTAGAAAATGGATTTTAGGTTTAGCCTTAGAGTCAATAGCACACGATCTCACTTCAGGGGATTTCCCTCCGGGGATAGGAATATACATTAGGGCGGGTGTAATCACAATAGAAACTTAATCCTAATGAATTTGGAGTTGCTTTAACATAGAGATATAGTTATTTAGTAACATTGAATACTTTCATCTGACCATCAGAAGAGGCTTATAAATACATTCGTGTTTCAGGTTAGTAAATTGGCATTTCACATATCAATAAGGTAATCAACTCATCTTTAGTAGAATATTGGTAGGATTCACAGCCCTAGATTCTTGCATTTCATTGTTTCAACTTACAATCAACTTTAATTTTATTTACCCGTTTTTTTAGGTAATTTCTTCATCCAACCAGCAATCAATTTCCATTCTTGTTAAGAGTTAGTTTCTATAATTAATAGCATTAATACTTTAGGCTTGTTATTGAGTCTTAAGCTTAATACTTCTTGTTGGCCGATCATTAATAAGATTGATGTGGTAAACTTAAAATGAACTTGAAAAAGGGATTTTAGGTTTCTACCTTAGATTCAATAGCCCACGATCTCCCTTAAGGATAGATAACCCTTAAAAGATTTCCTTCCAGGATAGACATATACCTATCGGACGGGGGTAGCCACAATTGGAACTTGAACTTAATGATTCAGGTAACTTTGTTAACATATACATGTGAATAATTGGGCTATTTTCCTTAGTATTTTCCTTTGTGTTTTATTTATTTATTTATTTAGCAAATCCACATTCAACAAACCAATCAAACAATTATTCCATTCTCCCTTTAATTAGATACATATAAATAATTAGAATCAATAATTAATAACAACATTAGAAATTATGTCCTCGTGGGATTGATATTTTTATACTACTTGAGAGATACGTGCGGTTGTGTTACATGTGTGATTTCATCGATCAAGTTTTTGGCATAGTTGTCGGGGACTTATTTTTCTTGTGTTATTAATTTTGAAGCTATCTATTTTACTTGAAACTAATTATCTTTATTTTTATCTATAATTTTTATTTCTTTCTTTTATTTTTTTAAGGTGGTTGAAAAATGAAACATTATTGGGCGATGGAAGAGTTACGAGCTTTACAAAGAAATGATACACCCCGAATCAGGGAGCAACAGTCCGGTTTTCTGAGGTCTGTAGACCAGCCCAACAATTATCACTGGATTTTAGAACCAATCAACATAACAGTTTCTCAACCAACTCAGAACGCAATGGGTAGATGTTTGATATGTGATGGTAACCATCTGAGCGATCAATGCATATGAATCTACAATTTGGGGTGGTATAACTATCAGAATCCTTCATAGTATGATGAACCATCATATTTCACGGAACAATATTCTCCATCTTATCCACCATCAACTTACGATCTTCATCAAGAATCAGAATGATATTCACCTGAGGAAAAAAAAAATGATAAGAGAAATGGTGGACATACTCAAGAAAAGAAATGAAAAGATGTATGAAATACTTCAGAGACTGACAAATCAAATGAGACAATTAACAGAAAACAAGAGCTACATACCTCACAAAACATGTTCAGATGAAACTGATGAAGCCTTTGAATAATTATTTCATGATGGGACCTTAACAAAGGAAGAGGCGGAGCAGTATCAAGAATCTGAGGTATCAGTTCAGGAACCTAAACCATCAGGGTTTCAATTTGATCCAGATCATTCTCCAGTCATTTATTATTCATCAGACTCTGATGAGGAATAAGTAGTCGAGCTGTCTATACTAACTACAAATAAGGATAAAACCCGACATCCTCAAAATGATGATTTTAGAGCATTCATTGCACAGATGTTTGAAGAAGAGCTGAACGAGGAAATGCCAAAATGCATATTTGAAGAACATCCTCAAAATGAAGATCTTGGAGCATTCATTGCACAAATATTTGAAGAATAGTTACCCAAACCATTCATATCAATCATAGAGGATAAAGACCTACAATCATACACATCTTTACATCCCAAATTGACACATATGGAGCATGCATTTCACAGATGACAGATGAAGAGCCGAACAACGAAATTCTGAAATACATCTATGATGAAAAGGTGGAGCAAGATGCAGAGAAAATGGAGGAGTAAATGTCTAACCATATTAAAGATCTCATGCATTTAGGAGAAACATCACTGTATTGGGGAGTACAAATCGAAGACACAGTCCAAAAGCTTGACAAAATGGAACTCCCATTCAAAGTCAAGCACCATACAAGACCTAATGATTTTCTTTCTTTCTTTTCAGGAACCACTACAGCTACAAAGTTTAAGAATGTGACACAAGCACTGAATGAGAAAAAATTCTTTTGGCCACCTCACGATGGAAGAGACCATTCAAAAGCAACGCTCATGGGACTATCATATCTCGGAAGTCCAAAACCACGCTGAAGCCTCCTTGACAGATGAACTTCAGTCACGTCTGGCTGAAGACATAAAATATAGCGCTAGTAGGGAGGCAACCCAAGTAATTTTTATTTTATTTTTTTGTATTTTGTGTATACATATGCTGTAGATTTTTTAATTTTCTGTGTTAGTTTGTAGGAAGAAAGACACAGAATGAACAATTAAGGTAGATCAAGACATGAGGAACAATGTTTGATAAATCACGAAGATGAGATTTAATTCATTAGTGATGGCTGAGTAATGAATGGATTCTGAGACGCATCCTAATGGATTTATATACCAAGCGAATGGCGTATTACGTACATAATTCGTTGCCTTAATAATTATTTTGATTTTCTTTTCTTTTCTGTTTTTTATATCCTTTATTTTCACCGACAAGATTAAATGTTTAGACTTTCACAATTTATTTTAACGTTCATCTAATAATTGTCATTTGATAGGTACTAGTGCAATTATTACTCACCTTTTCAGGATCTATAAATTCAACTCGTCATTTCCTATTTTCGACACATCTAGAAAAAATTCAAATAAGAGAAATGGAAACCACTTCCAAGCGATGAGTTGCTAATATATGTGTGTTTTGTGGATATAATTTTCGGTCCAAACCAGAATTTGTTGAGGCCGCAAAAGAACTGGGGAGAGTCATAGCGGAACGAAACATGCACTTAGTATAAGGCAGTGGTAATCTTGGATTAAGGGATATGTTTCAAAAGCCATGCAGGAATGTGACAGTCATATTTTAGGGATCATTCCAAAACCAATTGCAGATGATGACCTCATCGGGAGATCAAATGGAGAAGAATGCATTGTTTCAGGTATGTTTGAACAAATTATTGAAATGGTCAATCATGCTGACGCTTTCATTTACTTTACTAGGTGGGCTAGGTACGTTGGAAGAAATATTCACAGTTGCATCATGGACGACTTGAACATTCATCAAAAACCCATAAGATTACTTAATGTTGATAACTTTTTCGACTTTTTTTTGTATTCCTTGAGGATGCTAGAAATCATGGGCTCATCTCCAAACCGGTAAAAGATATTTTCTTAACTATGAGAAATACCGATGAATTAATTGACCAACTCTTAGCCTATGAACTAAAAATCGACCCCATTATTTCCAAGTTGAACTGGTTTGATAGCGATCATGGTAAGAAACACAAATTGGACTTAGAACTTAATCGGTAATTTTCAGTTATAGCTGCAATTGTCAAATCCGTACTAACCAAGTAATATCTTCTAATCTCTTATTCTTCTTCTTTTTCAGACATTGATGATAATGTATCGATTAGGTTTGGGGAGGAAATATTTGACTTATTTGTTTTTATTTGTTTTGTTAATTTTTGTTGTTGTTATTTTGTATAAATTTTTTCAAAATTTTTTTGAATTTTTGATTGATGAAGTGAAATTGTAGTTTTGAGATAACTGAGTAAGGAGTTTCCACTCCTAAGACGTATCTCAGGCTCAGTCGTAATAATGAAGTTTTTGTTTATTTCCTTTTGAATTATTTAATTTGTGAGTTCTCCATTATTGACTAAGATTTAACCTTCATATGCTGATTTGACAGGTATTATCAAAATAGACAGTAACATATGAACATAGGTGTGAGTGAATTTTTTTTTAATATTCAGTTCTCTATGTTTATTGGAGGTAGCACCCAAAGACAGTGAAGGTGTGTTTTCAAAAAAAAAAAACAGACCAAGCTAGTACCTAGTAACTGAGCGCCTTGCCTCAGTAAACAGTGATTGTTCGCGTAAAACGAGAAAGCTTGAGTTAGTTAATTAATAAAGTTTCTACTTTGTAACCGGATATCTTGCCTCAGTAACCAATAATTGTTCGCGTCAAATGGGGAAACTATTAGCCTCTAAGATCCGAGTAATTAAGTCCACATGGGTGTTTTAACACCTAGTGCCCTAAAGCCAACTGGTTTGGGAGTCACTGGCCCTCGCTACATGGATTGAAGATGTTGTAAAAAAAATATAAAGAAAAAAGAAAAGAAAAAAATGCTTGTTGTTGTAAATAAATTTTCATTACCAAAAGTGTGAACTCTAACATAACTTTAGGACAAAAATATTACTCTCTTTTCAACTACATTTTTTGAATATTGTGGGCACAATGAATTGATTAATACATTGTTAGATGTGTATATGGAGAATGGTAAAAAGTACTGGAGAATTCATTTATTTAGTAATTTAGAAAGAAAGAAACAATTACTAACTTATATAAGAATTTCATTTGCTTAGTCACTAACTTGTGTAATATATTTCTTTTGTCCTTTTGATTTTGTGTGCATTTTTTGATGTTTGTGGGTATCTTCTTTGTAAGCCCTCATGAGACTACAACTCGTCCACTACAACTTGTCTTTTTGCTTTTGTGTGCATTTAAGGGCTTGTTGCATATGCTAAATGCAACTGTCATCCTTAAGAAAGTGGTTCAGTTTAATGTTGTTTATTTTATTTTATTTTTATTTATCTTGCTCGAGAACTAGCAAAATTTTAGGTTTAGGGGTCTAATGAGCGGAAAATATATCACTATTTACCGCTCATTTGACCTAATATTTTGCATAGTTTCTCAAGTTTTATGAACGTTTTGAGTATTTTTGTTTATTTTACACATAAAAATAATATTGGGACTCAATGGAATCAACTCGGGGCTAAAAATATGAAATCCGGAGCAAAACAAGGTAAAAATGAAAATTTACTGTACGCATCACGAAGTGCGGGCCTAAATTCCAACTTTGTGCAAGTTTCGTATTTTGACCATAACTTTTTCATCCGATATTGGATTGAGCTGATTCAAGTTCCAGATTAAAGACAACTCAAAGTTCTACAACTTCAAAATTCATAATATTTTCGAATTCTGAAGTTTTCAAGACCAAATTTGACGAATAATCTAGTATATTTTGTGTAATTACTAAGTCATTATCAAAAATTAAAAAAAAATGGAAAATGACAATTTACAATTGTCAAACTTCCACCAAACATTTGGTGGATTGTTTTTTGGAGTGTTTTATGGCTTGTTTGGTGGAGTTTTTGGTGGAGGATTTTGTGGAGTGTTTGGTGGTGTATTTGGTGGAGAAATTTGTGGGAGCCTTTTCTTTGCCTATAAATTCCAAGCAATTTCATTTGTAAATTTGATAATTTCCTTGGTTTCTTGATAAGAAATTAAGGATTGTATCTTGTGTGTTTTATTAAGTAGTTTTGTAATGTATATTTATTTTTAATTTTAGTAATAATAGTTTGTCCGTTTAATATGTTTTATGTTTAATAGTTAATTTCCGATGGGGGAAGGGTGAAACTATTAATATGATAATCTAGGTTAATCTCACTTAATTTATAATATGAAAATTATAATATAATAATATGGATTAAAGTTGATACCGCCTTAATGGCCGGTTTTATTTATTTGAGATAATGTGATACCGCCTAGCCTATATGGTCGGTCTTTATGTGACAGAGATTACCGTCTATATGGCTAGTTTATGGACAAATAATAACACAGTCTTTATGGCTGGTTCGACTTAATTGGTTAAAACTAGTAATTTCTATATTATAATAAGTGAGATTCCTAGGATTGAAATATTAAAGGTGGATCCCTTAACCCCATCATTTTATTTTAATCTAGGAAAGTGATGAAGCTCAATATTTAAGAGTTTAAAAATTGATTTTCTAATATATTGGGTAATACTTTAGGCTTGTTTATTGAGTCTTAAGCTTAATGCTTCTTGTTGACTGACCACCAATAAGATTGATATGGTAAACTTAAAATGAACTTGGAAAAGAGATTTTAGGTTTCAGTCTTAGATTCAATAGCACACGATCTCCCTTAAGGATAGATAACCCTTAAAAGATTTCCTTCCATGATAGACATATACTTGCCGGCCGGGGGTAGCCACAATTGGAACTTGAACTTAATGATTCAGGTAAATTTATTAACATAGACATATGATTAATTGAGTTATTTGGGTGTTTGCATCTTACCATCAACAGAGGCTTTTGCATATCTTCATGTTTCAGGTTAGCAAACTGATTTATTACACATATATAAGAGAATCAATTCATCATTAGGATAATATTGTTTGGAATCACAACCCTATATATTTGTGTCTTAGTTTATTTTCCTTAGTATTTTCTTTTGTGTTTTATTTATTTATTATTAGCAAATCCACATTCAACCAACCAATCAAATAATCATTCATTCTCCCTTTAATTAGATACATGTAAATAATTAGAATCAATAATTAATAACAACAACATAAATTAAGTCATCGTGGGATCGATATTTTTATACTACTTGAGCGATATGTGCGCTTGCGTTACATGCTTGATTTCACCGATCAGTCACTGCTGAATGCTCGTTACATGGATTAAAGATGTTGTAAATAAAATTTAAAAAAGACAAGAAACATTTCATTGCTTAAAGATTGAATTCTGATATAACTTTAGGACAAAAATATTACTCTCTTTTCAACTACACTTGTGAATAATGTGGATACAATGAGTTGATTAATACCTTGTTAAGTTGTGTATATAGAGAATGGTTAAAATAATCGAAGGATTTACTTATTTAGTAATTTAGAAAGAAAGAAACAATTATTGACTTGGATAAGAATTATTTCTAACTTATTTTCTCTTTTAAGTATTTCAATGTACAGTTGTTGACGTTTCTGGGTATCGTCACTGTAAACCCTCATGAGATTACAACTCGTTCACTAGGGACACCTAGAGGTTTAAAGGCTTGTTGCATACAATAAATGCAACTGTGACCCCTATGAAAGTAGTTTAGTTTTATTTCTACTATTATTTCTTTTTGTTTTGCTCGAGGACTGGAAAATTGCTAGGTTTTGAGGGTGTGATAAACGGAAAATATATCAATATTTACCGCACTTTTTACTTAATATTTTGATAAGTTTCTCGAGTTGTTGTGTGTTTTGTGTTATTTTACAGATAAATAAAGTATTGGGACTCTTTGGAATTAATTCGGGGCTAAAATGATGAAAACATATGAAAAAGGGCAAAATGGGAATTTCAGAGTTCATCGCGTCGCGACAAGAAACCTAGATGCATCGAGACCCTTGGAACCAACATGCATACACCATGTACAACAATCACGTCACAACACAGAACACTATGTGCGACGTGACGCGGAGCAAATCATGCTCCGAAAGATTACAGCTGTGACACACGTCATCTACTATTGCTCGCGTCACAACACAGATGAAATGCGTGTTGCGACGCATGCCAGTTTTGTTGCCTATAAATAGCAGCCCAAACTTGTGTATTTTTTCATGATTTCTTTGAGGAAATCTCTCCATAACTCTCTTAAAGAAAGTATCTTGTGTGTTTATACTTTCTTGTAATTATTATTTATTTATTTAATATAATTTTGTGTATTTTTAGTTCAAGCATGTGTAGATAATCTCTTATTGCTAGAGTCTGGGGTGAAACTTTTAATATTAAAATACTGTATTACTCCTAACTTTAATTTAACAATTTGGATTATTATTTTACTGCATTTATGGCTGATTTTACATGTTGGACTTAGTTTTCGCCTATATGATTGGTTTAGATGCTAACCTTGTTGCCACCTTTATGGTCGGTTATATGATTTTGTACCGCCTATATAGTCAGTTGGACTTTGGAGAAATGACATTCACCGCCTATATAGTCGGTTTTATTAATTCAAGAAATAATTAATTGGAAAGGGAGGGAGTAATCTATATTTGAAATATTAAAAGTGGAACCCCTATTTTCAGCATTTTCTTTTGTTGTTGTTATTTTTCTTTTGTCGTTAATTTTCTTTTGTTATCTTGTTTAATTATGCATTTTGTTATTCTAGATATTTTTGTAACTAAACATATTATCTAGGGCTGTGATGATTACCAATATCATTGATTTTATAAGTTGATTTATTTATTGATTCTAGTTCTTAAAGCGTCTTTTTGAACTGGCCACCAATAAGATTGATTTGGTAAACTTAAAATGAACTTAGAAAATGGATTTTGGGTTTGGCCTTAGAGTCAATAGCACATGATTTCACTTCGGGGGATTTCCCTCTGTAGGCATTGTATTTTTGCATGTGAAACCCGATGATGAGCCTCATTTGGAGGCACTATCTTTTAAGGTCGCGGAAATCACGGGAAACGGACGTCGGAAGGGAAGAGTCAAGAATTGACGGTTTTGTCGGATTTAGTTCACGTGTTAGCTTCGGGTTCGCTGTTGGATCTCCGTTTTAAAACTTAACCTTAGCCCAAGCCCATTAAATCACATCCAAAGAAATAATTAATATATGTCACAAATCAAAATAATTAAAACATTTAAAATATATGTCACAAATTTTAAATTAAATTCACAAACTAATTAAAAATAAAATCTTAATTAAATTAAATTAAATTCACAAATTAAAATTAATTAACTCACAAAGATAAACTAAATTGAAATTAAATAATCAATTAATTGAATTAAATGTTAAATCTAAATTACAAACCAATTAAATTAATAAATTAAATTGCAATTAAAATTAAATCAAATAAAATCAAAAATCAAATACCAAGATTAATAATTCACTTCCAAATTAAAATCAATCAAAATAAAATAATTCCTAATTTAAATAATTTAATCACCTAATTTAATGAAATTACCCACCAAAAATACAATATCCTTGCCTAAATAATTAAAATCAAATACCAATACACCTAACTAATTGATTTCTTTCCTAAAATAAAATCCATGCACGCAAACCCTAATTTGATAAACTATATAAACAACACACACTCAAAAACCAAGGAGGACGGCAGCCCAATGACTCTCTCATTCACGGCATTACAAAAAAAAAGAGCAAACACATAAAACCTCAGCTCTCTCTCTCCCGCACTCACGGCATCCCCTTCTCTCAAAACACTGCCCACTCAATAGCCCTTAACACGTAACCTTCACTCAATCAGCCTTCATAGACCACAACAGCCTCCACACCCACTAACGCACAAGCAGACCTTCACAAGCCATTCACGCAACAGCCACATGCTCTCACGCAAATAAACTCCATTCACGCCATATGTCTTCATCAGCCCTCACATAAGCCATCTGCCCCACTCACGGTACACAATCATGAGCACGTAAGCCACTTCCTCCCTCAAAACCACTCTAAGTCACGCCACTTTGCAAACAATAAGCCACATACCTTTCAATCTCAATCACAAACGTAAGTCACGCATCAGCACACACTGCCCATTAACCAGCCATATTCCAACAGCCCCCTTCACTGCCTCACGCATCAGCCAAAATACCAAAGCCTCAGAGTCCACTCAGTCCCCCTAACAGTGAATAAACTGCCACCAAAAATACCCCTGAAATAGTCCCCGAACTACCCTCAAAACTGTCCCGAAACTGCACCTTTGAATCGCCGAAAACAGTGAACAAATACAACCAAAATAGTAACCAGAAACTGCAGTCCAAAACGGAAGGAAACGGAGCAAAAACAGCAAGCAAAACAGCAAAACAGCGAGCTAAGACGCTAAGCCGGTGAACCAGAAAAGTTGCGGAGTGATAGCCCTTCCGACGGCCGTGAAACGCGAGTCCGAAAGTCGACATAAAAGGTTAGACCTGAGGGTACCTTTCACACTTGTTTTTTTATTTGATTTTTATTGATTCTTTTAATTGTGTTTTAATTGTTTATTGAATATTGTTTGCATGTGATGTGTGTTGTGGCCATTGATTAAAACGGAAAATACGTCGTCTCTCGTGGTATATAGGATGGAAACCCAGACGTAAATTCCGTAGCCGATTCCGAATGGACGGTAGTGCGGTCTGTACTTGGGATACAACTCCACGTACCACTTGAGTAAACGGCACATATTTCGCTTTATGTTATTTTGATTATTCGCACTTTATTATTCCGTCTTTTAATTTCCGCATGTTATTTATTTATGTTGTGATGCAATCGAGTGCATGGGCTTAGTAAGTCGGATTAAAGGTCCCCTATTTGGAGGAGTTAAAATCCTTTACCACGATGCTTTGCCGCGCCGGTTGATGTGTGTTCGGTTGAATGCAAAATACGTTCAATCGGACATACTAAGTTTGATATTATTGTTTTTAATTCTTTGTATGCATGACGCAATCGAGTGCATGGGCTTAGTAAGTGCGATGAAATGTCCCCTATTTGGAGGGGTTAAAATCCTTTACCACGATGCTTCGCCGCGCCGATTGATGTATACTCGGTTGGATGTAAGATTGTTCAATCGGGCATACTAAGTTTGATATGATTGTCTTTATTTTTGTATGTATGATGCGATTGAGCGCATGGGCTTAGTGAGTTAGTCCAAAGGTCCTCTCTTTGAGAGACTAAGAGCCTAAAAGGCCACCTTTGTAACACTACTTCGCCGCGCCGGACGAAGTGTGTTTGGGTTGAATGTACGTTCAATCGGGCATACGAAGTCCTATACTTTTATTGTCTTTATTTCATGTATTGTGATGTGACGCGCATGGGCTTAGTATGTTGGTCTAAAGGTCCTCTCTTTGAGAGACAAAGAGCCCCAAAAGGCCACCTTTACGGCAGTACTTCGCCGCGCCCCCCCTTTATTTTGTTGTTTAGTATGACGTCTTCTTACAAAATTCATGCATCATATTGCATTGCGCATGGGCTTATCAAGTGAGATTAAGGGTCCTCCACTTTGAGGGGTGAAAATGCTTGAAAGCTACCTTTGCTACAATGATTTGTCGCGCCCCTTAATCTGTTGTTATGTACGAGAAGTCATATATTCATCTGTTCATGTATGTGTCATGTTGTTTACTACATTTTGGAGGTCACTGCTATAACCCGTTCGAACGCGTCCGAAACGCCGCACGAACGCATGTTTTCTGTCTGGTCCCGTTCGAATGCGTTATCAAACGCTATACGGACGCGAACCTTCTGTTTACCGTTCGAACGCGTTTACGAACGCTACACACGAACGCGAATACACTGAATTGAGTCATTTTCATCACATGTGTGTGTGTGTTCTATATCTATCTTCTTTCGTACCACGTCATAGCATGCTCACTTTAATGCCTAATTGCATCCCTAAGCGTCTTTTTGCATTATGTACTTAGTTGACTCTTTTATTTATGCATGGACATGTAATGGCTATTTGTTTATGATATGTCTATGAAATCACATGTTCGCCATCATTTGATTCGCCTTTATGTGTGTTTTGTGTGTTAGTATGTGCTTGTGTTTCCATGAATACAACATGCCAATGAAATTGTCTATTTGTTGATTTAATGTACTTCTAAGCATGCAATCTTATATGTGAAATACATGTATATTTAGGCGCATATTTTATTTATAAATGTGAATTTAGAAGCATGATACCCTTAGAAATAATGTTACTACTTCAGCTTGTTCAAATTATTATATAAATCCTTTCATTACAAGTGACATGAGTAAGGGACCATTCCGAACCCAACGGTTTGAGGTCTTCCCTTGTGAAGGGTGAGTGCGGCCTTAAATCTCATTTTCCCGGTTCACACCGGGTGGCGACTCCATTATTCTCCGATTTAGTCCCCCGTGGCTACTCCGTACTCCCGACCGGGCTGCGAGCCCGGGACAGCGTGCGTCGCCCAGATAGCTGTGTCCCCATAGTCTGGCGACTCCACTGGGGATAGAGAATCGGCCCCGAAATATTATCTTGTAATGTTTGGATTTATGTTCTTATTGACCGTGTCTATAGTGGATGAAATGAGGGTTTAATCAAAGGCATTTTGAGGCTAGGTAATGGTTTGGTGTCTTCCTTCACTCACTACCTTTCTAGAAGGAAAAGCTGTGAAGGCACCTAGATAGCCATCTACTCGTAGCCTATTGTGATGGACTAATTTGGAGGACTCGTTGTTTATTCCTGTCACCAAGCGATAAGAGCCTAAGAGGCTTGGGTATTTAAGTGAGCCTCGCTCCACCTTCCCTCTGGGGAATCTACAACGGGAAATCCATTTGACAGTCCGTCACACACCATAGCTCATTGGCACGTACCTTAGTGTATAAAAAAGGGTGCGCTCACTTGGTTGCCCGAACCCTTGAGTGGGGAGACCTAGTTGTGGGCCATCATTCGCCGGTGAGAGCCATTGTCTATACTCTTGCTAACCCACCCATAGACCGGTTTGTATGGTTAAAGTAACAATTATTTCCTTGAGTATGTGCTTGTGGACCATCCTCATTTGGATGCAGTTGGACTATTGTCAGAAATGCGGGCTTGTTGGGCCATTTAAACTGGGGCAAGTTCGTACCATATGACTATAAGGCCCAAAGCTTCTGAAATGTTGATGGGCCATTATGTAAAAATTGTTATGTTATGTTTGCATTATCTCTCTTCTATGTTTTTGTTTGGGAACATCATCGTTTGGATTCATTTGGACTATTTGTCATAAGATATGGGCTTGTTGGGCCTTTTAAACTGGGACAAGAACGTATTTTATGACGATTGGGCCGAAGGCTTCTAAGTGTTGATGAGCCACCTTGTGCTTGTGTTCGGAATGTTACCATTTGGATTTAGTTGGGCTCCTTGCCATGAGACGTGAACTTGTTGGGCCATTTAAACTGGGATGAGTTCACTCCTATGACAATTAGCCCGAAAGCTTCTAAAATGATAACAAGCCGATTTGTGTGAAAATTTTAAATTGATTTAGTATTCTCACGCACCTCATGCATACATACATCATGCTAACCCTTGTGTTCTAAAAGCCATCATAGACTCCCGTTGGGTTAGGGAAGAGGGAAGACTCACCAAAAGACCGGTAACAGACATGAGTACATCCGATAATGAGGTATCCCGGATAGATCAGTTGGAAAATGGTTTGGCCAAGATTACCGAACAGTTGCAAGCCTTGACTGTTGCCATGACAAATATGGCTGTGCCCCGTGCTGGGGGAAACTCTGAGAATGTAAGACGTGAGGAGACTCCGAATGGATTGGGGGATGACATCCCCGCTTTTGATGATGATATGGCTGATTATGCCACTGGGAGAACAGTTGGGTCTCAGGCAGAATTGCAGAAACTCTGTGACCAGGTAGAGTCTGTTACCCGTAAGATGAAGGGTAAGGATGAAGACTTACTAGACTATGAGGCGATGACCTTTGAGGAACAGTTGCCTGCTCAGTTCAGAATGCCCGACATGGCCAAGTTTAATGGGAATGGAGACCCGAGAGTCCATCTGCAGCAATATGTCTCAGTCATGAGTTCAGTGGGCCTATCACAGAGCCAAGTCCAAAAGATGTTTGGGATGTCACTCGAGGGGGCACCTGTGGTTTGGTATCATAGCCTTGAGAAGAAGGTTAAAGAAGATTGGAGGGAACTAGCTGATGCTTTCCTGAAGCAGTATGTTACAGACTTAGAGATTGACTTGTCACTCTGTGATTTGGAGAACACTAAGCAGAAGTCAGAAGAGAGCTTCAAGGAGTATGTAGACCGCTGGAGAAGCCAGCTTCTGAAGATGCAGACTTGGCCCTCTGAGAAGGACCAGATTAAAATGATCATTAAGGGCACCAAGCCCTCGATCTATGGCAAGTTGAGGAGGATGACTTCAATGATTACGGATTTTCGACAGCTAAGGGAAACTGTCATGGACATTGAAGAAGAGGAGGCCGAGAACCGGAAGTTTTATGGCCAGAATAAGAGGAATTTTGGGGGGCATTCTGAGACAAGGCCCACTACTGCCGAGGTTGCCGCCATCAGAAATAGGCGATTTTCCAACCTTGGCAGGCCTCTATCAAAGGTGTTTGAAAAGTTGAAGATGCAAGGACTCCTGAAACCCTTGGAACCTAAACCACTTCCAAGCCCTGTACCCCACTACCTTGATTTAAACTTATTTTGTTACTTCCACCAACAAAAGGGTCACGAAACTGACAATTGCCCCCCCTTAGGCATGAGATCCAAGACCTCATTGACACCCACAAAATACCTGACCCAGAAAGAGAACAACCCAATGCACACAGAAATCCCCTACCCAACTACATGATCAACTCTGGCCTACCCGAAACCCTTGTCCTCCAGGCTCTCAACCACTCAGCTTCATTCATTGGGATAAGGGATGACAATGATGAAGAACCATAGGCTGAGGAAGAAGGCACTGCTGTTTCTCCAAGTTTATCTTGCATTTTTAATAAAGACATTGATTTTGTTTGCTTGTTCGGACCTTTTCTCAACAATAATAAAGAAGTTCATTTCGCTTACTTGCCTGAATCTTCACTTCTCAACTTGCAACATGAGTGCATGTGACAAAAGCATTCAATCTTGGTATTAAGATGCTCAGAACACGGGGGACCCTCAGAAAAAGCAAGCAGAAATGATAAGTTAGCCGTTCAGAAATTGGGAAATGAGGACAGTGAGATTGTCAAACTTGGAAAGGAATGAGTACATCGAGCCGGTCAACGAAGATAGAATGAAGTAGTTCTTTGCCTAAGGAAGAGAAGACTAAGCAGTCATCAAGAGAATTGATAGAAAACCTAACCCAACGGAATAGGAACTTCATCCATGCATGCATACACGTAACGTATTTTGGCATTCTTTTTGTGTTTGTTTTGTTTTGTAAATCATAGGTTTCAACAACGAAAAAGAGAAAGCGTCAAATGCAAGTCAACCAAAAGCAGCGACAGTACAATATCAGTCTGAGGGCGAGGCCCACATTAGTATCAGCTTGGGTATGAGTCCCGGGGTTGAGGCCCACATCAGTATCAGCTTGGGGATGAGTCCCGGGGTTGAGGCCCACATCAGTATCAGTAGGGGTCGAGGCCCACATCAGTATCAGCATGGGTCGAGGCCCACATCAGTATCAGCTCGGGAATGAATCCTAGGGCCGAGGCCCACGTCGTCAGAATTATGGAATGAATCCAGGAATGAATCCGGGAATGAATCCTAGGGCCGAGGCCCACGTCGTCAGAGTTATGGAATGAATCCAGGAATGAATCCTAGGGCCGAGGCCCACATCATCAGAGTTTGGAACGAATCCGGGAATGAATCTCAGTTTTGGAATGAATCCGGAAATGAATCTCAGTTTTGAATGAATCCAGGAATGAATCCGGGAATGAATCTCAGAATGTGGAAGGAATCCAGAGAAGGAATCTCAGAATTTGGAAGGAATCCAGAGAATGAATCTCAGAATTTGGAAGGAATCCAGAGAATGAACCTCAGAATGTGGAAGGAATCCAGAGAATGAATCTCAGAATTTGGAAGGAATCCAGAGAATGAATCTCAGAATACGGAAGGAATCCATAAGAATAATCTCAGAGTTCGGAACGAATCCAGAAGAATGAATAAGAAATCTGGGAATGAATCCAAGGGTCGAGGCCCACATCAACTCAACACAACAGGCGGACCAGGTGACAGCTGGCGAGCCAGGTAAGTAAAAATGCATTGCATAGACTTTGATAGGATTGTCACTGTCACACACTGCACAAGTCCCATCAAAGTGGGGGCGACTGTAGGCATTGTATTTTTGCATTTGAAACCCGATGATGAGCCTCATTTGGAGGCACTATCTTTTAAGTCGCGGAAATCGCGGGAAACGAACGTCGGAAGGGAAGAGTCAAGAATTGACGGTTTTTGATAAATCACGAAGATGAGATTTAATTCATTAGTGATGGCTGAGTAATGAATAGATTCTTGAGACGCATCCTAATGGATTTATATACCAAGCGAATGGCGTATTACGTACATAATTTCGTTGCCTTAATAATTATTTTGATTTTCTTTTCTGTTTTTTATATCCTTTATTTTCACCGACAAGATCTAAATGTTTAGACTTTCACAATTTATTTTAACGTTCATCTAATAATTGTCATTTGATAGGTACTAGTGCAATTATTACTCACCTTTTTCAGGATCTATAAATTCAACTCGTCATTTCCTATTTTCGACACATCCAGATAAAAATTCAAATAAGAGAAATGGAAACCACTTCCAAGCGATGAGTTACTAATATATGTGTGTTTTGTGGATATAATTTTCGGTCCAAACCAGAATTTGTTGAGGCCGCAAAAGAACTTGGGAGAGTCATAGCGGAACGAAACATGCACTTAGTATAAGGCAGTGGTAATCTTGGATTAATGGGATATGTTTCAAAAGCCATGCAGGAATGTGACAGTCATATTTTAGGGATCATTCCAAAACCAATTGCAGATGATGACCTCATCGGGAGATCAAATGGAGAAGAATGCATTGTTTCAGGTATGTTTGAACAAATTATTGAAATGGTCAATCATGCTGACGCTTTCATTACTTTACTAGGTGGGCTAGGTACGTTGGAAGAAATATTCACAGTTGCATCATGGACGGACTTGAACATTCATCAAAAACCCATAAGATTACTTAATGTTGATAACTTTTTCGACTTTTTTTTGTATTCATTGAGGATGCTAGAAATCATGGGCTCATCTCCAAACCGGTAAAAGATATTTTCCTAACTATGAGAAATACCGATGAATTAATTGACCAACTCTTAGCCTATGAACTAAAAATCGACCCCATTATTTCCAAGTTGAACTGGTTTGATAGCGATCATGGTAAGAAACACAAATTGGACTTAGAACTTAATCGGTAATTTTCAGTTATAGCTGCAATTGTCAAATCCGTACTAACCAAGTAATATCTTCTAATCTCTTATTCTTCTTCTTTTTCAGACATTGATGATAATGTATCGATTAGGTTTGGGGAGGAAATATTTGACTTATTTGTTTTTATTTGTTTTGTTAATTTTTGTTGTTGTTATTTTGTATAAATTTTTTCAAATTTTTTTTGAATTTTTGATTGATGAAGTGAAATTGTAGTTTTGAGATAACTGAGTAAGGAGTTTCCACTCCTAAGACGTATCTCAGGCTCAGTCGTAATAATGGAGTTTTTGTTTATTTCCTTTTGAATTATTTAATTTGTGAGTTCTCCATAATATTGACTAAGATTTAACCTTCATATGCTGATTTGACAGGTATTATCAAAATAGACAGTAACATATGAACATAGGTGTGAGTGAATTTTTTTTTAATATTCAGTTCTCTATGTTTATTGGAGGTAGCACCCAAAGACAGTGAAGGTGTGTTTTCAAAAAAAAAAAAACAGACCAAGCTAGTACCTAGTAACTGAGCGCCTTGCCTCAGTAAACAGTGATTGTTCGCGTAAAACGAGAAAGCTTGAGTTAGTTAATTAATAAAGTTTCTACTTTGTAACCGGATATTTTGCCTCAGTAACCAATAATTGTTCGCGTCAAATGGGGAAACTATTAGCCTCTAAGATCCGAGTAATTAAGTCCACAGGGGTGTTTTAACACCTAGTGCCCTAAAGCCAACTGGTTTGGGAGTCACTGGCCCTCGCTACATGGATTGAAGATGTTGTAAGAAAAAATATAAAGAAAAAAGAAAAGAAAAAATGCTTGTTGTTGTAAATAAATTTTCATTACCAAAATGTGTGAACTCTAACATAACTTTAGGACAAAAATATTACTCTCTTTTCAACTACATTTATGAATATTGTGGGCACAATGAATTGATTAATACATTGTTAGATGTGTATATGGAGAATGGTAAAAAGTACTGGAGAATTCATTTATTTAGTAATTTAGAAAGAAAGAAAACAATTACTAACTTATATAAGAATTTCATTTGCTTAGTCACTAACTTGTGTAATATATTTCTTTTGTCCTTTTGATTTTGTGTGCATTTTTTGATGTTTGTGGGTATCTTCATTGTAAGCCCTCATGAGACTACAACTCGTCCACTACAACTTGTCTTTTTGCTTTTGTGTGCATTTAAGGGCTTGTTGCATATGCTAAATGCAACTGTCATCCTTAAGAAAGTGGTTCAGTTTAATGTTGTTTATTTTATTTTATTTTTATTTATCTTGCTCGAGAACTAGCAAAATTTTAGGTTTAGGGGTCTAATAAGCGGAAAATATATCACTATTTACCGCTCATTTGACCTAATATTTTGCATAGTTTCTCAAGTTTTATGAACGTTTTGAAGTATTTTTGTTTATTTTACAAATAAAAATAATATTGGGACTCAATGGAATCAACTCGGGGCTAAAAATATGAAATCCGGAGCAAAACAAGGTAAAAATGAAAATTTACTGTACGCATCACGAAGTGCGGGCCTAAATTCCAACTTTGTGCAAGTTTCGTATTTTGACCATAACTTTTTCATCCGATATTGGATTGAGCTGATTCAAGTTCCAGATTAAAGACAACTCAAAGTTCTACAACTTCAAAATTCATAATATTTTCGAATTCTGAAGTTTTCAAGACCAAATTTGACGAATAATCTAGTATATTTTGTGTAATTACTAAAGTCATTATCAAAAATTAAAAAAAAATGGAAAATGACAATTTACAATTGTCAAACTTCCACCAAACATTTGGTGGATTGTTTTTTGGAGTGTTTTATGGCTTGTTTGGTGGAGTTTTTGGTGGAGGATTTTGTGGAGTGTTTGGTGGTGTATTTGGTGGAGAAATTTGTGGGAGCCTTTTCTTTGCCTATAAATTCCAAGCAATTTCATTTGTAAATTTGATAATTTCCTTGGTTTCTTGATAAGAAATTAAGGATTGTATCTTGTGTGTTTTATTAAGTAGTTTTGTAATGTATATTTATTTTTAATTTTAGTAATAATAGTTTGTCCGTTTAATATGTTTTATGTTTAATAGTTAATTTCCGCTGGGGGAAGGGTGAAACTATTAATATGATAATCTAGGTTAATCTCACTTAATTTATAATATGAAAATTATAATATAATAATATGGATTAAAGTTGATACCGCCTTAATGGCCAGTTTTATTTATTTGAGATAATGTGATACCGCCTATATGGTCGGTCTTTATGTGACAGAGATTACCGTCTATATGGCTAGTTTATGGACAAATAATAACACAGTCTTTATGGCTGGTTCGACTTAATTGGTTAAAACTAGTAATTTATATATTATAATAAGTGAGATTCCTAGGATTGAAATATTAAAGGTGGATCCCTTAACCCCATCATTTTATTTTTAATCTAGGAAAGTGATGAAGCTCAATATTTAAGAGTTTAAAAATTGATTTTCTAATATATTGGGTAATACTTTAGGCTTGTTTATTGAGTCTTAAGCTTAATGCTTCTTGTTGCCTGACCACCAATAAGATTGATATGGTAAACTTAAAATGAACTTGGAAAAGAGATTTTAGGTTTCAGTCTTAGATTCAATAGCACACGATCTCCTTTAAGGATAGATAACCCTTAAAAGATTTCCTTCCATGATAGACATATACTTGCCGGCCGGGGGTAGCCACAATTGGAACTTGAACTTAATGATTCAGGTAAATTTATTAACATAGACATATGATTAATTGAGTTATTTGGGTGTTTGCATCTTACCATCAACAGAGGCTTTTGCATATCTTCATGTTTCAGGTTAGCAAACTGATTTATTACACATATATAAGAGAATCAATTCATCATTAGGATAATATTGTTTGGAATCACAACCCTATATATTTGTGTCTTTAGTTTATTTTCCTTAGTATTTTCTTTTGTGTTTTATTTATTTATTATTTAGCAAATCCACATTCAACCAACCAATCAAATAATCATTCCATTCTCCCTTTAATTAGATACATGTAAATAATTAGAATCAATAATTAATAACAACAACATAAATTAAGTCATCGTGGGATCGATATTTTTATACTACTTGAGCGATATGTGCGCTTGCGTTACATGCTTGATTTCACTGATCAGTCACTGCTGAATGCTCGTTACATGAATTAAAGATGTTGTAAATAAAATTTAAAAAATTATTTCTAACTTATTTTCTCTTTTAAGTATTTCAATGTACAGTTGTTGACGTTTCTGGGTATCGTCACTGTAAACCCTCATGAGATTACAACTCGTTCACTAGGGACACCTAGAGGTTTAAAGGCTTGTTGCATACAATAAATGCAACTGTGACCCCTATGAAAGTAGTTTAGTTTTATTTCTACTATTATTTCTTTTTGTTTTGCTCGATGACTGGAAAATTGCTAGGTTTGAGGGTGTGATAAATGGAAAATATATCAATATTTACCGCACTTTTTACTTAATATTTTGATAAGTTTCTCGAGTTTGTTGTGTGTTTTGTGTTATTTTACAGATAAATAAAGTATTGGGACTCTTTGGAATTAATTCGGGGCTAAAATGATGAAAACATATGAAAAAGGGCAAAATGGGAATTTCAGAGTTCATCGCGTCGCGACAAGAAACCTAGATGCATCGAGACCCTTGGAACCAACATGCATACACTATGTACAACAATCACGTCACAACACAGAACACTATGTGCGACGTGACGCGGAGCAAATCATGCTCCGAAAGATTACAGCTGTGACACACGTCATCTACTATTGCTCGCGTCACAACACAGATGAAATGCGTGTTGCGACGCATGCCAGTTTTGTTGCCTATAAATAGCAGCCCAAACTTGTGTATTTTTTCATGATTTCTTTGAGGAAATCTCTCCATAACTCTCTTAAAGAAAGTATCTTGTGTGTTTATACTTTCTTGTAATTATTATTTATTTATTTAATATAATTTTGTGTATTTTTAGTTCAAGCATGTGTAGATAATCTCTTATTGCTAGAGTCTGGGGTGAAACTTTTAATATTAAAATACTGTATTACTCCCTTAATTTAACAATTTGGATTAATTATTTACTGCATTTATGGCTGATTTTACATGTTGGACTTAGTTTTCGCCTATATGATTGGTTTAGATGCTAACCTTGTTGCCACCTTTATGGTCGGTTTATATGATTTTGTACCGCCTATATAGTCAGTTGGACTTTGGAGAAATGACATTCACCGCCTATATAGTCGGTTTTAATTAATTCAAGAAATAATTAATTGGAAAGGGAGTAATCTATATTTGAAATATTAAAAGTGGAACCCCTATTTTCAGCATTTTCTTTTGTTGTTGTTATTTTTCTTTTGTCGTTAATTTTCTTTTGTTATCTTGTTTAATTATGCATTTTGTTATTCTAGATATGTTTTGTAACTAAACATATTATCTAGGGTTGTGATGATTACCAATATCATTGATTTTATAAGTTGATTTATTTATTGATTCTAGTTCTTAAAGCGTCTTTTTGAACTGGCCACCAATAAGATTGATTTGGTAAACTTAAAATGAACTTAGAAAATGGATTTTGGGTTTGGCCTTAGAGTCAATAGCACATGATTTCACTTCGGGGGATTTCCCTCTGTAGGCATTGTATTTTTGCATGTGAAACCCGATGATGAGCCTCATTTGGAGGCACTATCTTTTAAGTCGCGGAAATCACGGGAAACGGACGTCGGAAGGGAAGAGTCAAGAATTGACGGTTTTGTCGGATTTAGTTCACGTGTTTAGCTTCGGGTTCGCTGTTGGATCTCCGTTTTAAAACTTAACCTTAGCCCAAGCCCATTAAATCACATCCAAAGAAATAATTAATATATGTCACAAATCAAAATAATTAAAACATTTAAAATATATGTCACAAATTTTAAATTAAATTCACAAACTAATTAAAAATAAAATCTTAATTAAATTAAATTAAATTCACAAATTAAAATTAATTAACTCACAAAGATAAACTAAATTGAAATTAAATAATCAATTAATTGAATTAAATGTTAAATCTAAATTACAAACCAATTAAATTAATAAATTAAATTGCAATTAAAATTAAATCAAATAAAATCAAAAATCAAATACCAAGATTAAATAATTCACTTCCAAATTAAAATCAATCAAAATAAAATAATTCCTAATTTAAATAATTTAATCACCTAATTTAATGAAATTACCCACCAAAAATACAATATCCTTGCCTAAATAATTAAAATCAAATACCAATACACCTAACTAATTGATTTCTTTCCTAAAATAAAATCCATGCACGCAAACCCTAATTTGATAAACTATATAAACAACACACACTCAAAAACCAAGGAGGACGGCAGCCCAATGACTCTCTCATTCACGGCATTACAAAAAAAAAAGAGCAAACACATAAAACCTCAGCTCTCTCTCTCCCACTCACGGCATCCCCTTCTCTCAAAACACTGCCCACTCAATAGCCCTTAACACGTAACCTTCACTCAATCAGCCTTCATAGACCACAACAGCCTCCACACCACTAACGCACAAGCAGACCTTCACAAGCCATTCACGCAACAGCCACATGCTCTCACGCAAATAAACTCCATTCACGCCATATGTCTTCATCAGCCCTCACATAAGCCATCTGCCCCACTCACGGTACACAATCATGAGCACGTAAGCCACTTCCTCCCTCAAAACCACTCTAAGTCACGCCACTTTGCAAACAATAAGCCACATACCTTTCAATCTCAATCACAAACGTAAGTCACGCATCAGCACACACTGCCCATTAACCAGCCATATTCCAACAGCCCCCTTCACTGCCTCACGCATCAGCCAAAATACCAAAGCCTCAGAGTCCACTCAGTCCCCCAACAGTGAATAAACTGCCACCAAAAATACCCCTGAAACAGTCCCCGAACTACCCTCAAAATTGTCCCGAAACTGCACCCTTGAATCGCCGAAAACAGTGAACAAATACAACCAAAATAGTAACCAGAAACTGCAGTCCAAAACGGAAGGAAACAGAGCAAAAATAGCAAGCAAAACAGCAAAACAGCGAGCTAAGACGCTAAGCCGGTGAACCAGAAAAGTTACGGAGTGATAGCCCTTCCGACGGCCGTGAAACGCGAGTCCGAAAGTCGACATAAAAGGTTAGACCTGAGGGTACCTTTCACACTTGTTTTTTTATTTGATTTTTATTGATTCTTTTAATTGTGTTTTAATTGTTTATTGAATATTGTTTGCATGTGATGTGTGTTGTGGCCATTGATTAAAACGGAAAATACGTCATCTCTCGTGGTATATAGGATGGAAACCCAGACGTAAATTCCGTAGCCGATTCCGAATGGACGGTAGTGCGGTCTGTACTTGGGATACAACTCCACGTACCACTTGAGTAAACGGCACATATTTCGCTTTATGTTATTTTGATTATTTGCACTTTATTATTCCGTCTTTTAATTTCCGCATGTTATTTATTTATGTTGTGATGCAATCGAGTGCATGGGCTTAGTAAGTCGGATTAAAGGTCCCCTATTTGGAGGAGTTAAAATCCTTTACCACGATGCTTTGCCGCGCCGGTTGATGTGTGTTCGGTTGAATGCAAAATACGTTCAATCGGACATACTAAGTTTGATATTATTGTTTTTAATTCTTTGTATGCATGACGCAATCGAGTGCATGGGCTTAGTAAGTGCGATGAAAGGTCCCCTATTTGGAGGGGTTAAAATCCTTTACCACGATGCTTCGCCGCGCCGATTGATGTATACTCGGTTGGATGTAAGATATGTTCAATCGGGCATACTAAGTTTGATATGATTGTCTTTATTTTTGTATGTATGATGCGATTGAGCGCATGGGCTTAGTGAGTTAGTCCAAAGGTCCTCTCTTTGAGAGACTAAGAGCCTAAAAGGCCACCTTTGTAACA